>JACYXH010000313.1:0-112500 GCA_026745465.1 Lota lota | reverse complement strand
GGCTTCGGGAGGGGAGCATATCGGCGGTCATAGCTGTGGATGACCGGACACCTCATTGGCAAAAACTGAAAAAGGACAGCATTGCACAGATCGTGATTAATACACTTTCACATCTAGCCAGTGGAGCAAACATATGTTTTCTGAAAGGTAAGAACATTTTAGGTTCATGTAATGTTATATTCCGACTTTCTGAAGAACAAAAAGAAAAGAAAAAATACTTCCAGACGTAATATTTATTTTTGGGGGTTTTTGTACACACACTTTTAGGCTGTAACCTAAAAATGTCAATCAAATGTCAATTGTATCAACCTATAACAAAATGTGACACTTTTTTACTGTCATTTAAAATATATATAAATACAGTACTATATGCTATATTTAGAAGTAGCCAATGCAATCAACTCCATACCGAATGTGGATGTGAGAATGTTATTTTTTATCTCCAATTGTTTTTCTATCAAATATTACAGACATAGGCCGACACACACACATACATATGATCAAATTCACATATCTATTTTACACAAATGTTTAATTGGCATCAGCTATTTTGATCACAACACGTCGGAGCAGCCATAAACGGGTTGTTCTCTGAGGGACTTGGACTACAGGGTGATATGGTGTGCGTAAGGGCTGAGTCAGATCAGTCAGTGTTTCTGGAAAAGGACCCGTGTGTGGTTCACAGCGACTCGGGTAGGAAAGGGGAACCGAATTATACGTTCTAATTAAACCCCCTACTCAAGAATCTTTCACATCACAGTCGTTTCCGTCTGTCACCTCCTCAGACCTCAGGATATTGGCCTAAACGGATTAGTGGTCGACGCCCACAACGATTAATTACGCGTTGACGTGCAGGTTTTAGGGCTACAAGCAATCCTCCAGGTCCTAAATGTTTTCCCAATTTCATGTGTGAAAACGGAGGGATTATAAAGGCTAATAGGTATACAACTATAAAGTGATTTACTGAGATTAACCACCGTATTTTCCCCTTCTACAGGAGGATACGAGAACTTCCAGTCTAATTATCCAGAACTTTGCAATGAGGTGAAAACCGTCGTCCAGAGCGACGCTGAACCCGAGAAACGAGACCTCAGGCGCTGTGAGCCGCAGTCCTTCCACAAACCAGACTATGATCAGGTATGACACCGGATTGCACCAACGGATTGCTTTTATTTTATTTGTTAGGTATCTTTTTCTCATCGCCACTTCGAGCCGAAGACATTTTGGCTACTACTACTACGACATAGTTTGCACCTTGTAACCTATCAATAATTACATCTAATCATTCCTTACATCTGATTGTATGCCTACTTCGGTCTTTCTTTTACACATTTTCACACCCATATTTGACTAAATGACTGACTTACCAACCAACATTTTCTCTGTTTAGAAAAAACCCGATAGGTTTCTCTTATCTGGGCAGATAAGCTCCAATGATCTATGCAGAGAAACCTCTGCTGTGACCTCTCCTCTCTTCATGCCTACATCGTTTTTTACTAGAATTGGACATAACATGCAGTCAGGTGTGTGTTGCACAGAGAGGAAACGCGGCTAGGCTGGGGATGGCTGTTGTGATGGGGGGTGGGGGTGGGTGGGGGGGGGGGGGGGGGGGGGGGGGCGCTGGTTCGGCTATCTCCTTACTGAAGGGAGGCCAGAGAATTAGCATTCGTGGCGTCTATTTCACCATGGAACCGTCGGACTCACCTCTCCCTCTCCCTCTGTCTCATTCTCAGGGTAAGCCCGTGGAAATCCTGCCCTTCCTCTACCTCGGCAGTGCCTACCATGCATCCAGGCAGGACTATCTCAGCGACCTCCGCATAACGGCCTTGCTCAACGTGTCGCGCCGGGAGCTTCAGCCGGCCATGGAGCACTGCGACTACAAGTGGATCCCCGTGGAGGACAACCACACGGCCGACATCAGCTCCCACTTCCAGGAGGCCATCGAATTCATCGGTGAGTGCGGGGCCGGAACTCGCGCTTCTCGGTCGGAGCGGGCTCTGTCCTGAACCAGAACTCCCCACGTCCTCGTTTTGGGCGGGCGCCAGCTTTTGGGGGGGGGGGGGGGGGGGGGGGTCGGAGAAAGAGTAGGCCGTGCTCAGTGTGTGAGTCACCCACTGGAGCCACATTAGAATCCTGCCAATTAAACACAGAGGATCAACAGCTTTACATGGAATTACTGAACAGTATTATACAACAGTGCAAACAAATGGAGACAATTATAGATGAGGTGTGTGTGTGTGTGTGTGTGTGTGTGTGTGTGTGTGTGTGTGTGTGTGTGTGTGTGTGTGTGTGTGTGTGTGTGTGTGTGTGTGTGTGTGTGTGTGTGTGTGTGTGTGTGTGTGTGTGTGTGTGTGTGTGTGTGTGCTTTGTAAACATCTACACGGTCTGAAGATGTGTTTATTTGTCCACCACGGCTTGTTCCAAAGTAGAGACAGAGGACACACACACACACACACACACACACACACACACACACACACACACACACACACACACACACACACACACACACACACACACACACACACACACACACACACACACACACACACACACACAGTCAGCATTAATCAGTCCACCTCGTCACCCCCCCCCTCAATCCTTCCGCCTCTAGACCCAGCAATCTGGTTCTCTTCAGAGGGAAGGCTTCCCCCCTCCCCCGTCCCCCGCCCTCACCAACCCACCCCCCCACAACGACACATCTCCTTGGGTTTGAAAAAAGAAGACGATGCTGTCATCGTCTCCCACGCCTAATCTCTGTGGCTTTACTCGGCATGGGTGTGGCCTGTCAGTGTGACAAACCTAATGAGTAGAGTTGGTAATGGCAGGCGAATCCACACAGCACACAAACGCACACTGTTGTTTACAAGAAAAGCCGGAAGGATGGCTTCAAAGGAAACGGGGGGGGGGGGGGGGGGGGTTGGCTGTTCCGTGGACCCACGTGATTCACACCCAGATTTGAGGGAGAGAATCTGTCGGACGCACAGAGAGACCGCAGAAAGAAAAAAAAAGCGAGGGCTGGAGAGTGAGAGCTAGTGAAAGAGAGAGAGAGAGAGAGAGAGAGAGAGAGAGAGAGAAGTGAGGTATTGGATAATGGCGGAACAAAAATAAATAAATAAATATATACACAGTGCTCTTGGGGCTATTTATAGACCGGCGTAGCGGTAGACAGAGCTCACCCACGGGAGTGTTAGACTGACCTGCATTGGGTGGTCTGCTATTATTGGCGTTGTTTGTTAGCCCACCTACATGCGGGGGCACCTTCGTGTCAGCCAACATTATTATATAAGGCTTTCGATTGGTTCCCGGAGCAGGTTTAGCAATCCCACAGGAAGGGCCTCTGAAAGCTGTTAATCACGATTAGACCAAATCCAATGCCAGCGCAGCGCCGCTGGACTGATGGAAAGCTAATCGCTAATCAGCAAATTCTTACAGCAGATATGCATGCGTGTGTGTAACGCGTGAGGTGTGTGTACATGAGACTGCCGTGGGTGGGGGTTCGAAGTCCATCCACAAAGGAGGGTAACGACATTGACTTCATGGAATAACAAACACAAAAAAAAGGGTTAGTGCAGAAGCATCTCCAACCAATGAGGTTGTCTCGTTTTCATGGAAGGTTGCTAGGTCACCCACATCCCTCATCATTCTCTCCAACCCTCACTGCCCCCGCTTCTCTCCAGATGCCAGCGTCATGATTCATTCATGTGCTGTGTTTTTTTTTCTCCTCCGCTGTCAGAAACCATTGCTGCCTATTATCATCACCACCAGCCCTGCAGGCCACTTAGAGGTTGTAGGTTCCCTTGTTCAGCAGTCAAACATAATGTACTGACCATGTGGGGTCAAATAGGGCCCCCGTCGTCGTGAATGGGTATTCCTCTTGCGTTAGTGCATCTCGAATGAACCTCTGCGTTTTAATATGTCGCATGAAAAGACCATCTGAATTGTCTTGTTTGTTGTTCGATTTTAGGTGTAGGGTTTGAGAGCCGGCACCTAGGGCAAGAGGAACGTGCATGTTGGTGTAGTAGCACAGTTTGTACATTTTGGACATTTACGACAAACACATTATGTCGGTAAACCGGGCGCATACACAGGAGCCCTGCATGAAAATAAAGGGTGAGAAAAACGTCAGAGGCGCGAGGGACACCGAGAGGACGAGCGTAGGCACAAGTGGTGACGGTGGGCACACAGCATCGTGATAGGCGCAGGCAGGCGGGTGGTGTAAGATATACACACACACACACACACACACACACACACACACACACACACACACACACACACACACACACACACACACACACACACACACACACACACACACACACACACACACACACACACACACACACACACACACACACACACACACACACACAGAGAGTGTACCCCACAGCACCCCTGCTGAGGCGCGGCAGGAGAGCGGTCTCATGTACAGCTGTGGTGACTCATCCCAGCCCCCAGGAAGTGGAGCACAGTGTGTGTGTTTACCAACAAGCCAGATCAAATTAGTTCCTCTTCATGTCCATTTCTATATAGGACATGAATGGAATAATTGTACATGGACTCGGGTCCAAGTGATATGGAAGAATGGTTGTATTTGAATCGTGTAGGTGGTGTACGTGTATTTTGATATCTTGTGTGATTTGGTTGGTAGCACTCTTGTCATGCGGTTTTACCTTACATGACGAGGTACAATTATAACCTCACAATCTCACACTCATTCAGTACATCCAGTCCTTGATATATTTACCACACTATGTTCTCTCCTATAAATATCAGTCGCATGGACGAAAATACGTATATTCAAATGTTGTGATGTATCATCAACCGACGCAGCACTTTCAGTGTCGTAAGTATTTTCGGTATCAGTTGATATGTTATCTCTCTTTGTAAGGCTGATAGTGAAAACCGCATTTCCTGGAACATCAGCGATGCGTATTCAGAAACATTGCTATGTGTCATAAACAAACAGAAACAATCTGGTTTATCCTCTCTGTATTAATGCGTCCTATCCTTGTCCTTTTTGTTTTCCAGATCACGTGAAGCAATCCGGTGGGAAGGTCCTCGTTCACTGTGAGGCAGGCATCTCTCGCTCGCCCACCATCTGCATGGCCTACATCATGAGGACCCAGAGGCTGCAGCTGGACGAAGCCTTCGACGTCATCAAACGGTGCCGGGCTCTCGTCTCCCCCAACTTCAGCTTCATGGGCCAGCTGTTGCAGTTTGAGTCGGAGGTCCTGTCCTCCGCCCCGATCCACGTCGCCACGTCGGAGCCGGCCACGCCTTGCGCCCAGGAGTCGGCCTCGTTCTTCGCCAGCGAGTTCACCACCGCCTTCACCACCAAGAACTTTGAGCCATCCGCGTTCAGCCACCCTACCTCATTCCTGGCCCCGATGCCCCTCCAGTCCCCGGGCCACCGGCAGTTCAAGCTGAGCCCCATAACAGCACTGCCTTAATACACAGGAGAACCGCGTACTCTTGCTTCTAGTCTTACTTGAAAACAACCAAGAACGAAAAACAGTTACACGTGTCAACGCTTTGTGTGCTTGTCCGCTGTTCGCACCAGCGGAGTGCGAGGACTGATGATCACTGAAAGACACAGAAATGTCAGGGTTATAGTATTTAAGTCTATGAAGTCTGTCGGCCACAGCTATTGATGCTGCTGGCTTGTCTTTTGTCTTTTTGAGTGAGAGAGCACATCGTTGAACTGCAATATACAGGCCTTAGGTTGATGTTGTACTTTTTATTTGCTTGATACAGCCAGCCTGGCATTTGAACATAATTTATTTGATAATTATTGTCTGTCCTATTTTTCTCAACAAATGTGGTTGTCAATAAAAAATAATACCACTTTAAAAGTTGTTTTCATCTATTTTAATAGCCCGCATTATATGCAATTTGCAACAATGAAACGGGTGTTTTGCAGATTGATGGGATTTCAGTTATTCTTGGTTGTGCAGACCATAAGACAACCTGACACTACACTGTATTGCCGTAGTATGTTAATCAGAAAAGTTGGATAAATGAACAATGAAAAAGGTGAAGCAACAGTGACGCCTGCAGTGACATAGTTGTCCTCGCTAGCTGGACGGGTTAGTCACAAGTGGGTTTTGAACTTGAAGTACAGGCAAGTAGTAGTAGTAGTAGTAGTAGTAGTAGAATATAACATTAAATGGTATGATTATGTCAGTTTGTAGTGATGCTGATAGCTGATTTATACAAACGATAAACTCCAGAGCTGGATAGTTTTTTACCAAAGACTACCAGAATATAACGGGCATAGATAGAATATCATCCCATTTCCCCTTACACGTTAAAACTATGAGTGACTACATTATTTAGCGAAACTACAACTCAATTACCTAAATGTGTACATCCAGAATTATGGACTTAAAACTTTTGTCTGAATTATTATAGAGTGCGAACGTCTGGAGAACAAATCTCTTCTTTTTTTCCCTCGCCGGTCCATCTTGGCGCCCTGCGCTCGCCCTCACTTCGTCTGTACCAACTGGATTAATTGCCTTACTTATTCTTCTTAAATGTATTATATCACACAAATAGGTAAACATATCTAAATGGGTATATACAAATATAAATTGAGTTATTTATAATAACGGTTCGCCTAATTAATATAACTTTATGATATTATTTGATCCACATACGACGATGCAAAAAGTGGTATATTCCGCCTCATCCCGCCCCCGACGCCATTTTCCATGTTATTCTGCGTGACCCAAATAATTCCGTATTTTTAGGACGGCTATTTACTGTTAATTGCGATCAATTTTGGACAACTACATTTTCTGCCTTCTCCCTTTAGAGAAGAAGGGAGTTTATCTCCAAGTTGGAACAGGAGTTTCTACGTAGAGGACCATGTATATCAAACAGGTAAGCTAAAGCTAACCGCAGACAAACTGTTAGCTCAGCTCATTGTATTGCTAGTTTTTTTGCAATATTTTTGTATGGTTATATACACGTTTCTCCCTATTGTGTTTCGCTATAGTTCTATGATGTAAGTCAGCTCCCACATTGGTATACAAAAGTAGCATGCTTGTAGGCTAGGCTAAGCTAGGCTAACGGGAAAGCATTGCTTTGAACTGCCCGCCCCCTCTCGCGGGTTAGCAAGTCCGATCGCGAGCGTTCAGAATGGCCCTGGCTAACAGTGCAAACAGGTGGATCGTTATGGCTGTTTGTCCACCGATGCCTTCACAACATTGATCATAAATGGAAATAAAGGGCACAAGGGATTGCTTTCATGATTGTGTTAAAAATAATAATGCATTAGCCATCTAGCTTTCAACTTTGTCCAAGCCTTAACGTTAACGTTACTCCTCTTAACAAGCCAACGTACTCGACCCGTTGTCGTGTTGTAGTGATGGTTTGCATGTTTATCTTTTCGGTCCATTACAGTGACCGCACGTTAACTCCGTAATCATCCCACAAATGACTTCTTAATATATCCATAGATAGATTAACTCCGTAATCATCCCACAAATGACTTCTTCATATATCCATAGATAGACCACCGTAAATCCATTGAGACAGACCACTCATTTACTGTATATTTACGTTCATGGTGCCTCAGGTGGAAACGGGGAAATCTGTTTGAGAGTCACATTTAGCGTCCAGACTCCAAGCCTTGACCTACATACATATTTGAATTGTTCTGCAGGTCATCATCCAGGGGTTCCGAAGTTACAGGGACCAAACGGTGGTAGATCCCTTTAGTCCCAAACATAATGTTATCGGTGAGTATATTTGGTTGTCGTCTGAAAAAAACACACACAGATTGAACCAATCATTAGGACTACAATGACTAAAATGTCCATTGCAAATGTGTTCTACACAAATATATTGTTGCATGATTGGTTACCTCTTGGAATAATCCTATGTCTATAAATGCATCATTGCCTCCAAATAGTTTATTACAAATATGGAAATGCAAGGGAATGTTCTTATGCTAATGTATAGGCCTAAGGAAAATGATTCTGCTTTTCTGAGTTGGCTCTTGTGTCTTTTAACAGTTGGGAGAAATGGTTCCGGAAAAAGTAACTTCTTCTATGGTGTGTAAGCCATTTTTGTCAGTTCGCAATTATTCTTTTTGCCAATTTAAACAATTTTTTTTTCAGTTGGCAATGTATCCATCACTAGCTAAATGTTGTTCTCCATTACTTCTCTATAGCAATTCAGTTTGTGCTCAGTGATGAATTCAGCCACCTTCGCCCAGAGCAGCGATTGGCCCTGCTTCATGTAAGTACAAAGTATTAAGCATTCAGTTGATCTATTGTTCTAGTTATAGCACAATATTACACATTTGTTGTGTTGGCCAATATTAAATCAGACTTTTGTTGGCTAGCCTTTCGTAATGTTTGTTTATCGATGCCTCATGTTGGTTTGGTTTGGCGTGGGAGTAAGTGTAGATATTTGGCCTTTTGTTCAAAAACAATAACTAAAAAAAACGTATTTTGATGCAAAAAACATTTGTTGTAATGGGAGTCTACAATAATCTATCCCTGTCGATGTATCTATCTCAGTACGGTTTCTACGTTGGATTTGAAGATGTAATCACCGTGTTGAAGAAAACAATGTATTTTCTCTCCACTGTAGGAGGGAACAGGTCCTCGGGTCATTTCCGCTTTTGTGGAGATCATTTTCGACAACTCGGACAATCGGCTGCCGGTAAATACATCTTTATCATTATTTAACCCGTACGTCGGGTTCCCGCGATTTGTTAAAAGTTGTAAAAAGTCTTAAATTCACAAATGTCAAATCAAAGCCCCTATACGGTATTAAAAAAGATGTACGTTTAGTTTGCATAAGGGTTATGTTTTTGTGGGGCTGTGTGGAGGTAAACAACATTTCATATGTGTGTTAGTGATTACATTTAATCATGTTTAATCTATGCTGTTATGTTGTGGTGGGTCTTTATGCTTTGGGTTGGGCCTTATGTTGTGCAAGCGTTGTGTTTCACTGCCGCCAGAATCGAGGTGCCTGGTTGGCTGGCAGATTGTTGTCCAAAATACTCCGTTGTAACTTTATGGATTGTTGATCATTTGTGTGTCCACAAGATTGGTATTAAAAGTACGGTGGGTAGAATTGAGTGGCATCTAGCGAACGGACTTGGCAGAAATGGAATATAAAATTCGTTTTTGATTGTGAAGTTTCACATCAATAGGCTAGTGTTTTACCGTTGGCTTTTAAAAACGCGTTCTCTATATTTCGTTTGGCGTTTGAGGCAGTTAACCGCTCCGTACAGTTCTTGCATAGCGGCAGCGATGGCAGGATGTTTGTACGCTCCCTGGCTTACGTGACCGTAATCATGCTGGCCACTGTGGGTCTGATGTAATCATCCAACCCCAGAAGGTTTTTCTTCCCCTCCTCCTGTTCATGATGGGTCGCTCTGCTCCTGACAGATTGATAAAGAAGAAGTCTCCCTCCGTCGTGTCATCGGCGCCAAAAAGGACCAGTACTTTCTGGATAAAAAGATGGTCACGTAAGTTTCCGCTGGCTGCCGAAAAACACTGTACCTTCTTAATGACAGGAAATGACCTGCCCCGTGAGTCCCATGTAGTTATAACCATGTGACTTGTGCGGCTGTTGCAGTAAGAATGATGTCATGAACCTCCTGGAGAGTGCCGGCTTCTCCCGCAGTAACCCCTACTACATCGTCAAACAAGGAAAGGTGAGAAGCGCAACCGCACCCCTGCCGCTAAATCTCTTAAAAGGGTCCCCGTTTTACCGCCAGGTGCGAGTGTGATGAGCCATTACAAGCCGTTTCAAAATCTGCCCGTCTCTGTGCCTTGTTGACATCACAAGTGGGAGTGTCCGCCTAGATGTACGCTGGATAGATCAGGCTACCAGCCTACCCAGTGGACGGTAGCAAATGTTGCTTATCTATCCATCATACATCTAGGCGGACACTCCCACTTGGGATGTCACTAAGGCACAGAAAAAGGCATATTTTCAAACGGTATAATGGTGGTATAATAGGGGCCCTTTAACCTATTCTCTCTGTCGATGGACAGAACTGATGGTGGCCATTATAATGGGTTAACCTTTGTAACCTGTGTGCTGCATGTAGATCAACCAAATGGCCACAGCTCCTGACTCTCAGCGCCTGAAGCTACTCCGCGAGGTGGCCGGGACCAGAGTTTACGATGAACGCAAAGAGGAGAGCATCTCGCTCATGAAGGAGACGGGTAAGACCTGCTCACCCCTCACCGACCACACGCTTTCAACACCAATGCCGTGGTTCATTTTGACATGAATGCATGACCCGTGGAAATGTATTGAAAGTTAAACAAGCAATGACAGCCTCTGATAATTTACAGCAGGTACTAGCGATGTCGATCTATTTGTGTGCGTGCGTGCGTGTGTGTGTGTTCAGAGGGAAAGCGAGAGAAGATTAATGAGTTGCTGAAGTACATTGAGGAGCGCCTCCACACCCTGGAGGACGAGAAGGAGGAGCTGGCTCAGTACCAGAAGTGGGACAAGATGAGGAGAGCCCTGGAGTACACCATCTACAACCAGGAGCTCAACGAGACCCGGGCCAAACTAGATGAGGTAAAATGGGGGGGGAAATAGCTCTCAGAAGTGGACAGGGTATTTATAGTCCATAGGGGCGTAACGATGCATCGTGACAAGGATCGGCGCAATGTCACAACATTTTAAGGTTCATGTCGTGAACTTGAACCTTTTTTTATTGTGTTATTTGTTGACAAGAGGGCACAATGAACTTAATCCACTCGGGTAGGTTTTACCTTGGGTCGGATTAATCAACAGTTCTTGTAATTATTTTGTTGTGACGGCATA
Source organism: Lota lota (assembly GCA_026745465.1). NCBI lineage: Eukaryota > Metazoa > Chordata > Actinopteri > Gadiformes > Lotidae > Lota > Lota lota. The sequence continues at coordinate 101,688 of JACYXH010000313.1, read as the reverse complement.
CATAGAACTATGGATTACACACGGTCACATACAATACATGACATACAAAACAAGACTGTTGGTAAACATGCACAGCTCTTTCAAATCATGCCACTGTAATACAACTATTATTGCATGTTAATGTATACAGGATTGTTGGAAGTTACCTTTATTCGTTTTTTGTGCTAGGCTGCAATATTGGCTGCGGTCACCAGTCCAGTGATTTTAGAGTAATTCCATGTATCGTATTATGAGTCAATCATCTTTTGGCAAACTAGAATCAAGACAATGACACGGATAAAGTCGATGTGATTTCTTCCGATTTTCTTTGTGTTCAACTGCTGGTGTGTTCCTTCAGTTGTCCAGCAAGAGGGAGACGTGTGGAGACAAATCCAGACAGCTGCGGGACGCACAGCAGGACGCCAGGGACAAAGTGGAGGTAAGGAATGATCCACTACCTTCAAGAGGAATCACATTGAGTTCAGACAAAACGTATTACTTGATTATAGAGCCACTCAAATGTACATGTAGTTATTCTTAATGTTATTTCAGACTATTTCTTTGCACTTTTATTTTTGTTTTGCCCTTGTTGAGGACTCCTTTCTTCTTTCAACTTCGTTTTTGCTGTCTTGTCCAAATAATTTCCCTTGTTCAGAATGACCCGGGGTTATACTGTGCACACCATAAACAGCCTGTATTTATTCCTTTAAGGCCTCAGACCTACAGAAAGCCACAGTAAAGTGTCCCTTTCAGCTCTTGGGCTCTAACCTCCTAATGCTTATGTCTGCATCCACCTACAACAGACAGTAGCCTAACCTCACTGTCTCGATGTCTGATCGCTGGTCTTCTGTTTGTTTGACCGTAGGAGACGGAGCGTGTGGTACGCGAGCTCAAGTCTAAGATCTCCGCCATGAAGGAGGAGAGGGAGCAGCTGGGAGCCGAGCGCCAAGAGCAGATCAAGCAGAGGACCAAGCTGGAGCTGAAGACCAAGGACCTGCAGGACGAGCTGGCAGGCAACAGCGAACAGAGGGTACGGGAGCCTCCGTCTTGCGTCACTAGACGCACGTGACGCAGCTCTTGCGACACCCCAGCGTCTCCTCTTGCACTCTCTCATTACGTTCGGTTCACTCTCCTTTAGAGGGCCAGGGTTCTGCTCTGGCGCGTTCGGCTTTGCTCGGTGGACTGCAATCCAAGCGGTGGTGTTGAGGTCTAGCCGATTCATGTGTAATTATTTGATGGAGTTTACTGTGGCGTTTCTCAATTGTAAGGACGATTGACAGATTTACACATCTAGGGAAAGATGAGGTGGTTGATAGTTCTTCTGGTCCATCAAAGTTGCACCTCAAGTACCGTTTGAAGTCGGTGTGCTCCGTTTTGGGGTTGATTGTTCCTTGAACGCTTTGCATATCACATGAGTTTCCATTTTGTATTTGTTCATATCACCATAGGGAAGCTGCCAAAAGGATTGCACCAATTGTAATTTTTCAATTGCATCACATTGGAGCATAGGTTTAGCAAAACTATGAAGAGGCTTTTGCCCAGCTTCAAGTCAAACCTAATTTGCAGTGTAGCTATACAGATAATGTAACTAACGATGCATATAATGGTATCCTAAATCTTGTATAATAAGACCAACCCTGTGCTATATTTGCAACTCATTTTCACCAAATTACAGGACAAATGCTCATGTTCAAATAGTGCTCCTCTCCATGCATCATGCTGGCTGAGTGCAGGGTTGGCATGTGTGTGTGTGTGTGTGTGTGTGTGTGTGTGTGTGTGTGTGTGTGTGTGTGTGTGTGTGTGTGTGTGTGTGTGTGTGTGTGTGTGTGTGTGTGTGTGTGTGTGTGTGTGTGTGTGTGTGTGTGTGTGTGTGTGTGTGTGTGTGTGTGTGTGTGTGTGTGTGTGTGTGGAAGCAGGATGAATCGTACATCATTATGGTTTATTGGCTCTGCCTGCATGTGAACTGTGATGAGTGACAGGCTGTTGAGCTGAGGCCCACCTGGCCCGTGCTGACGTGGGGAGGCCAGGTCTCTCCGAGCAGGGCAAAGGACGGTGAGGGCGCTCTGGTCGTGGTGGGCGGTGAATACGGCTGAATGGGGCTTATTAAGGGTAAAATGCAAGGTTAGCTTATGACTCAGCACTGCTTGCATCTTAAAAATCAGCCTGCTGGGATAATGTGTGCAAATGCAGTAGTAGACTGCCTTTCTGTGGAAAACCGTAGGGCTGACTTTGACCAACCTCCATAATATTTATTTATATGTAGTGGCATTTACCAGACACTTTTGTCCAAAGCGACTTACAACCATTCATACACACATTCACACACCCGTACAACCATTCATACGCACATTCACACACCGACAGCGGTGTCAACCACACAAGGCGACAGCCAGCTAGTCTGGAGCAGTTAGGGTGAGGTGTCTTGCTCAGGGACACCTCGACACTCCGCTAGGAGGAGCCGGGGATCGAACTAGCAACCTTCCGGTTATAAGTCAACCCGCTCTACCTCCTGAGCTACTGCCTCGTAAAAGATGATTGTATAGGGGTGGTACAGGATTTGGAATATATCAAAATACATTTGTAGCAAAGTCCAATACTACACGCCACCTCCCACTTTCCTCGGGCTCCTCCAAACGAATGGACACAGGGTGGTGATGTTGAAAGACCGGTTTATTGTAAAGGTTGAGTAGGATGATACATACAGATGGTGCTCCATACTGCCATGTAGGAGAGCTCTCCCTGAGTGTGTGTGGTGATGGCTGGTTTAACCTGTGCACATTGATTGCTTAATGTGCAACATGTGTGCAGCCTCACCCAGCCCCAGAGTCCAATCAGTCTGACTCGGGCCAGGTGAGGCTGCTTAAACCAGCCATCATCCACACACACTCCCACAACATTGTAGTTCGATTTTTGAGACGTACTCAACATGATTAAAATATTGAAGAAGTGGTTCATTTTTGTGAAGATGTGATTGGACCTGCACCTTATTATTATGGAGAAACGCGTGTTTTGGTATAGTTTACTAATTTACCTAAATTGATTCCCTTTTTCCTCTAAAATTATCCCACACCCCCATTCTCCACCATTGTAAATTAACCTGTCATATGTTATGTGTTCCATCTATCCACACAGCCCATTGGAATCAACAGAAACTTTTTATGTTAAGTATTTAATGTATGCTAGAATATTTACTTTTCATTTCCATAAACCAATAGCTTATTTTGAAAAAGAACTAAAAAATCCCGTTCTCGCGAAAACCTTACATGAGTTTACCTGAAGAACTTCGGAAAACCAGCATCTAACCAACCATCACTGGCACATCTCTCTCTCCCCTCCAGAAACGTCTGCTGAAAGAGCGCCAGAAGCTCCTGGAGAAGATCGAGGAGAAGCAAAAGGAGCTCCAGGAGACCGAGCCCAAGTTCAACATGGTGAAGGAGAAAGAGGAGCGGGGCATTGCCAGGTAACGATGACTCACCCACGCCCCCTGAGCAACTAGTGCTAGATGAGTCATTCAGATCCCACTTGGAGTGAATAACCTGGGCGGGAGCGAGAACCGAGATGTCAATAGGCATGCAGTGTTGTGCTGCACAGCAGTCTTGCTGCAGTGCCCTAAATGGCTGCAAAATGGTGTCCACGCGTCACATGCATGGCAACAATACAAATACACCGAATTGCCATCCCGATTTCCCTAAAGACAACATTATGAGTAAACATTGTTATTGCACCTGATGTCCGCAAGAGAAAAGGTCTCTTTAAACATTGGCAAATGGATCTGTAATTGGGTCTGCAAAGAATCTTGGCACATCCGCACGCTATTAAGCAGTAAATGGCCTTATATTTATATAGTGCTTTTATCTAACCTCTCACTGCTCATTACAGTAAATGACTGAACCACACACACACAGGCTTAACACACAGACAATGTACACGTTGGCACTAAACGTGCTCTCAACCTCCATTGAAACGGTCCCCTTCTGTCCAGACTGGCTCAGGCTACGCAGGAGAGGACGGACCTGTACGCCAAGCAGGGACGCGGCAGCCAGTTCACCTCCAAGGAGGAGAGGGACAAGTGGATCAAGAAAGAGCTCAAGTCACTGGACCAGGCCATCAACGACAAGAAGAGGCAGATCACGGCCATCCACAAAGACCTGGAGGACACGGAGACCAACAAGGAGAAGAATCTGGAGCAGTACAACGTCAGTAGTGATTAATATCAACACTCATCGTCAGCAGCCTACTCTGTCTCCCCTCCTCCTCGCTCTGAAATAGATCAAAGATGAAAAGATTTTGAGTATGACTGAATAGCACTACAGTTTGGGTGTGCGAGTCTCTCCAATTTGAAAAAGAAACAACCCCCAGGAAACACCCCCTCTCCCGTTTCGCCGCCATTGAAAAGTGTTGCTCTCAAGCACCTGTGGTGGAGTTACTCAAATGATAGCTATTAAATCTTAAACACAGGCCGTTAAAGGATTACACAACAACTTGGCGTCGCACATTAACCATAATACCCTAGTAAAAGCAAATGTTAGCATTTTTACCGATTTGAAAATGTACTGCCACACAAAGTGTTTCGTATACCACTGGTTAAATAGCATCACACTTACAAGCAGACTCACGTTTTGCATGTCTGGTCTTGCGTCTGCAGAAACTCGATCAAGATCTCAACGAGGTGAAGACCCGCGTGGAGGAACTGGACAAGAAGTACTACGAAGTGAAGAACAAGAAGGATGAACTGCAGAGCGAAAGAAAGTAAGCCGCGCCGTTTCTTCTTAACTTTCCTGCTCCCCGTAGTCAGAAGAACGTCAATGCCTTTATCAAACGTCCCTTTTCCCAATGTACGTCACTCCATTCAGATGAGTCAGCCAGCCCCATAGCATTAGGATGAACGGTTCCACTGATAACTTCCTTTTCTTAAAGCCATGTACTGTGTAGGCCAGGCAACCTTTTGTCCTATTGTGGAGCACCGACTTCAATGTGCATGTCACCATGCCTTTTTTCAGCGGCTTGCTGTTATTTTAGGTCCGTGCGGGGCGGTGTGTTTGAAGGGGATTGAGTTGTAACGGAGAGGGATAAAGCATCAGTGGTTTATTTAACATAAATCTTATCTTTTGAAGATAGACACACAAATCATCCACACTTGATGTTTGGGTTCTAGGTACAGGGTACTCATGTAATAGATGAGGTCAGATAGTTGCAAAACCTGCAAGAATATATTAAAAAAAGAAAAAATACCACGTGCAGCACCGGTGCATACAGTCATTTGTTAGCAGTAGCGCCGTTTTTATATTCATGCCCGATTCATTTAAAATGTAATCATTCAATATGTCGTGTTTTTTTTACGTGCATTTGCTGCGATGATGACATCCGGGTTCCCAGAGTGCACGCTAGTGTGAGTGGTGACTTGTGCTGACATACGTCTAACAGCGTGTGACCGTGTGCTCTGTCCAGCTACCTGTGGCGCGAGGAGAACGCAGAGCAGCAGGCCCTGGCTGCCAAACGGGAGGATCTGGAGAAGAAGCAGCAGCTCCTCAGAGCCGCTACTGGCAAGGTCTGTCTGCGTCTCGGGGCTCCGTTACATAATGTCTGCTTTCATAACCCAACGACACACGCAGCCGCTCACTCCCAAAAGCACCGCATTCTCCTCAGCGACAGTACCGTGGCTATAATGGCAGCAAGGGATGGGGGATGGGGGTAAAACTGAATTCCCCGACCGCATCTCATTGCTCATGCTGACAGGATAACGAAAATAGGGATTTTCACATGCTCTCATTTCCCTACGCGAGATAACTAGTTTATCCATTTGCATACATAGAGCTGTAGTCGATTTGGATGACATGTTAGCGAGATGAATCGCGCCCCGGTGAAAAGTGTGCCTGAGCGCTTGCTAGGTAGAAACACCTCAGTGTGACTCAATGGTTATACATGGCCAATTGTCTGAAGACGAATATCAAATGGGAGTCCTTCATCTGCCTCCACCACTCCACCTCCTCTAGCTAATTAGATTTACATATGACTCACTCTTCCCTCGGCGGCGTGCAGCCACCATTCCTCCTGGGGAGACATCAGTCAAATATCACTTCTGAATAATGTTGGGGGAGATGAAAGGACTCTGTTTGGCGCTTACTGGACATTGATGTTTAGCATTTCATTTCCCTCCGTGACGTGGGCTCTCTGACTCATTCTCCTTTCCAGCTGGGATGCACTGGGTGCTTTGCGGCACGATAAGACTAGGGTTGCTTGTAAATGTCTGTTCAGCCGTGGTCACTTGTGTGCCTTGACTCACCGTAGACGAGATGTCCTTCCCTGGACAACTCTGTTCAGCCCCTCGCATAGGAAACGCATATTAGCGGAGGCCAACAAATTGTGCCACTTGATCAGTAGTATGTACGGCGTATGCGATACAAAAGCTGCAAAATACACCTTAAATCCGGGTAAGAGATGTTTTTGTATTGATGAGCTCCGTCCCCTCGGGTTCCCCCCCCACTCTCCAGGCCATCCTGAACGGCATCGACAGCATCAATAAGGTCCTGGAGCACTTCCGCCGCAAGGGCATTAACCAGCACGTCATCAACGGTTACCATGGCATCGTCATGAACAACTTTGAGTGTGAGCCTGCCTTCTACACCTGTGTGGAGGTCACTGCTGGCACCAGGTGTGTATGTTTTGTCAGTGTCTGCACCGCCACGGGATCAATCGCACACTGTGGTCCTGGTTTCAACTCTGTCCTGTTGTTGCTGGATTGATTTCAATAATACGAATTTCCATAATGTATACATCATCCTCAATATTCATTCATAATGCATAATCAAATTGGAACAACAGAAACACACCGTTCCAGCCCGCCTTCATATGTACGGCGTGTATTCCTGATGTTGCATTATGGGTAATAGTTTCTGACCATCTCGAATGTCAATGGTAACGGACTCCATTTCAACAGCAGTGGGTGACTCGTCCACCCGTCCATTATTCCCCCGTGTTCCAGGTTGTTCTACCACATCGTGGAGACTGATGAGGTGAGCACCAAGATCCTGATGGAGTTCAACAAGATGAACCTGCCGGGCGAGGTCACCTTCCTGCCCCTGACCAAGCTGGACGTCCGGGACACCGCGTACCCAGAGACCAACGTAAGGAGCAGGCCCACGAGGGGTCTGGGATGGGCTCTTTGGCTCGCGGGTCCACTCCATAGAAATACAAATATCATGCATTTAGGCGGCTTCATTTACAAAGAGGCTTGCCAAAAACCCGGAAATTGAGTTTAAAAAAAGGAAAACAATGTGACTCACTAATAATTCTTTAAAAATAATAAATAATGATATAATGGGCTTTCGTGCCTTTTTTCAGGACGGTAAAGAGAGACAGGAAAGTGGGTTGAAGAAGAGTGGCACTGACATGTCTTAGCGGATCACAGGTGTCAATCTAACCCGGGTCGCTACAAGGCGTACCGACCTGGTTAGCACACTAGCGGCTGTGATTACCTGGCCCCGTGACGCAATAATCGGAACTGTGAATGTGGGCGGGCTGGGAAGTGGATACTTCCCCTCTAGGAAATGTCCCGGAGAATGAGTTCATAACAGTGCTTCGTTCCGTTGCCCGCTAGGATGCCATCCCTATGATCAGCAAGCTGCGCTACAGCACCAACTTTGACAAGGCCTTCAAGCACGTGTTTGGCAAGACCCTGATCTGCCGCAGCATGGAGGTCTCCACCCAGCTGGCCAGGGCCTTCACCATGGACTGCATCACTCTGGAGGGTAAGCAGCAGGCCACTGCCCATGGTGGGAAAAACAGTGGGGTTTAATCAATGAATGGTTGAGCCATAATGTTTTTCTTAATAAAGGCAAATGCTCATCACGTCGCCCGCGCCCAAGTTAACATTTTCAAATGTAGCGACACACGCTGCAATAATTACAACCTCCTTTCTGTAATTGAATCGACTAATGGATTAATGGAATAAATGTTCTGGCGTTCATTTGGACCACGTTTCACGTCCTTTTGCTCGTCATCTCCAATCCACGGAACTTCCCCTGCATCTTTAATGACTTGTTCTCTGTGCCTCTCCCAGGCGACCAGGTAAGCCATCGCGGAGCCCTGACGGGCGGCTACTACGACACCAGGAAGTCCCGACTGGAGCTCCAGAAGGACATGAGGAAGGCCGAGGAGGAGCTGGGGGAGCTGGAGGCCAAGCTGAACGAGAACCTGCGCAGGAACATCGAACATATCCTTTCCCTGGCCCTCTCCAAACGGGTTACTTTTTTATCATTTAGTTATACAAGGTTTATTATTAATGTGCAGCGTTTGGTTGCTCCAATTCTAGTCCCACAATTCAGTCTTTAGATTGATAATGGTAAGTGGACTGCATTTATAAAGTGCTTTTCTAACCAGTGGTCACTCAAAGCGCTTTACAATATTGCCTAACATTCACCCAGTCACACACACATTCACACACCGACGGCAGAGTCAGCCATGCAAGGCGACAGCCAGCTCGTCGGGAGCAGTTAGGGTGAGGTGTCTTGCTCAGGGAGACCTCGACACTCCGCTAGGAGGAGCCGGGGATCGAACTAGCAACCTTCCGGTGGCCAGTCAACCCGCTCTACCTCCTATGGCAGACCAGTTCAAATCTGGGTGAACGGGGCGTTTAACTTTTTTTCGCTTCATGTTTGTTTTCAACCTCTCGTGTTGCTGGAGTCGGGGATCTATAAGCGCCTAATTGATTAACGGTGAACACAAACTCTGCCGACACGAGGAAGCTTTTCCCGGTGGGAAGACGAGCATAACTATCCATTGTAGAAATACACTTATTCAAATCACCTTCTGAAATCGTCCTGCACTCGCGCGAGTGAGTTCATCTCCGTAGAATATCTCGAGATGGGAAACAAGGTGTACTTGTGCTCTTTCAGTGTCCGGCTCAGGCTCTTTGCCATCTGCCCCCACAAGTCCTGCTAGAGTAGGACTGCTGTATCAGAGAGTAGTCCAGTCCATACACTCTTTAGCATTGGCAGTTCCAGCTGGCAGTGAAGCAGGGCTTTAATGACATTATATTGTCATGGTAACGATGTAATTTCTTTTATTTTTATAAACTGACCATAAAGGCATTTGAACCCCAAGTGATTTTTCTGCGATGCGAAAACCGATGCTGGCAGTGAAGCAGGGCTTTAAGGAGATGATATTGTCATGGTAACGATGTAAAAAAAACAATAATATAATAAACTGACGATAACGGCATTTGAACCCCAAGTGATTTTTCTGCGATGCGAAAACCGATGCTTCGTTTAAAAATGAAAAGTCAATGAAATCCGTCCCCCCCGACCACTGTGGAGCACTGATATCATTGAGGGCAGCGAACAGGGGCCAGGCCAAGGATGATTGCTACGGGATTCTTCTTCAAAGGTCACCGCCATGACTCAGTGGTTTAGGAACCACCCGGTGGCTGTGGTTGGGGAGCGGTCTCCACAGGATTGCATTTGGACCACTTCCGATTGTGTATTCTTATCAAATGTTGCGCACACCTGTTTGTGCGCTGTGGCTCATCGCCTTGGTGACTGGTGGTTGCCTGGTCAGTGGGCGCACCTGGTGATGACTGGATTGTGTGTGTGTGTGTGTGTGTGTGTGTGTGTGTGTGTGTGTGTGTGTGTGTGTGTGTGTGTGTGTGTGTGTGTGTGTGTGTGTGTGTGTGTGTGTGTGTGTGTGTGTGTGTGTGTGTGTGTGTGTGTGTGTGTGTGTGTGTGTGTGTGGGCAGGATGAGAACTGACAGCTGGCTCCATGTGACAAAGGTCCTTCAGTGATTTAGCCGGTGAGTCAGAGCGCAGATCCATTGGAAAATGAAGCTAGTGTGTGCCTCACCTTTCGGCTTTAGATATTGGTGTTGGGAGGGCGATGCGCTTGTCATTTGCAGGTTCCCATAAGGCTGGTAAAATAGACAAGAGAGGTGATTTCGTATTGGACCCAATTAGTCTTACCTGCTTCCAAAACGATGGATAAATGTTCAAGAGAAATACAGGGAAAGTCTATTGCATTTAAATGGGTTTACTTCGCAATGCTGTTTTTGTGCAATTGCTTCATTACGTTTTGACTTGTTTGAGTGTGACTCATCTTTGCTTACCTTTCTCATCACGTTGTGGTCAGAGAAAAATAGTTTCTTAAAAAAGAAAAGATTGGTTTAATCCAGGGAATTCCACCTACCCTATCAAGGCCATTCCTGTCACCATGTGCATCATTGAATCAATACAACCACTGATTAATTGATTGAACAGTGTTTCTTGAGCCCTGCTAAAACTCTAAAGCTGGGCTGAGCAGTCCAGTCCACCTTTTCATTTGTTCCAAGGAATCAATAAGCCTGCATGTGAGATCAGCCTAATCTCGTGGACGTGCAGCTCTCCGTAATGTTTTAATGTCATAACGTTGACGGAGGGAGTCAAATCACATCATCCCCGTACCGATTTACTATTGATTCTTCCTGTAAACGACCATTCATTATCGTTAAACCCAATTGCATGGCTGCCGAGAATCCTCATAGTTCACTGCAGTAATACGCTGACATGCTGCCACTAGTGGTTCCCTGGCCACTGGTGATGGCTCAGTTAAATGTTAAATACCAGGCTCCCATACAAGGCCATTTAAAGGTACTGTGGTTACGATTAAGAACTATTATTTGAGTGTAATTTGTTAGAAATGGCAAAGCCATCCGTCAACTATCAGTGACTGAAATAAGTTGTGAAGTTCTTATCTGCAGAGCAAATGAAACATCAGCTCGCGAGCTTCGTCTGGTTCCCAGGCTATCGTGTTACAGGCCCACTAGAGAACCCCCCCCCCCCCCCCAGCCAGTCTCAGCCATCTAGCGTCCTTAACGTCCTCCTGCACGCATCAACAACGAGATCGACCAGCTGATGAACCAGATGCAGCAGATCGAGACCCAGCAGAGGAAGTTCAAGGCGTCCCGGGACAGCATCCTGTCCGAGATGAAGATGCTCAAGGAGAAGAGGCAACAGTCTGAGAAGACCTACATGCCCAAGGTAACGTGACCCGCCGCCCTGCTGATGGTCCCCAGGTAGAGGTGGGGAGCGCAGCGGTCAGAAGATCAATGCAGTGATGTGGACCGTGTTGAATGCTAAGCTAATTAAGGTTTTTGGCGTAAGGAAGGTTTTGTCAATATTGCGTAGCTCTAAGGCACAACACTGAAAACTCAGACATTTTGGGTTAATTGCCAAGAAATACTACTCTACGTGCCACCGAAAATTGCCCCTTGGGGCCGAATAAAGTGTGTTGACGTTCGATTTCACCATCATCCACATTTTCTCAAAACAAATACAAATACTGCTAAACTATACTAAAAGTCTTAATATTGTTTTTTTTTTTACATATTTTCTATGCTCTGCGAAGTCGTTCACCGTTGAAATACAACCCTGTAGCCGCTCTCTAACCACCCTGTCCTCCCTGGCGATGTCCCCTGCTAGCAACGCAGTCTGCAGAGTCTGGAAGCCAGCCTGCACGCCATGGAGTCCACCCGGGAGTCACTGAAGGCTGAGCTGGGCACAGACCTGCTCTCCCAGCTCACCCTGGAGGACCAGCGGCGTGTGGACGACCTTAACGACGAGATCAGACAGCTCCAGCAGGTAAACACGGGGGGAGAGAGGACCAGACAGCCTCAGCAGGTAAACACGGGGGGAGAGAGGACCAGACAGCTCCAGCAGGTAAACACGGGGGGAGAGAGGACCAGACAGCCTCAGCAGGTAAACACGGGGGGAGAGAGGACCAGACAGCTCCAGCAGGTAAACACGGGGGGAGAGAGGACCAGACAGCCTCAGCAGGTAAACACGGGGGGAGAGAGGACCAGACAGCCTCAGCAGGTAAACACGGGGGGAGAGAGGACCAGACAGCTCCAGCAGGTAAACACGGGGGGAGAGAGGACCAGACAGCCTCAGCAGGTAAACACGGGGGAGAGAGGACCAGACAGCCTCAGCAGGTAAACACGGGGGGAGAGAGGACCAGACAGCTCCAGCAGGTAAACACGGGGGGAGAGAGGACCAGACAGCCTCAGCAGGTAAACACGGGGGAGAGAGGTCCCGCGACGTCAACCGGTTCTTGTCCGTCTTGTCCCTGCACATATTTACTCTACACATCCGTCTGCATAGTGCTACCCCCGCATGTCACATGCAATACAATTTCAATTATAAGCCCCAATTATGAGTCCCAATTAAACGCAGAGTCCCCTAGATGGGCCGTTCACGCCATGTCAGAGTAACCAGGGTTACCGCCTTCCGAGTGGGAGAAAACGTTCACCTCACCCTCTCAGTTCTATGTCTGAGTTTTGAGCTATTCCTAAAAGCCACCGTGTGCTGGTTTCTTCAGCCGATGTTTATATTACTTTGCGCGTTTGTCAGCGTAATTACGGTATCCGGCTTGCCTAGAAAAGAATGAATCCTCCGAACCCTGATATATTATTCCATGACTAATTAACTTTGAGACGGAGTCATTATTAGCCTCATCTTTCCACTTGTCGGTTGGCAAGAGCTTTGTGAGACAGAAATGAATGTCGTGTCCCAACTACAAGCCGGATGTTGATAATGATCAAAGCTGAAAGAAACCCGGGCTCTTAAACAAAGTTTTATGGTAGGTCTCTTTTGTACAAGCGATGCTGTAGTTGGAGAGTCGTGCATCAGTTTTGCGACGGCATCTGCTTCCCCCTATAGGTCTAAATGTGGCACTGCAGGGCGGCTGCTCTCCACCCACACGTTCAGTGTTATTTTCTAACACGACGGCCCCTCTCCCCACGATATGCTGTTCACATCTTCAAACGGACCCTCCTGCCCACTCGATCGCTCCAAACCGTCTGTGCTACTTTATTCGTATTTATTTGTGGCGCTCTAAAATGTTACTATTACCATCTCCTCATGTCCACAGAGGGGTGAAGGGTAGACTAAGGATAGAGCTATGGCTGGTGGCGTGGTCCGTGCGTGGGATCTCCCTGTGCAGCTCCGCTCCTGACCCTCCTCTCTCTCGCTTCTCCTCTGTTCTGTTACTCCTCCGCAAGTCCTCCACACGCAGACCATATGCAACTGTTCTCCTTTGACACGGTGCTGTTCATGCCTCGTGCTGCGGTATCGATAAACACAGGGCCTTCTACACCGACGTGTGTGTGTGTGTGTGTGTGTGTGTGTGTGTGTGTGTGTGTGTGTGTGTGTGTGTGTGTGTGTGTGTGTGTGTGTGTGTGTGTGTGTGTGTGTGTGTGTGTGTGTGTGTGTGTGTGTGTGTGCGTGCGTGCGTGCGTGCGTGCGTGCGTGCGGGCTCAAGAAAACACAGGAAGTAGAAGTACGCGCCTTCCTAATGAAGTGGAGAAAATTAAACGATGTTCTTAATGAAATACTCATTTGATTGATATGTCAAGTGGTGTGTGTGTTTTGTGTGTGTGTGTGTGTGGTTTGTGACAGTCCCATGATCTGTGTGCTGTGTGTGTGTTTGGTTTGCTTGCATATCTGTAGGTGTGTGCATGGTGTTTAGTGTGTGTGTGTGTGTGTGTGTGTGTGTGTTTGTATGTTTGTGTGTGTGTGTGGTGGTTGGTGTGTGTGGGTATGTGTGTGTGTGTGTGTGTGTGTGTGTGTGTGTGTGTGTGTGTGTGTGTGTGTGTGTGTGTGTGTGTGTGTGTGTGTGTGTGTGTGTGTGTGTGTGTGTGCGTGCGGGCTCAAGAAGGGCAGAATGAACGCTTTAGTGAGCCACACTGAAGGAGCGGTTTCTGCGGCCCATTGAAAGGAAGTGCTGTGTGTTTGTGCCAACAGGACAACAGGCAGCTGCTCAATGAGAGGATCAAGCTGGAGGGCATCATGACCAGGGTGGAGACCTACCTCAACGAGAACTTGAGGAAACGTCTGGACCAAGTGGAGCAGGTATGGTCCAACATCGCACTTGTAACATACACTCTGAATACTGAATACACTTTGAATACTTGAATGTTAATTATTTTGGGGAAATATTTATTATAAAAAATGGGATGGCTTCAAAGCCGGGACAAATCATTCTCTAGCTGTGTGTAACTTCAACGCCTGCAGCATGGGACTGCACACTACTGTCTTTTTCAGTGTGTACCTTCTGCTCTCTAATGTTGCCTTTGTGTCTCGCCACAGGAGCTGAACGAGCTGCGTGAAACCGAGGGAGGAACGGTCCTCACCGCCACCACCTCCGAGCTGGACGGCATTAACAAACGCGTCAAAGACACCCTGGCTCGGTCTGAAGGTGGACGCGGACACCGTGCACCACACCACCATGTAGTCATGCAGGAGAGGGCTTTGTTTGTCCGAAGTGACTCGGAAGAGTACAGAGGCAGGAAGTGATGGAAAAAGCGCAGCTTGGGCCTCAGATAGAGACGAGCGAACGATCGACGCACGCCAGGGAGAAGCATTTTAAAGCCCACATTTGTCTTCTGCGGCAGCATGTACACAGAGCCACGCGCTTCGAACACACGTGCACACGCTCCGTTGGCCAGCTGCGGACCTGCGTGCTCGCCGTGGGATGTACGAGTTGTGATTCCGATTCACGTAATTTGAAAACCAAAAATACGGACGTTTTGTTTTTCATCGTCCATTTTCAATCCCCCCCCCTCCCCCCAAGTAAAACGGGATCAAGCAAAAGGAATCAAACACAGAGTGATATAAATAGGCTTTTAATTAAATACCAAAAATGACTTAAACTCTCAGAATTCGCAGTCGAGACTGCAGTCAGAGTCCATTCACATTCTGTTTATCTTTAGTGGGGATTCTCAGAAGCACTGAAAGTGCTTGTCTCCATGTCTGCATTCGTACTTCTGAAACTCCATTAACAACATTATCTCATAGTCAATAATCATGTCAGTTTCAGCTTTCCAACACTTTATTTGCAATGGCATATTAAATGTTGCTCCACTCCTATGATGAATTCAGACTTTTCTTTTTGTATACCGGCCTCTTGCTAACCCAATCCCATCCGACTCCCAATGCAGATCTGGATGGTTTGGTGGACAAGACAGAGGTGGAGATCAAGGACCACCTGAAGAACATGGACCGCTGGAAGAACATCGAGAAGGAGCAGAACGACGCCATCAATCACGACACCAAGGAGCTGGAGAAGATGACCAACCGGCAGGGCATGCTGCTGAAGAAGAAGGAGGAGTGCATGAAGAAGATCCGGGAGCTGGGCTCGCTGCCCCAGGAGGCCTTCGAGAAGTACCAGACCCTCACGCTCAAACAGGTGCTCACCCTCACTCACTTACGCTCAAACAGGTGCTCACCCTCACTCACTTACACTCAAACAGGTGCTCACCCTCACTCACTTACACTCAAACAGGTGCTCACCCTCACTCACTTACACTCAAACAGGTGCTCACCCTCACTCACAGACTTACTCATACTCCTACTCAAACAGGTGCTCACCCTCACTCACAGACTCACTCATACTCAAACAGGTGCTCACCCTCACTCACTTACACTCAAACAGGTGCTCACTCACTCACTCAGTCACTCACTCACAAACTCACTCACACTCAAACAGGTGCTCCCTCTCGATTACTCAGACTCACTCACACTCAAACAGGTGCTCCCTCTCACTCACTCACTCACTCACTCCCACTCTGGACTGGAAGGATTCTGATAGGGGTTATCTCTTTTTCAGACACATACAGAACATTGCAAATTGTATAATTCTAACTAGTGCCACGGCTGAAACATTTCGTATTTAGGTGATGAAACATTTCTGTGGATGATCACGTTCATGTCTTGGCTGGCTGATTTCGATTTGACGCCGAGATAAATGAACACAATATTCAGAATCCAAATGAGGGGTCGTTATTTACATAACGCTGTGCACCGTATCCAGCAGAGACTCAGTCCAATATAGTTCACTGTCTGATCCCTCCGCCAGCAGACGGAGGAAGGCGGGGAGCAGACAAAGTGTGGCTCTTTTGTGTCTGAGTGTGTGGGTGTCTCCGTCTTTGAAGTGGGAAAGTTTGGCCCTGAATCTCCGTCTCTGTCGTCTCCATCCTTCAGCGGGCTAAAAATAGCCTTGCGGTTTCCAATAAACACTCCTAACTCAGTCGAGTCTTTCTCTGCATGACAATGCTCCGTGCGGCGTGGGCAGTGGTGGTGGGGGGGGGGGGGGGGTCGGTGATTGCAGAAGTGGATCCGGGGTGGAAACATAATCAACACCACTTGTTACTGCTCACTCACCCCTATTCACTCTGGTGAAATTGTGCCTCGCATTTTGAGTGCCTTTTTAAAGTGTGGCACCTAGGCCAAATCCAGCCAGTTTTAGCAGGTAACTCAATCTCCCGATGGGAATAGAACAATAAATGGCTCTTCGGAAATGTGGTTTTGATATTTATAACGGGGCGTAATGACTCACTGCTGGCTGTCTCACTGTGACGTCCGTGTTGCTGTTTTCACGGTCTGGTCCTGAGGGATGAGCAGACACGGTGCTGGCCGGCTCAGGAAGTACACCTGATCTCAGGTCTGGTCCTGAGGGATGAGCAGACACGGTGCTGGCGGCTCAGGAAGTACACCTGATCTCAGGTCTGGTCCTGAGGGATGAGCAGACACGGTGCTGGCCGGCTCAGGAAGTACACCTGATCTCAGGTCTGGTCCTGAGGGATGAGCAGACACGGTGCTGGCCGGCTCAGGAAGTACACCTGATCTCAGGTCTTCACTGAAGCGAGTACATTTCAACCCACCGAGCGCAATCAAACCCGTAGCTTTCTACTGTCCTTAGATTGGATCTGACAGATTGACTAAAGCACAAGTTATATAGATGCCAATACTTGCCCATACTATAACATTAAAGGATTGTCTTTTACTGAATTGGGGGGAAAAGTGTGTACAGATACTAGTATAAGATTATGAAGATGCAGTATTTGTATCTGAAAATATTACTTCGGTTTTGTATTGTCAGATGAACCAATTTAAAAAAAGGAAATGTAGACGATATGACGGTTTGATGAAGGCACATTTGATGAGTGATGGACGGTCTTTACTTTGGATGGACTGTAATGTGTGTATTGTGTCGTTTGTAAATGATCTAACCGGTAATCCAGATTAATTGTGAATTTCTGCTGCTTCAACATGCGACCCGCCTTTATTCCAACTCAACACGTTACTAAACCCAGCCTTCCTCTTCCTCCTCCTCCTCCTCCTCCTCCTCCTCCTCCTCCTCCTCCTCCTCCAGTTGTTCCGGAAGCTGGAGCAGTGCAACACGGAGCTGAAGAAGTACAGCCACGTCAACAAGAAGGCCCTGGACCAGTTCGTCAACTTCTCGGAGCAGAAGGAGAAGCTGATCAAGCGGCAGGAGGAGCTGGACCGCGGCTACAAGTCCATCATGGAGCTGATGAATGTGCTGGAGCTGCGCAAATACGAGGCCATCCAGCTCACCTTCAAGCAGGTAGGCTGCTGCTCCCCCCCCCCCCCCTGCGATGCAGTATATGTAAGAGGCTGAGTGCAGTCAAATGTACAATCCAAAGTGTACCACACTGTACATTCACACGTACGTGAAGTTTCTGAAGAAAAACAACTAGCGCAGAATTCAGAACGACGATGTTAGACATTTTAACAGTTAGATGCATCGGACCACATCACAACAAAGTAGGTGCACTACCAGAACAATGGCAGCGCACATTTGGCTGGTCCTTCTGCTGCGTGACCTCAGAGAAGGACCAGGTACAGCCCCCAGGTCCAGCCCTCAGGTCCAGCCCCCAGGTACAGCCCTCAGGTCCAGCCCTCAGGTCCAGCCCCCAGGTACAGCCCTCAGGTCCAGCCCCCAGGTCCAGCCCTCAGGTCCAGCCCCCAGGTACAGCCCTCAGGTCCAGCCCCCAGGTACAGCCCTCAGGTACAGCCCTCAGGTACAGCCCTCAGGTACAGCCCTCAGGTACAGCCCTCAGGTACAGCCCTCAGGTACAGCCCTCAGGTACAGCCCTCAGGTACAGCCCTCAGGTACAGCCCTCAGGTCCAGCCCTCAGGTCCAGCCCTCAGGTCCAGCCCTCAGGTCCAGCCCTCAGGTACAGCCCTCAGGTACAGCCCTCAGGTACAGCCCTGGTCCCTCACCGCAAAGCAAAAGGGATCAAGGTCAAAGGGCACGCACAGGAGTCATCTACCATTGTTCACGACCTCCACCGGTCTCTGTAACGTTAACACCCCCTCCCTGTGTCCCCCGACGTCCTCCCACCCCGCCAGGTGTCCAAGAACTTCAGCGAGGTGTTCCAGAAGCTGGTGCCCGGGGGCAAGGCCACCTTGGTGATGAAGAAGGGCGACGCGGAGGGCAGCCAGTCCCAGGATGAGAGCGAGGGCGGGGCCGACGGCGAGAGGGGCTCCGGCTCCCAGAGCAGCGTGCCCTCCGTGGACCACTTCACCGGCGTCGGCATCAGGGTAGGCGTGCGCTCGTCTCTTGTTGCCACGGCAACCCATCCACCGATGTGGTTTTGAGTGTTTTTGACGCCGCTCCACGCTGACGGTCCCCTCGTGAGTTACCGGGGGGGTGACGGGTGGCAGTGTCACAGAGTAGAAGACCTCTGCCTGGTCCGTGTCTGACCGTGTGTGCTGGTGGTGTGCAGGTGTCCTTCACGGGGAAGCAGGGGGAGATGAGGGAGATGCAGCAACTGTCTGGAGGCCAGAAGTCCCTGGTGGCCCTGGCCCTCATCTTCGCCATCCAGAAGTGTGACCCCGCCCCCTTCTACCTGTTTGACGAGATCGACCAGGCACTGGACGCCCAGCACAGGAAGGCGGTCTCAGGTGAGGAGGGCTCGATGCTCCTGGGAAGATCCAGCCACACCCACCACCGTGTGTAACATACAGACATGATGATGTGTTCGCTACACTCAAAACGCCTGTGACACCGTGCATGTAGCATGACGAAGACCAGGGCCCACACCCACGACCGTGTACAACATACAAGCATGACGAAGGCCAGACTCTAAAGGTGTACAAAAACAATGTTGTATATGTGGTAATGCGACCAGCACTTCAGTTGCACGTTTTAGTTGCAAGTGTAGATAACAACTCTTTAGATTGACCTCCTTATTCTTAACAGTGCATCGTTTAATGTTGTGTTAACGGCTGCGTGATTAATGACGTGACCCTATGATGTTGTGACTCGGTGTTCAGACATGATCGTGGAGCTGGCCGGCCACGCCCAGTTCATCACCACCACCTTCAGACCTGAGCTGCTGGAGTCAGCAGACAAGTTCTACGGTGTCAAGTTCAGAAACAAGGTGAGATTCCCCCCCCAAACCCACCAGCATCACCGCTGGTCACACATGGAAGATCCTCCGAGCCTTATATTTATTTAGTTTTTTACTAAATAGGTCAATTCAAAAGTTGCCTAAACGCTGTAAAGAGAACACATTCGCAACTGAACAGATTTTTACCCATTAAAGACGTACGACCAGGTAGTTGAAGGGCTCGTGTGTGTGTGTGTGTGTGTGTGTGTGTGTGTGTGTGTGTGTGTGTGTGTGTGTGTGTGTGTGTGTGTGTGTGTGTGTGTGTGTGTGTGTGTGTGTGTGTGTGTGTGTGTGTGTGTGTGTGTGTGTGTGTGTGTGTGTGTGTGTGTGTGTGTGTGTGTGTGCATGTATCTATGTGTGCGTTTATTCACTGTGCGTGTCTTTCCAGGTGAGTCACATCGACGTCATCTCGGCAGAGCAGGCCAAAGACTTTGTGGAGGACGACACCACCCACGGCTAACGGGACCTCCTTATACTTGACCTGTGTTACCTGGCAACCCCCCCTCGCCCGTACAACGGCACGTACCTCCCAGACTCCCAGTACAAAGCACCCACTCAGCCCATTAGCCACACTTCAGGGCGCCACGCCATTGGTCACCACAGGACATCTGGGGCTCCGGGGGGGGGGGTGGACTTCTAATTGGCTAACGATGCAGTATCGATAAGGACAGTCTCCAGACCACCGAGAAAGGACGCGTTAAGACAGTCCACACTCAAAAACGATTGAGGGAAAACACTTTTCTTTCCCCCCACACACACACACACACACATTCGCACACATGTTCACATATGCTAGACTGCATCAAATAGTTGTGTATCTATTCTCCCGTTGTGGACATCTGTCCATGTGTGGAGTTGTACAAAATAATTAGCACAAGAACCATCAGAGCCCACTGTGCGCTGAGACCATTCCTTTGTCTTTTCTATCCGCCCTGTTGAACTTCCTTCACAGTCCCACTTTTATAGCTGACTTTTGGTATGCCCGTGTTTAAAGAGAGCGTGCCAGAGTAGAGTCCCCTCTTGGCTTGTTTTTTTAGACTCCATTTTTTTAAATTCCTGGCTGTTGATTATTGCGTCATTATTTCCCCGCTGGATTTGGCTGTGTTAGTATGTTTCTGGTTGGCCCGAACACATGCTGGGACATTTTAAAGAGCATTGGTAAGGTGGTCGTTTTCGAAGCAGAGCCACCCATTGGACAACTACTTGGTTATTGTTCCCTGGAGGTGCCTGATATGTATAAGGTTTTTATATTTTGTAATGCTATGTTAATGTGTGCGTTTCATCACCTGCCATATATATATATAGTAGATATGTTATGCTGTTTATCTTATTTTTCTTTCTGTGTTGTGGTTAGATCCCATTTAATGTAATTTCAGTTAAAGAAGAGTTCGGTTTCAAAGCACTATCCAGTTTAGTTCGCTCGCTAACTGCTCATCGGTTAAAAAGAAATATGTACATTATCTGATTGTGAAGCAGAAGTTAAGATCTGTAATTTTACTTAAATTCTCGTATTGACATTGGATTGGACATTGGTGACTGGATATAAAATGAAATGTATTTTGTAACCAGGTTTTAGTTTTCACAATGCTTTTGTTCAACTTTGCATTTGGTTCTTGTTACAAACTTAGGAAAATAAATAATAAAATGAACTAAAAAGTTAATAATCCATGAATGTATTTACATACGTTCGTTTTTTGCAGAGAACGTAACACCATTTCATTCGACCACATGGTGGTGCTGTTGCTCCCATTATAGCAAAAAACACGGCGCAAAAACATACAAAGACAGATGGTGTTTTACTGTCTGGATGAATAGCCCATGTATGAAATGTTTCTTTGTTGGGTTATGCAGAATGAAGACGCATGCGTAACATTTCCATCCCTTCCAACGTAGCGGCCATTTTAGCCCGAGATCGCCACACAGTGACGGCAAATTGGAAAGGTCACGACCTCCTGTCATACCTGGGACTGTGAGTCATGCTCCATATTTCTGTGGGGCTCCGGAACAGAAAATCTCCCTAGCATTAGAGGGACTAGGGTTACCTCCTCTTTGAACCTGCTATGGAAGAAGAGAGGATGATGGTATCCAGGTAAGCTTACTAACAATTGTTAAAAGGGATGTTTTTCATATAATTCTTCCTGTAAGTTGAAGTGCCGTCCAAACGATCTTATGTTGGACATCGTATTACGCGATTTAAGACGAGTTATGTCACCCATGAGTCCCATCCAAATGTCTACAGATCTAGAGTTACATCTAGCGTTCTGTCGGTCCCTATCTGTCACCTTGTCGGATGACCGAAGCTTTAGTATCAAAGATGGTGTCAAACCGCCAGACTATCCTCCCCCCCACCCCCCTGACCGCCACCACCATGGACCCCCACCCCCAACCCCCAGTATCACTATCCACCCGGCCCCCTTCCCCTTACATCCTTCAACACTCGCTCAGCCTTTAGCCTTCCGAGGCCTGGCGCACGCCGTTCCCTGCGCTGGCACAATAAACACCCCAGCCGCTCCCCCCGCCTGCCACTGTTTTGGCCCGCTGAGGCGGGAGGGAGGATAATGGAGATCCTCTTCGGAAAACAGCCCCTGGACATAAGGCTATCGCGGCCCACCAGCTCGTTTGTGGGGCAACAGGTGCCCCGTGGGACTGGGGTGGCTGCCGTTATCACAGGCCCCCCCCTCTCTGTCCGCCCTCTCCGTGGGGGTCCGTCTGCTAGGACTCGGTGTGTCATGTGCGTTTGCTGTTTTCGTCTCTCTGTGTCTTTTAGTCCGTCTGTCCGACAAAGCCGTTTGTCAAGTCTTGGCGCTTTTTCCTTTCTGGTCTAATGTGGTCCATCTTTAACCCGTCCGTCTCCCTGTTGTTCGGTCAGTTTATTCTACCTATCTCCGACTAAACGTCTGTCAGGATAATCTCTCCCTCTGCGTCTCTCTCTTTCTGAGCTTCATCCTGCATGAAGGAGGGTTTTGGGGGTGTCAGGTGCTTCTTGGGGAAACGTTTCCACGTGCTGCTGTTGGGGGCGGTGCCAGGAGTGCCCCCCCCCAAAAGACAGGTGCTCACAGAGCCAGGCCGTTAACCTCCCCAGCTCACTGGTCGTCGGGGGGTGGGCCGGGTGGGCCGGGCTCAGTGTGACTCAGACCCCATGGAGCCCAGGGGTCAGAGGTCGCTGACCCCTGGGCTCCCCCCCCCCCCCCCCCCCCCCCCCATGCGGCCTCTATCTTGCGTACAAGGCCACGTCGCGTGCAGACGCCGGTTCCCAGTGTGTGAAGATGGCGAACAACGGTCCTTATAAAGCGCACGGGCACCTCACACCTTCACCTTGACCTGGAGCTTCTGTGCAGACCGCGAGGTGAAGCGCTGGGGTTTTGTGTGACGTGAGTTCACACTCTTTAAAATGTCATTATATGGGATGAGTCGGAAACATTAAGGTAAAGGTACTTTTATTGTCACATACACATTGTGAAATGTTTCCTCTGCATTTAACCCATCCCTCAAGGGAGCAGTGGGCAGCCAATCACAGCGCCCGGGGAGCGGTTGGGGTTAAGTGTCTTGCCCCCCCCCCTTCCACCTTGACATAGTTAGGGTTGAAGTCGGGGCTCAAACTAGCAACCTTCCGATTTTTGCCAGCCGGTTGCCAGTCCACCCGCCTCAACTCCTGAGCTAATGTGCCACCCACCAGATTGTCGTACATGGTATAGTGTTATAGATGTGTTAAATGTGTGTTGGAAGGAACAATGAAAGAAATGTCTTTGCTAAATCGTTATTCACCCTTCACAACGCGATGTGTTCTCATAGTACACAGTAACCGTATTGGTATTAATACACAGGATGTAATGTGGCTGGATAATTACCGTGGGAAGGTATGTATGTAGGAAGCCATTATGAACCATTCAATATATATTTTGTTGAGATGCCCCCAGAGACGTTTCGAAGGTTATAATAAGTTAAGAAAAGATACGTCAATGCCCACTTTGAAAAATAAGTTCAACGTCCTTCTAAACCAATACATGCTTAAATGGTTTAGACAAATCCCATTTGAATTGTACGTCCAACTGTCCAACTATTGTTTCTCATGGTCATCATGCCAATATGTGTGTTGTCTTTCTTTCCACCTTTCTCTCTGTTTATTTCTTTATTTGATTTATTCCTCTTTTTCTGTCCTTCTCACCAACACGGTAACATGACGCCGGTCTCCTTTGGGTCCGGGGGGGCCGGGGGCCCGGGGTCATTCTCAAGTCCGTAAAACGTCGTGGCGTTGATAAACTCTTCGGTCGTGCCGGCCACGCCTCCCACGCCGCCGCCCCCCCCCCTGCTGTTGCCCCCCCTGCTGTTACCCCCCCTGCTGTTGCCCCCCCTGCTCTAACCACAGGGACGTTGTGCAGTAAACTCTCCACGCCATGGCCTGTTTTTTGTGTCACTGTGTAAATTTAGTCGCACGAATAAAAATGCAACTGCTGCCCCCCCCCCCCCCCCCCGCCCCCCCTGTTGGAACAACGGCATTTATGGGCCCTTGCCCCATTCCTTTTTTAACCCCCTTTTATGAGGTCATACGCTCTTTGAAACCCCCCCTGCCAAATGCTGTCCAAGGGCTCTGAAGTCGGGGTTGGCCCCAGAGTCAGAGGACAGGCCCCGGAGCCAGAGGACAGGCCCCAGAGGACAGGCCCCAGAGTCAGAGGACAGGCCCCAGAGCCAGAGGACAGGCCCCGGAGCCAGAGGACAGGCCCCAGAGCCAGAGGACAGGCCCCAGAGTCAGAGGACAGGCCCCAGAGCCAGAGGACAGGCCCCAGAGCCAGAGGACAGGCCCCAGAGCCAGAGGACAGGCCCCAGAGGACAGGCCCCAGAGCCAGAGGACAGGCCCCAGAGCCAGAGGACAGGCCCCAGAGGACAGGCCCCAGAGCCAGAGGACAGGCCCCAGAGGACAGGCCCCAGAGCCAGAGGACAGGCCCCGGAGCCAGAGGACAGGCCCCGGAGCCAGAGGACAGGCCCCGGAGCCAGAGGACAGGCCCCGGAGCCAGAGGACAGGCCCCGGAGCCAGAGGACAGGCCCCGGAGCCAGAGGACAGGCCCCAGAGCCAGAGGACAGGCCCCAGAGCCAGAGGACAGGCCCCAGAGCCAGAGGACAGGCCCCGGAGCCAGAGGACAGGCCCCGGAGCCAGAGTGGTCACGGCCGACCTTGCGGATGCGTGTGTAAACGATTGTGCGTGCGGCAGCCGCGTGTGTCGTGACCTGCCGCGTCACATGACGCGGTCAGACGGCAACACGTGGAGGCTTGGCCTAACGAGGCTAGAGCCACCGCCATTTAGAGGGGTCTTCGTTAGACACCGATCCCCCCCGCCAAATAACTCCATGAATGTCCGCGTTAGCTCCGCCACAGAAAAAGCATTCCCTTCTCACGGGAATTCCCAGTTCGGGGGAATGACATCACCAGCTGCATCGTGCGAGCTTCTTCTGGAAAGCCCTTGCCTCTCGGAAATGGAGGCGCAGTCTTGTTGCTTTTGATTACTGTGGCACTAAACGTGGCAGGGACACGGATGTCCCTTTTTTATTTTGTGTTAACGGCAGATTCGTGCGACTGACAAAGCTCTGGTCTTTGGGCCGACACCCCCCCCTCCCCCCCCAGGTAAATCTCAGCTCCCATTACCTTGACGCCTCCTCCTGTCGACCACATGGCCACGAAGCAGACGTCACCCATCGCTCACAAATCAACTTCCTCCGATGCAGGCAGACAGGCCCAGATTGCCTGTGTGCGAGATGATGGTCTACATTGAAGAGACTATGATACAGACTATTGACATATTGTCTGATTGCGTGTGCGAGATGATGGTCTACATCGAAGAGACTATGATACAGACTATTGACATATTGTCTGATTGCGTGTGCGAGATGATGGTCTACATCGAAGAGACTATGATACAGACTATTGACATATTGTCTGATTGCGTGTGCGAAATGATGGTCTACATCGAAGAGACTATGATACAGACTATTGACATATTGTCTGATTGCGTGTGCGAGATGATGGTCTACATCGAAGAGACTATGATACAGACTATTGACATATTGTCTGATTGCGTGTGCGAGATGATGGTCTACATCGAAGAGACTATGATACAGACTATTGACATATTGTCTGATTGCGTGTGTGCGAGATGATGGTCTACATTGAAGAGACTATGATACAGACTATTGACATATTGTCTGATTGCGTGTGCGAGATGATGGTCTACATTGAAGAGACTATGATACAGACTATTGACATATTGTCTATATTGTAACCCTGTCGCCCTGGTAAGATACCACGGTAGATTGTACACACTGAAAGCGCGTTCAGGGGAGTTAAGACGCCAAGGACACCCCCTCAGAGAGCGAGTCCCAGAGGGACTGGGTCAGACCTCAGGCCGTCAGCGATGCAGGATCAAGGGCGATCTCTGCACACAGACCCCTAAGTGTTTTGGTGATTAGTCGCCCCTTTCCCCCGCAGTACTTAACACTGGGGCAATCCTGTGGGCCGGTATTATAGAAGACCCTACATACTACAGTGGTATCTGGTATCTTCCAGGGCCTAAAAATACACCTAGTGTATGCATGTATGGCGGAGGGGGGTTATTGTTCATCTCTCTCCCTCTCTATGACTGTCTCTGTCTCTCTCTCTCTCTCCCTCCCCCTCCCCCCTGGAGGAATTCGTCAGGTGTTGGTTTGACTTTGCCGTCCATCACTGCAATACAAGGTGCAGATGGAGGAAATGTCTTTCTCTCAGAGTAAGTGGGTGCGACCGTCTTTATACCTGCCTATACATCTGTCCATCTGTCTGTGTTTCTGTACATTTCCTCTTGTCCGTTCAGTATTCCAGGTGGAGGCAAAGTAACCACATGGTTTGTACTGTTTGTCTGTTAAAAATGGAACAAGACGTATTCAGATATTTTTGAACAATTCTGAAACATACACATGCATCGCGAACACACACACACACACACACACACACACACACACACACACACACACACTATTGCACAACGACAGAAACCCACACCGATACTGATTTATTACAAAGGAGGCCGGCTTTGGGCCAACAGATGTGAAACCCCAGACAGGCGGACCACTACCACAAAATGTGAATCATCTGACACGCTGTCCGGCCTCCGGAACACTCTCCTCCAATCGCACCGCAGCTCGCTCCGTCCTGACACCCAGGAACTGACTGATGGCATTCCCCACAAACCCACGCGACTCCCTGGCCAGCCGCACCGTGTGGGTGTGGGTGTGGGTGTTTGTGTATATGAAAAAAAGCGGGTGTCTTTGTATGCGTGTATTGGTGTGTGTGTGTGTGTGTGTCTATGTACACATGTATGAGTGTGTGTGTGTATGAGAGTGTGTGTATATGAGAGTGTATGTATGGGTGTATTAGAGTGAGTGTGTTTGTGTGTGCATGTATGAGCGTATGTGTCTGTATGTAAGTGTGTATTAGTGTGTGTGTGTGTCTATGTAAGAGTGTGTGTCTATGTATGTGTGTATGAGTGTGTGTGTGTATGAGAGTGTGTGTGTGTGTGTGTGTGTGTGTGTGTGTGTATGAGAGTGTCTGTCTATGTATGAGAGTGTGTGTGTCTATGTGTGTATGAGTGTGTGTGTCAATGTGTGTGTGTGTCTATGTCTGAGTGTGTGTGTGTGTGTGTCTATGTATGTGTGTATGAGAGTGTGTGTGTGTCCTGGAGGTGATAATCAGCAGTGTCTGGAGGAGGAAAGGGTGGGGGGGGGGGGACGGTGTCACACTCCGGTCCCTGTTGTCGTGCTGCATGGACTTGTCCCAAGCAGGGCTGTCCCAATTGGTCGCCCAGGGCCTTGCCTTTAACTCAGCCCCCCTCCTGCTGGCCGGGCCCACCAAGGTGCACGCCTCTCCTTTGTGGTCCCCCCTCTCACTCACGCCTCCGCGCCCCTTCGGCACAAGTCCTGCTCTCCTTCACCTCCACCTTCTTTTTCTGACACGCGGGGAGACGGGAAGACTGGGCGTAGGAGTGTGTGTGTGTGTGTCCTTGTGTGCGTGACTGTGTGTAGCAGGGCCTTGCGGGGCGACGGTGCAGGAGAGAGAGAGGCGGGAGCTGGAGGTGTGGGAGTGGGAGTGGGGGGGGGGCACACTGCGACCACTGCTGCTGTCTATCAGGGGGGGTGGAGGCATAGAGAGAGCCCCTCTACTCCAACTGGCTGGCTTTTCCTGACGGCCGTCCAAAGCCACAGCAGGAGGGAAGGGAGAGAGAGGGAGAGAGAGGGAGACAGAGAGAGAGAGAGAGAGGGAGACAGAGGATTGACATAGGGAGAGAAACAGACAGTGATAGAGAGAGACAAGGTGGCCTCATCCGGATCCATTGCTTTTGTATTGGGTGTTTCTGCGGAGGGAGGTGAGGCGATTGCTTGGTTAGCTGTGGTTGTGGGTGTTGGTGGCGTCGGTGGTGGTTTGGGGGGCGTAGCGCAGGTTGATCAGGGGTGCGGGGGTGTGAGAGAGCCCCAGGGGGATACTAGGCAGTTTGCTTTGCCATGCATCAGGCCTGGGACTGGAGCGGGGACATCCAGAGACACGTTGAGACTCTTAAGGACAGCCAAGCCAAGATGTTGGGGAAAGGATTCGGCGGAGGAGGCGGCGGATACGCGGTGGCCAACTCTTCCGGAGAACCCCTGCAGAGGTGAGTACGAAACCCCTAATGTCGGGCTTCCGCGCACAGTCGTCACGGAGCTCTGGAGAACAGAAGCTGGCGGAATAATTAATCGGTTCGAGGGGGACTGCAGAAATACAACACAGCTGAGAACACAGCTTTCCTTTTGAGAGGTGTGGTTTGCTGGAGAGAAGCTGGAATGTGATTCACTGGGATGAAGTTGCTGGGAAATCTTGGGAGTGTATATGAATCATGTGGGAATATGGTCCAAGAATGACTCTGCATTGACGCTTACATCTGCAGGGCAATTCCAAATTGCAGGTCTATGTTTCTGTATTCCCCGTAAAGCACTGTATCACTGTAGGGTCTGCTTTGAGCCAACTGCTTGAGAAAAACTGCAATTCAAGGAAAATCAGGGAATCTGTTGTATATTTTGGGTTGTAATGTTTACTTAAAATGCATGTGAACACTAAAGATGCATTTGATTGTATGTGGGAAATGTTGATATATCTAAATACATTTAAAAGTCTACATCATCAGATAAAATTGGGCAAGACACAAATTACTCTATTGTGAGTTATTGTGAGTTAAAGTAAATCCATGGTAGAATATAACATTATCATTTGATTTTCAAGGTAGTATATTTTAATATGGTTTGAGTTTTATAGTTTATCTGAGTCAACCTCACACATCAGCACTGAAGGCTGAATTTCAGAGATGAACGATAATAAAATATACTAAGAAGAAAGAATAAAAGACTGATGTCTAATTTACCTTATGACCCTGCCTAAAAAGTACTAGAGAAGAAGAAAAAATGTCTCCCAGGGTTTAAAGTCTATGTCATATCATATATTTTGGCTTCTTCTGGGATATTAATATCAATAAGTACTCAACAAACATTTAATGGTATTGACTGGATTCCGAAAAACAACATTTCAGAAAGCTACATTAACTAAATCTTTTCGAAAATATCAACGTTTTGTTTGATTGACATACCTTAGCAAATAGTTACTCAGGCAATAATTATGCCTAATAATTAATATTATATCTTTCATGGTTACCCTCAAATTATAAAGTTGGTATTTGGTTTGTTGTAAGAGTTTAGAGTTTACCAGACCTATTTAGCACCTCAACCCAGATAATGATGTTTGTATCACAATTTAACATTAATCCAGCATATATCCAATACCTCGAAACAGACCAAGATGATCGTATAACACGTATCTTCATTTAACAGTAGGCCTAATTGCATTGAAGTAGTAGAACAATTTACAAACAGATTTTCAAACAACTGTTGTTTCCATTGAAACAGCACCAGTTTACTGGCATTTTACTGGCATTCAATCTTGAATAATGCCCTTCTATCTTTGTATTGAACATGAACTTGTCGTTCTGTATTAAGTACATAAACCTTCACCTTGACTTGCCGACAGAAAGAAGAGTTGTCCTAACGGTTCGAAGCCTGACTGTCACCAAACTGACAGGTCTGTTGCTAGGTGACAGCTAGCAACAGGTTTAATATCCGGCTTTTTGGTCAAAATAGAAACAAGTGAAAAGTAACTGGGTAAATTTGTGCGTTTTTTGTTGGCCCTTAAGTGGCCGTGCGCGTGAGGTGCCGTGTTTGTTGCTTGCTGTGCGGGAAAGTGAAAGGTTAGAGGGCCCATGTATGGCTTTGCAGAGTGCTGCTTCTATTTTAAAACAGCCACAATTTATGTGTTTGTGTGTTGCTTCAGCAGACATCAATCACGATTTCCATCGTTTTGTCGTCTTTGAAGCGAGTGCCTGTCCATGACTGTGGTTTTGAAGCGAACTGTTCTAAGGTTGCTTACTTTTGATTAGTTACATCTTGTAAAACACCTTACTTTTTATGGAGTCTGTCTGCGGTTTAAAAAAATTTTTTATTACGTTGTAATTTTCGACATTTGCAAGTCTAATCCTGCCGTTTTCAATACTGACGTATAACAAGCATGTCCATATATCCTGGACAGTACACAGTATCTACTCTGTCTAAATACTAGCTTACACATGTTGCTGAACATTACTCAGACACAGGGAAAAAAAAAGTGTATTCCTTTTAAACTGATTAATTGTAAAAAAAAAAAAAAAAATTTGTACTACAAATAAATAAACACGGAATTCCTTATTCTCTTCACTAGCGTAATCCGGCCACTGATTTATACTCCACAGCAGCTGCTTTGGTTTTCACTTGTTTACTTGGCAAAAACCATGCGAGAACACCGTTTCTGACACGTCGAGAGCGGCGTGAGTTAGGGACCTGCTGTTTGCAGAGTCCGAGGTCTGATTGAATCCTGGGTGGTGTTTCAGCACCTGTCACAGGACGCACAACATGTGTGCATCTAAACATGTAAAACGTTGTCCTCGCTGATGGGAAAAACAGCCCTGCATCCGGTGGTTTTTTACCACAGCTGACAACCTTGTAAGCCTGCTTGCGTGTATTTAGTGTCAACAGGTTGTTTGACAGCCGTTTTGACCATCTCGAATTGCAGACAGTTTCCTCTAGGTTAATGACAAATAAGAAAGTGTTAGACTGTGAATTACATTACAGTATTCTCTATTATTTCAAAGAGCCTCATACTTCATCTTACAGCTAACTATGTTTAGGCTACTCCATCCATATTTTCATCTCAACATCTGCCTGCCATTCTGCCGATATAAAGCACATTATTTTGCAGTTTGCCGCCACAGTGTGTGAAAAACGTCAAAGGAACGATAGTTTCGCTGTCTTGGCCTCTTTGTACAGATTTTACAAGGGAGTTGCTGTCTGTCTGTGTACTGTATCTAGCGGTCCCGATAGTCTGTCCAGCCATCTTGCTGTCTGCAGCCATCTTCACACCTTATACGCAGTGTCGGGGAATGCTAGCTGTCGCCGTGCCAACTGATGATTAGCCTCTTAGCTTTACAGCTGTACTTGTTTTTTTTTTTTTTTTTTGTCAAATGACCGAATTAAAGGTAATTGCACTCCTCCATGTCTCGTTGCACACAGCTAGGTGTTTTTGAAAACCTACTCTTCTGTGTCTCCAAAAGGCAAGTTTAGCGTTCTTACCATGTGGGATGCACTCAGTGTTGTCTAACGGAGTGCTTTCCAGCAAAGCTATTAGGAGCAAGCCTGTGTGATTAGCATGATGGGCTAACCAGCTCATGGGACAAGCCCCCTTATCTAGCGAACTAGCCGCTTGCTACTGATAGCACTGGCTGGTGCATTCCTTCTTTAAAAAGGCCAGCTCTCATCTCTATCCTGTGAGTATGAAAATGTGTACATTATTGTCACATACTGTACACATTCACATCTACTACATCTACTACAACCGCTATGGCTTGGAACCTGCGTGCTTATGTTCAATGGGCTGTTGACATGTAGCAGCACTAAGCTTAATGTTCAACGGCTGATCGGTGGCATGGCACACAGCGGGGCCTCAAGAGAGGCTAGCTATCGGCCCTTATTTCTTCTGCCGCTGTCACGTCCACCTTAACGTCCCGACATAAAGCCACTCAGGAAATACGTCACGCCGTGTGCTTTGTCCATCCGAAACGGTCAACGTTTGATGGCTGGAGTTCATGCATCACCGCAGAAAGACTCATTCTGGGTTTGGTGTTCGGTGAAGCGCAGATCAGCGACACACGTTAAGAATCGAAAGCGCGCGATCGCCGACATTTCCAGCTGAGACATTCACAGATTTACGCATTTGTCGGACACATTCAGTGTTGGTTACTGCCAGATGTGAATGTATTCCGATGACAAAAACCGTTAAGGACAGTGATTTATGCTGTTACCTTGTAGGTAAATATAGAAAGTATATGTTTTTATTTAACTTTTTGTAATTGCTTCACATACAAGACTGATGCAGCTTTGCTGGTCTCAGCTAAAGCTGACCTGGCCGCTATTCCTGGATGAAATCCCCAGGGGTAGGCCTAGATATCATGGATGAAACATATTCTGCCCACATGGCATGAAAGCATAGCGTGCAAGCTAGGGTGACCACACGTCCCCCGTCCGTGGGGGCCTGTCCCCAGCTGAAGCTGTCCCCGGAAATGCCCGTTTAAAAAAGTAAAAATGTCTAAATATATGAATTGATTTTTAAATTGCAAAAGGTTCTAGCTTGCTCACGAATACACATTTGAAGAGGTAATTTGGCTCGTGCCTTTCTGAGAGGCTGTGATGCGACCTCGCTAGGCTGGGTTCTATCTTTCGCCTTTATACCATACGCAGGCATGACCGATCATAAACAATATCAGTACAATATATAATATGCACTGTAGAACGATTCCCTATTTGGGCAGCTACTTTGGATTGTTTTAGGGTGGTTTACCAAACCTTAAAACACATCGTAGTCAACAATTGAGCAGGAACTACAGAATATTTTACCACAGTACTGCACTGACCATGATAAGAATAGGCAAAATGTTAATTTGTTCCCTTTTTTTATTTCAGAAATAGTAACATCAGATATTTAGTCGATATATTCACCGCCAAACTACAAATGTCCCCGTTTTTCATTTCAGAAATCTGGTCGGCTTAGTGCAAGCAGTTATTGCACTCCTGCCAACTATAATAGATTCCAAACCTTAAAATACTGGTGATCAGCAAATACATTTTTGGCATCTAGCCGTAAAAATTATGGAATAGAAATATGAATGTGTGTTTGCAATAGATTTGCTTCTGTATTATGCAATTGATTGTTATGTGTTTGTATAGCATTTATTTCCTTGTAAGTTTTATTTTTCATTAACTGCCTGACATATGAAATGACTGAGTTTAACCTCAAGAATTTGGCACTATTGTAGCCAACTAAAAGTGACTTTGTCGCCAGTTAACTAAAACCTACATCTGCGTAAGTGTAAATATATAGAGTAGCCAACGCTTACAAAAGCAGTGTGTATAAACAATATCCTTACAACTATTTACGAATTAAACATGGGTATCTACACCCTGGCTGGCTCTGTATCACGTTATGAAGAGGCTTGGATATAGACCAGATGATGCCATTTTGTGAGTTGAGATTTTGTGATATTTTATGCTGTCGATAGTATTAGATGGCATCAAATCTTCATGCCAGGCGATCACTGGCATTACACTTGTAAAACGCTGGTGTATAATATTGCCCGTTCCCCATTTAGGCCGACTTGCTGTAAGTAACTCTGCGATTCTACATTGGAGAAAGAGAAGATGTTCATTTTATTCCCGAGACTGGTTTTCTAAATTTAAGACGGTGGTCGGTGGCAGAGAGTTGAATCCTGTAACAACCAACCACGTTCTGTTGGATTAACTCTTCAACAATGCCTCCGGTTTCTTAATGCTTCAGTGAATGCACTGGCATGGGGTAAAGGTCTTGGCGTAAACACAAGCTAAAATTAAAGGTGCTGGTCATAACTAATTAAGTGCTGTGCCTTGAGGAATATGTGGGACACAGGCTGTGAACACCGAAATAAAACAAATACAGGGTTTCATTGGCAGTTCAAATGAAATAATACTTCAATTGGAATCAGGTTGTTGTCGTATACACATTATTATTCACAGCCTACTGTGAATGTTTCGCTAGTTCTAGTCTGTGTGAATCCAGTGTGTGTGTGTGCTTATTAGACATTCGTGGCGTGTCCCAGTTTGTGGTTCCTGTGTGGATTTTGGTGATTTATTACACTTTTAATATCAACCAAAAAAAAGAAGTGTTTTTATGTGCGTCCATGGCTTTGATCAAAGCCGTCTCAAAGCCATGGACACACGACACACTTACTTTTTATTTTATTTATTATTATTATTTTTTTATAGTTTGTGATCAACCACCGAACATGCTGGCCTCCTAAAGGTGGCTAAGCTAAGCTCACCCTCTGCAGCTTCATAACATCTCCTCAACACAGGCCCCTGGGCTTAGCGGACATGTTCCTGAAATGAAGCCGTTGGCGGTAAACATATCAGCAAAGTATATGCGCGTTGTAATTCTGAAACAAAGAAAGGGGACATATTCACATTTTGCCGTTCTTATCACGGTAAATGCAGTACCGTAGTTAAAGATTGGGCGTGCCCGGTGGTTTACTGTGTGTTTAAGCTTTGGTGAACCAGCTCAAAACAATCTTAAGTCGGCTACTCGAAGAGGGGATAGTTTTGTATTGTACTGAGCCTGCTTCTTGTAGAAGGTCCACAGTTGGACCCTGGCCTAGCGAGGTCGCGTCACCGCCCATCATACAGACACCAATGACCAGCTGTCCCTGCATTCATATTCATCAGCAAGCTACACACTTTTCCCAATTTAAAAAAAAAAAAATCGATTCATATATGTAAAAACAAAAATAGAAAGAAAAGAAAATCACAATGCTTTTTAATCGGGGACATTTCCTTGAACGGAGGTCTGGTCACCCTTACCCTTGGGCAAGGCTGCACTCTCTCTCTCTCAGGGCTCTCAATGCACCGTCCAAGGAATGTACTGAACGTATGTCGCTAGCTTCCCCCAGGTTTTGCCTGCTGAATGGCGGAGGGCTGCCTCGCTGGTTGGTAAGCCCTGTCGCGGTCCAATCTACCGCGGCGTGGCGCTCCGCCACGGTCCGCTATAGGCAGGCTCCGACAGCTGAGCGTCCGCTGTGTGTGTGTGTGTGTGTGTGTGTGTGTGTGTGTGTGTGTGTCCAGCAGCATGTGCGCTTACCCCAAAGGCATCCCGCTTTCATCTCTACTGCCCCACGAGAGCGGCCGGCGCACGCGCACAGATATGTTTGCGCGCGTGGTCGTGGTCAGGAACACGAGCACGCACTGCTTGTGAAAATAACGCTTCAATATGTTTAACACTATAGATGACGGATGTTAATTCTTCCATCTAATTTCACTGGATAAGACAGGATTTTGGAGTGGAAACGTGTGTGTGTGTGTGCGTGTGTGCGTGTGTGTGCGCGCGCGCACACGCGAGTGTGTCTGTTTTATTTCTTATGGACTTTAAAGGGAGTTAAAAAATAGACCTGTGACATCTTGCCCCAGCTATTACTTAAAGCCTAGCAAATGAATGCTATTATGTGGTGATAATCTCGCTGCTAAGACGCTCCCCTTTAGTGTAGACCCTACAGGGTCCTCACAATGATCCACTATGGAAAGGGACCGATAGAGAAAGAATGACAGTCAGTGAGATAGACGGACTGAAAGACAGCCTGCAGGCTATAGGACAATGTCTGGGTTTCAACCTCTCCCTCTGAGACACTAAGCATGGCTGATAAGAGGAGTGTTTTGTGTTTGGGTTTGACGTAAATATACCTCCCCTATACTACAACGTAATAGGCCCACACTAATTCCTAATCATCTGAGCACTGGGCACTTAATGGGACTGGAGCAGCCAGACGCCAGCAAACACCGTGCCAGAACTGCTTCTAAATCCAGTTCACTCATGATTCATATCAGAGGAGCCATTTATGTGAGGATGACCTGGTGTTTCAATAGTCTCTGGTGAACAACAAGACCCTTTAAGACCCTGCTGGTATTTAACATGTCAAAATGGTCGCATCTTTTAACTGTCTAACGACGTTGGAAACAGCACAGAATTAGGACCTGCTGGCAGTCTTGCTGTCTTCTCGCACGCACGCACCAGAACGATTATTGCTGTTTGTGAAATGCACCGACTTCAAAC
This sequence comes from Lota lota, assembly GCA_026745465.1. Lineage (NCBI taxonomy): Eukaryota > Metazoa > Chordata > Actinopteri > Gadiformes > Lotidae > Lota > Lota lota. The sequence continues at coordinate 66,233 of JACYXH010000313.1, read as the reverse complement.
GAGCCCTGCGTCATCAAGAGGTGCAATAAACAGTTAATGAATGGTAAAAACCGGAGCCTTCCCATGGTTTCTGCATTGTGCTGCTTTGTTTTAAAGCGATAGTAGTTCCTCCTTCACCTCTCCTTAGTTCCATGGCATAATGCCGGCTGTATTTTCAGCCCTATCCATTCGGTTTGGTTCCGCTACTGCCAAAGCATGTCCGGTTTATCCCAACCAGATGGGGTAACAAATATAGGAAAACTGGAAAATGGAATTCCCGGCAACAGGGTTTATCTCACGGGTCTTCAAAAGCCTCTGTACCCGAATGACCCTGTAGAAATAACCCTGTGGATAACCATACTTTTATTCTTCTATGTTTTTATCGTTGATGTGGCTTTGTCTTCACTGGAAATCCCCGGCGTACTTGTAGCTTTATGTTGTAGTGTGAGACATTATCCTTTAAGTTCTCAGTCTGCGGTCACGTGCTTTCTGTTGTTCTACGTGAACACGGTGCACTGCAATGGCGGACATGATTTAACATTGACCCCGCGAGGCAGAGAAAATACAGGGAGGTTGCAACTTCAACAATCATGACTTTAGCCGCAACCTGCGCTGATGTTAATGCTGGGCAATGCATGACATCCAATGCGGCATCCCACCAGAATGTTGGGTCCCTGGTCATGTGACACGGCCCCTGCCAATAGGGTGAGTCGATGAGAGAGGCCGCAGACATTTTGTTGATTCGTTGACAGTTCAAAATGGGTCACCTTTCGCCCATGCCATCCATTATGTGGGCAGTCGCTACCTTGTGGGCAGCTTGTGGTTACATAAATCATTAATCTACCTTTGTCAACACTTGCTTACTGTGTTGTTTGACACTTATCTAGTTCAGGTTTAGTGGATTTAATGACAATAGCATCTATAGTCTGTGTGTAGACTGAACTGTCCCTACCCCTGTGTTTTACTTGACGGGAATAATATTAAATTTGAGGTTCATCTAAACCTTTTCCGGCATTTGTGACAATGCCGTTCCCATGATAACAAATGAAGCTATCCCGTGTTCCACTACTTACTAAGAAGGAAGCCAGCATCCCTTTTGGAGCGGATCTGCCCAATTTGATCAAGTCTGCGGATTCGCCGAGGGATTAGGGCAGAATGGTCCGAGCGGGGTATGAACACAAGCCGTCCGGTCCGTGGGCTCTCAGGAGACGCCGCCTGAGCACCGAAAGCCCACTCGGTCTGTCACCAAGCCCCATTTGGACCGTCGGCGATGAAATCAAAACCCCGGGCCACTTGCCAACCTCTCCAAGGCTTATTAGCGAATGAATTCATATAAGCTATGTATTAAAAATGAATGATTCACATGTCACTCATATTACATGGAGGTGTTTATGCCAGCATTGTCTTGCATTTATCACTATGTACTAGTGCTAATCACTGTGTACTAGTGCTAATCACTGTGTACTAGTACTAATCACTGTGTGCTAGTACTTCCGGAGTAACCAGTCACTGTCAAGTTATACTAGTTAAGATCTCACATGCAGGGCATGATGCCCATATCAGAGACACACACATACCATGATACAGCCCTATTATGAGGCCCCATTCAATATGAAGGCATTTTCCCATTCGAAAAACGATGTGGTGTTAATTCAGCCCTTTATAAATGCTAGTATTTGTTATGCAAGCATGAACTCGTGTCTCCCACCTGTTCCAACAATCTTCCCCACCAGGCCGTTGGCTGCATTTCAACTGGCACATCTTCTGTTTGCCTTTTCTTTAAACAAACATCATGCAACTGTTAACGTCTTTCTTCATGAAGTGTTAACTCACGCTCTCTAAATAAATGATGAATATGAAAACCCACGTCATTGCTGACAAGAAGCATTCGATTCGGTGGAAAATCCTACAGGAAGGGATGTCTTGAGCACACAAGTAGAACAAGCTTCACAAGATAAGCGCACTAATGCACACCATGCGTTTATATAGGCCAAGTTACTTGTAATGCGAGTGTGACTGTTTTTGTTGGATCCAGGGAGGGGGAAACATGCTGTCTGAAGTACTGCAGTGAAACCCCACAATTGACTTCTCAATAACAAACGGTTCATGCTGCTACTACCTGAGAAACTGAACAGCTTATCAAACCTCCCTTTCAAAGGGGGTTCTTGAACCCACCTGATCTGTTGCGTTTATCCAACCCATTCATGGTGCAAGCTTTTCTGAGCATGGATGACCCCAGTAGTGGGATTTGCACCCCTAACCCCTAAACCACGCTTCACTGGTTGGGCTAGTCCCAGGACCACACAGATTTCAGTTCTTCTTGAGTGTTGTGTGTTGACATTGATTGAGGCCGCAGTTGTCTCTCTTGACAGAGCAGCGTGTGTGTGTGTGTGTGTGTGTGTTTGTGTGTGTTTGGAAGTGAGTCATGTCAATGACGTGTAAGCGTCTGTGGGTAAAGGGCAGTGTCAGACAGTCTCCTGCCGGGTCCTCAGTTTAGGAAGTGGGGATGGGGGTCTTTTTAAAGGAATGCCTGGCATCACAGGTGATGGTTTCCAGGCAACGGTGACGCAATGCCGAGTTTACAACTCAAAGCAAAGTCTAAAATACTTTTAAAGTAATTCAGTAATTAAAGTATTATACTAACCTAGCTAATCAGCATACAAGGAGTTTTTGCAAGGCTTGTTATTACACTAACTTTTCTATAGTTGTATAAATGTAAATGTGAAGGCAAACTTCACCATGGAGGATTTTTCTTTGTGTCAAGGTGATGGCAGCTGACCAGCTGTCTGACATGCTGTTGGGCGTTGCAGGGGGCTCAAACATCCCTGTTCAGAGCCCTGGGCTGTGGCTTCTGATTGGGCAATAGTCATTTGTCTTCAGTAACTATTTTAGGTGATGAGCTCCAGAGTTGGCCTGAGCCTGATGTCTACCCTCCACATAGCACACTGTCCACAGCTATATCAGCCTCTATCAAAAACATCCCTCTCCTCTCTGACTCAGCCCCCCTTATGAACACACAAACGCACGCACGCACGCACACACACACACACACACACAAAACACGCACACACACACAAACACATACACACACAAACGCATACACGCACACACACAAAACACGCACACACACACACACAAATGCATGCACGCACACACACACACACACACACACACAAACGCATGCAGGCACACACACACACAGACACACAAACGCATTCACGAATATGCCGAATACTAATTTTTTATCGTAACTATTATCAACAGAATAACAAAGAATGAGAAATGAGTGATGAAAGTAAAACGGAACACTAAAGGATACGGGAGAGAAGTGCGAGAGAACTAAAGAGCCATAGACACGGATAGAGAAGACGACAGAGCGTTCCGGCCTGCCTGCCAGCCAGAGGGACGCACATTTAAAATCAGGCGTGCTAAGAGCCCACCCAAAGTGCCCGAGGGGCGCAGGGGAGAGTGATCGGGCACCGGGTGCTCTCGGTTTGTCAGCACAAGGTGGCGGCCCACACGCCAAAGTGCTTCCTGTCGATTAACCCCCGGGATGATCAATGGGTCTCCAGGGAGGTGAGAGGAGACACATGGTGGGGGCCATTACAGCGTGATGATAGTTGGTATTAAAACGTACTTACTTGTGCTACTTATAGGAATCTGTTCTCTCAGTGCTCAGGGTAAGCATTCACCCATTCGTTTTGCCCAAGAAGTTGTGTGCCTATAATTTCTTTTGCACAGCTTCTATTGTTTTGCATGTGTGTGTTTGTGTGTGTGTGTGTGTGTATGGAGTGTTTGTCTAGGTGTTTGTGTGTGTGCTTATGTGTATGGAGTGTCTTAGTGTGTGTGTGTGTGTTTGTGTATGAAGTGTCTAAGTGTGTGTGTGTGTGTGTGTGCATGGAGTGTCTAGGTGTGTGTGTGTGTGTGCATGTGTAGTGTCTCATTGTGTGTGTGTGTGTGCGTGTGTGTTTATGAAGTGTCTCAGTGTGTGTTTGTGTGTGTGTTTATGTGTATGGAGTGTCTAAGTGTGTGTGTGCGTGTGTAGTGTCTCATTGTGTGTGTGTGTGTGTGTATGAAGTGTCTCAGTGTGTGTTTGTGTGTGTGTTTATGTGTATGGAGTGTCTAAGTGTATGTGTGCGTGTGTAGTGTCTCATTGTGTGTGTGTGTATGAAGTGTCTCAGTGTGTGTGTCTGGGATGGTTCAGATACAGCTGTCAGTGAGTCTCCCTGGGTGAGGAAGAGAGACAGTAACTATCATGGCTCCCTGCTGCTTGTGGCCAGTTGTCCCTAGCTGATAGCACATTACAGATAAACCCCAACCAACACACAATATCGTCTGTCCCTAGGACTCTCTTACAGGACAACACAACAAGCCCCTGTCCAGGGTTAGCCGTCTGTCCCTAGGACTCCTGTTCCTCTTACAGGACAACACAACAAGCCCCGGCCCAGGGTTAGCCGTCTGTCCCTAGGACTCCTGTTCCTCTTACAGGACAACACAACAAGCCCCTGTCCAGGGTTAGCCGTCTGTCCCTAGGACTCCTGTTCCTCTTACAGGACAACACAACAAGCCCCGGTCCAATGAAATGGAAATGCAGAGCTGACGTGACTCATTGGTCCACGTCAAATGGGGTCAAATTCAAATGGAATGTATTTCTTCGATCCTTGCATGACAAATCTCCTTCAAATTAGCATGTCTTTTGCTTCAGGCTGATCCTCGAGTTAAGACAATGTATTTTCTGACGGGTCAAGAAAAACGGGGTAATTTAGTATTCTTATTAAATGTGTGCAATATGTCACCTATTCACAGTTTCTTTTTTTGACATTCTATAAAATTGCAGTCAGTTCTCACGAACAGTCCCAATTTCACTCGATGGCCAGGCCATCAAAAACAACGGCCCAACCGCCACTAATGAATCAACTAAAGGCATCGCGCTGAAGGACAAGCGAGAGCGTGACTCAGCACGTCTGCAGGGCAGCGCGCTGGCAGTCTTCACAGCATGGCCAACGCATTCTGTCCACTGGCTTTGAGGGGGATTTGGTGCTCCTGCGGGGGGGTGTGCCTGCCCACTTTCGCCCTCACTCTCTCCTGGGTCTCTCCCTCACTCGCCTGGGTCTCTCCTTCACTCTCTCCTGGGTCTCTCCCTCACTCTCTCCTGGGTCTCTCCCTCACTCTCTCCTGGGTCTCTCCCTCACTCTCTCCTGGGTCTCTCCCTCACTCTCTCCTGGGTCTCTCCCTCACTCTCTCCTGGGTCTCTTCCTCACTCTCTCCTGGGTCTCTCCCTCACTCTCTCCTGGGTCTCTCCCTCACTCTCCCCTGGGTCTCTCCTTCACTCTCTCCTGGGTCTCTCCCTCACTCTCCCCTGGGTCTCTCCTTCACTCTCTCCTTGCGCCGTTTGTCATCGCGTGTCTCCGCGCTCGGGGCAGCTGCTGTTGTAGTCGTCTTTGTGTTGGGATTCGCACTCGCGGCTTTTCCAGAGTCCGGCTGCTGCAAGCGGTTCACTGAAGGCAAGACGTGACCACGCCCACCTGCATCTTGTCCTGTGTGTTCGTGTTCGTCAAGCATGTCACGCCTCAATGCACTGCTCCCTTGAGCATACACATCACTGATAACACTTAGGAGCTTCACGGGAAGACACGCATGTAGGGAATAAGATGGTGACTCTTCCACGTTAAACGTTGCATTCCTCCCTTCGTTGTGGACCTCCGGTTCTCAGGTTTGTCGCTTGTTTGATACCGTTGCGTGTGGGAATCGGGTAATGCGATCGTTTTTACACATGAAATACCATATCAACTTAAAATACGGTTGGCGTGGCGTTTCGGTTTGGAGAAGGATGGTGTCAGGGGCAAGCGAGCCCTGCCATTGGCCGACGGAGGCCCGGGCTGGTGCGGGTTCCGGGACGTGTGATTGGCCTTCCGAGGAATGCGTGGGCTGACGGAGGGTAATAGGCAACACTTGCCGGTCCTTATTGATGGAGGGGTGTTGGGGGTGAGGTAGGATGCGAGGGAGGGAGGAAAATTGGAAGGTAGTGAAGAAGGGGGTCGAAGGGGAGTGTCAGGCAGAGGATCCTGGGTAAATATAATGAATCCCACCTCATTGGCTAATATAGCCCTTCTGTTGCTGCCGGTGTTGGAAGACTGAAACACTCAAGTGAAGCTTGTAGTTGTCATCTTAGATCAATTCATGAGGTCTGTGGAGATACTAAAGATACCGGGAAACCTCTCATTTTACTGTTTTGGGATCTGAACCTTTTGTAGAAGAACTATAGACCGAGTCGCAGCAGCCAATGAAAGGGAAATGAATGCGCTTGGACCCAGGGGCTATAAATAAGTCTGACGGAGCGAAAAGGCCGGACGGGATCAGCTGTCGAAGCTGCCACAATCCTCCGTCACTCATCCACCCCTCACCAAGCCATCCCTCACCCTCCCATCCCCTCACTCGCTGTGAATTAGTTCACCTCTGACGCAGTGTCTTGTGACTCTCACCCTCTCTCTTTCTCTCTGTCCCTCTCCCTCTCTCTCCCTCTCTCTGTCCCTCTCCCTTTCTGTCTCTCTCGTTCTCTCTCGTTCTCTTGTTCTCTGTCTCACTCACTCACATCCTCACTCACTCACTCACTCTCACCCTCACCCTCACCCTTTCTCTGTCCCTCTCGCTCTCTCTCTCTCTCTCTCTCTCTCTCTCTCTCTCTCTCTCTCTCTCTCTCTCTGATAGATTACCAACAGCGTGAAAATAAAGGAAAGGGGTTTTCAAGTAGTTACAAAGACATTGAGGCAGAATAATAGTTTTGATTGAACTTCTATCGGGTTGGCAGTTGAGTGACTGAGAACCAAGATGATGTTTTATCAATAATCGTTTTTTTTTTTGGTGGGGGTTCGGTGGCTAAACCCGCTAACGAAAAGCCATGTAGTCAGGACACTTTGTAGCGACCCAGGTACAATGGCCACCTATGGTCCTATGTCATCCCCCCCCCCCCCCCCCCCCCGGTCTCTCTTCACTGCCCTGTCCATAAAGGCCCAGAAAAGCCCGTACAAATACATTGAATGATTATTATAGTACGATTATCTAACAATATGTGTCTTCCTCGTGGTAACGTCACTACGGCTGCTGACAGTCTGTCATGGGGGGCCGCCACCAGTCCAGTTGGGGGGACTGATGTCGCTCTGTCCCGGGTCCAAGCAAGAGGCCCAATAACGCGATCACCTGGTCCTCCCTCGGGCCCAGGGGGTGTCGGTTTGACACCCGATGTCAGTGGACACCGCAGCGCCACGCCACCGGGCTTTTCTTGGCTCCTGTCGCCACTCAGCCGTTTTAAATCCCTTTAATGCCGTCCCCTGCCGGGGGCCACAGCAGAGAGGCTCTTGGTGGTGTGGGAGCGCGATGGAGGCCTGCCGGGGGCCACAGCAGAGAGGCTCTTGGTGGTGTGGGAGCGTGACGGAGGCCTGCCGGGGGCCACAGCAGAGAGGCTCTTGGTGGTGTGTGAGCGCGATGGAGGCCTGCCGGGGGCCACAGCAGAGAGGCTCTTGGTGGTGTGGGAGCGCGATGGAGGCCTGCCGGGGGCCACAACAGAGAGGCTCTTGGTGGTGTGGGAGCGCGATGGAGGCCTGCCGGGGGCCACAGCAGAGAGGCTCTTGGTGGTGTGGGAGCGCGATGGAGGCCTGCCGGGGGCCACAACAGAGAGGCTCTTGGTGGTGTGTGAGCGCGATGGAGGCCTGCCGGGGGCCACAGCAGAGAGGCTCTTGGTGGTGTGTGAGCGCGATGGAGGCCTGCTGGGGGCCACAGCAGAGAGGCTCTTGGTGGTGTGGGAGCGCGACGGAGGCCTGCCGGGGGCCACAGCAGAGAGGCTCTTGGTGGTGTGGGAGCGCGACGGAGGCCTGCTGGGGGCCACAGCAGAGAGGCTCTTGGTGGTGTGGGAGCGTGACGGAGGCCTGCCGGGGGCCACAGCAGAGAGGCTCTTGGTGGTGTGGGAGCGTGACGGAGGCCTGCTGGGGGCCACAGCAGAGAGGCTCTTGGTGGTGTGGGAGCGTGACGGAGGCCTGCTGGGGGCCACAGCAGAGAGGCTCTTGGTGGTGTGGGAGCGCGATGGAGGCCTGCCGGGGGCCACAGCAGAGAGGCTCTTGGTGGTGTGGGAGCGCGATGGAGGCCTGCTGGGGGCCAGACCAGTGAGGCAAACGTGTGTTATTAATAAAACATCACACAGCCACACATCTTGGTTCTCAGTCACTCAACGGCCAACCCGATAGCAGTTCAATCAAAAACTATTATTTCTCCTGACAAGTGACACTTGACATGGGATAACGCTAGCAGGACCTGGAAGGCCTTAGCGTGTGGACCGCACGGCCGGGAGAAGCCTGTGAAAACAAACGCTGTGGTTTGCGTCTTTCGTCTTTTGTCTTTCATCAGAATCAGAATCAGAATCAGAAAAGCTTTATTGCCAAGTACGTTTTTTAAAACATACAAGGAATTTGTCTTGATGATGTAGGTGCACGTCACGTTCTCTATTGCAGGTTAAACAGAACAAACAACACAAACATGCATGCATTCGAAGAGGAAGAGTGTGAGGGACTTTAAAGATTGGTTTTTAGCTTGCTTGGGGGGGGGGGGGGGTTCTTCTCCTTCCACCAGCCGCAGAGAGCAGATGTTGCCTCAGATGGCTAGCGCCAGCAGAGTTGTGACGCCCTGATTGTGGCGTTTCCTGTGGGAGTGGGAGGATTTTTAACGTTCTGAGGTTGGAGGGCAGCTGCCCTGTCAGAAGGTTTGACCTGCATGTTCTGTGGTGACCCTGGTGTCCCATGTTACACCTTCCTAAGGGCTGAAACAAGATCATTGACAGCTTCTCTCTGTGTGTGTGTGTGTGTGTGTGTGTGTGCGCGTTTATGTGCGTGCGTGTGCGGTTGCATGCGTGCGTCCTTGCGCATCATGTAAGCAAAAGGAAATTTTAAATCTGTCTTAAAGGTCACCACAGCTTTTATGAAATTGCGTTTGTTTAGTGTGGGTGTTGTGGGTGTGCCAAATCAAATTGTCCTTCACACACAACTCACATTTGATTATGAATTTGTTGCTAGGGTCTAAACAACCCTGAGGCCATCTTATAATCTTCATCTCCACTCTGTCCCCGTCTCTTCCTCTTCTCTAGCTCTCATCTTTTCTCATAAATAACAAAATGCATTTCCTTTTTTTACACCCAGCTGTGTACTTCTCGTATTCTCCAATACATTCCATCGATTTCATTTAACTAAAAAGCAATAATTATATTCAATATTTCCTGGACATCAAACATTCTACCAAAAGATATAAAGTAAAATTGTTATCATCTCTGGAGATCATGCAATGATCTCATCATCTCCTCTTCTCCCCACTGAAGCTGATGTTGTGACACAACAAGATGGCAGCCACTCATCCCCGCAGGAATCTGATATTTTTACCTAGAGACTTAATGAGGCCGCTACTTCCACTCGGACGGGTGTGGTCTGGGCCTGGGGTATGCTGGTGGTGGGGAGAACGGCAGACCCGAAACTATCCTGTTCCACCACTGTCGTAAATCAATGAATCCCCCACGTCCCGGGCTGGGGTGCCAAATGGCGTTTCAGGCGAGTGTACCCCTGTTCCTCATACTTCATGCCATCGGGACAGCCTTGCTGGTGGCCATGTGTCATAATTGATGAATAGTTCATTTTAAGAATGTGCTTGATCCTGTACTGGGAAGAGGAATAGGTCACATGACCTATGCCTTTTTTTAATCCAGTTGGGTCATGGTTGGATGAGAGAGAGAGAGAGAGAGAGAGAGAGAGAGAGAGAGAGAGAGAGAGAGAGAGAGAGAGAGAGAGAGAGAGAGAGAGAGAGAGAGAGAGAGAGAGAGAGAGAGAGAGAGAGAGAGAGAGAGAGAGAGAGAGAGAGAGAGAGAGAGAGAGAGAGAGAGAGAGAGAGAGAGAGAACAGTAAGTACGCATCTATAATGAGCATTGTACTTGTTTTAAGTTGTTTGCACTCCACCTATATATAAACTATTCCTCCATTATTATATCTTACTGAAGAGGCCCTGTATCCTTGAAATATCAATGACATAATCAGATAATCAACTGCCTGTAAATATAAATAATCCTAAACCCACACACAGTTGGCTCTGAGCCGACCAAAAGTGTGTGCAGTGCCACTGCCATCCCATGGTCAACTCATAAAAGACGTTTTATACTTCCTGTGACCAGTACATTTACACAGCGCCACCTAGCGAGTCAGCTATGTACACAAACAGAGGCCTACGTCATGGATCTATTATGGGTTATAGATTCATTTATAACTTGTATGGTTGTATTGTTCCTGTATTGCTGTCTTCAGTCCGTAGACTATAGCATTAACGAAGTCCATTCAATTCATAATTCATAATTTGATTTGGCTGGGGGAAAAAACAATTTGGATATTCGATACTGGAATGAAACAATTTTGGAAAGTTAGAAAAACACATCATCGTCAGTCCACTGTAGAAAGCCACTTGAAGCACGACGTGTCCAAGTGGATTTGCTTATCCAGGTTGTTCGGCCGCGTTGAAACAGAAGACCGTAAACCCCCGCTTGGTCTCGCTTGTACGGGCGAACAGGTGGACAGAAAGGCCGTCACGGTGCCGGGTCTGGGAAGCAGGCCTCTGTTTTGGGGGGGCTTCAAGACACATAAGACATAAGGTGAAGCCCATAGCAGGTCCAAATTATAGGCCTATAAATTTTTTTGTGATAGGTTTTTATTGTGATCTATTAGGCCCTAATAGATCACAATAAAAACGTCAACACACACAACGAATTCTGAAAAACAGAAATGATTAAAAACAGACATTTAGAAAACCATTCCATAGAGCTCCGAAGCTTTTAAGGAGCGTTTTCGATTCCTATTCCTAATTTCCTCCTCGTTTGTTTGCAATATTTGAGTTATTATAGTTGTTGGTGGTACACCTTTAGTTTAGGATTGTCAAATGAAAAATAAAGTAGGCTATATGATGCTATTTGTTTTAGCCTGTAGTTAACCTTTTAAATGGCCTACTAGTGTCTTAAAAATCCTTCGGTTTATTATTTTTGTAATTCTTTGACAAAAAAAACAACCGAATTGGCTGTTAATCATAAAAGAAACCGGATTTATTTTTAATTTATACATTCAATTTATTGACAGTACTGAATTTATACATTCAATGCAATGCTATATTTGACAGTGGTTATGCTTTTAAAGGGAAAGAACCGCTCGGTATCATAGCAGAAAACTAAAATCATGTGTCTTTTTCAACTGGAAAAACTCAAAACAGTGACCTTTTGTTGATGCCCACATGCTAACCGTTTGTAGCGTGGGTCCTCATGGCCGCCAGCACGGCCCGCTAGCCCCCGTGCTACGTGCTAGCAGAAGCTGTCATGGCCAAGCCACTGACCCGGGGGGGCGGGGGGCGGTGCATGCGTCCGCCTTTAGCCAGAGGTCACAGCCCGCTGCAGAGAACCAGCGGAGAGCAGGGTCACACATTTTACCTCGGCTGCAGCGTCTCCTCTAACATCTTTTCAAGGTTTGCCATTGATTTATTCGACTTTATTTCGTCTTCGGGTCTGCGCTCATGCCGATCTCGTTTGGGTAACTCGAATCCGGGTGCGGGGATAAGCGTGGTCCGGTGTTTTTGCTGCGCTGGAGGTCCAATTAAAGTCATGATTTATAGCTTCCCGCGGGCCCGCCTCAAGCGAGTGAACTAATCGGAAGTGGTGGGGGTTATCGACGGCTCACACACTAAGCAAGAGAAGAGTTTGGGTTTCTCCCGTTTGAGTGCATTGCTTTAATTAGTTGCTTCCTGTCATCCATGTGGATGCCATATTCCCATTTGGCACGTTGTTGTTTTGTGTTTGATCTTTCCTCTTGGGATGGTGGAGCAGTGTGTCTCACTCCTACTGAACCACAGCATTTGAGAATAGTTTAGGATTTATATTTAACTGTGTTAAAATGGCATGTGATGGTTGAAGATGTGTGTTTGTGGGTTGAATTGATTTTTCTTCTAGATAATATTGAGGAATTAGCTGTTCATCGTGTGTAAATATAACTATATATTAATATAATTATAACATAACAGCTGTATGTTTAAACTAACTTTAATATTACTAATTATACTTGGACATTTTACTGCAACATTTCCAATGTAAAACCTACTAGGATGCTGTTTATATGTGCAATAGAGCATTAATCATTTGTAATGAATTCACACCTGTAGTAGCCTAGACCTATTCAAGGCAAGCTGGAAACCGATGGCGTTGTTATAATTTCTCAAAGTCATTTAGTCATTTGTCACAAGCTGTGCCTGACTTTGTTGAGAGCCTCAATGGAGACGAATGAGCCTTTACTGGCCGAGAGGGGGTAAGGCCACAAGTTCATACTGGAGACTGCAATGGTGCTTTAATTAAGAAAGTATTATAATATTTTAATGTAAATTCTCAAACGTATTTTGGTATAATGTAGCTGATCATCAATGTTTAGGAGTCAAATATAATGTCATAGTTAAGGCAAAACATATTTTTGTGTCGATATTATCTTATTATATGAATAAATAAATGCATTATTACCCAAAATAAATACACCATTAATAGTTTCAGTTTTAGGAACGAAATATAAAATACAGCAGTGCTTTATAAAAACACGTACATTGATGCTGTATACAATTGCTTGTGTTTAGTGAAAATAATATAATACTGCTATCTAAAATACAATAGTGAGGATATTAATTAAAAAAAATTGAACCATTGACACATTTCACTATGAACAGTATGTGATGTAGTTTACTTTACTTTTTTATTAGATTACATATGTAGTATATACTAAATATATAGTATTTATTAAGTCAATTAAATGATAAATATTTATTTATTCATACTTGAATATGAATAATTAATTTAATATATTTTAATATGATAATATAGTTACAGAATTTCATTCTGAACATTTGATTCGTCGGAGCTCCATGAATTTAATGTTTACGTTATTTGATCAAAAACATGTTTAGAGTTTAGAGATTATATTTATTTACTGCAAAAGTGTCAGCCATATTTATTTAAATATTTCAACAATAGTTTCAACATGTTGTGCTTTATTTTTAAACTTTTCCTGTCATTGTTGTGTTTTCCATTGTGTGCCTGTTTTCGCTATACTTAATCCATTTAAAAGTTGATTAACACATTTGCAACCGTTTTTTAATAATAATAATAATAATAGTGTAATATGATATATACAAATGTAACAGGTGACGTGTTCTTTGTTCCCTGAGGGAGCTGAATCCCCCTCCCCCATTAAAACAATCCAATTTAAAGTGGAGGATTAAATAAATGTGAGAATTTACTCTCATGTCAATGTAGTTGTATTTAGTGAAAGTGATTAGGCAGTTATTTTAATAATGGAAGGAGTATATTATTTGCTATTTAAAAGTCCTTTATTTTTCTGTATTTTCACTCTTTTATTTTTTATTTTCTCTGTATTAGTAGAACCACCTATTTAAATCATTTAAAAGTTGCTTGTGTAAAAGCTATATATTTTTTTGTTCAGCTTCTCACACAACCTTAAACTTTTTTTTCGGTTTGAGTTTGTCACCGTTTGCTTCCAAATTTCAAACGAACCCTGGACTTGACAGCTATCCATCCAACATCCGCATCACAAGATGGGTCTTGAGTGTCAACTGTTGGCATGCCAAGAGGCCGTATTTGTCCTCTATGTGTGAGGATAGCAGAAAGTGAGTATTAATAGCTTTGCGTCATAGACCAGGGAAGTTTAGCTCCATCAGCACGGTTCTTCGGTTTATAGCGGGTATGCCTGCTGCAGAATCTGGACTTTCAAGCGTTCAGTCAGTGATGTAATGGCAAACTGTTAGATGAAGCGTCCATGTCACATCCAAACAGATTCAACAAACAAATCCGGTCTCATTTCTTTCTCTCTCTTTCTCTCGCTCTCTCTTTCTCCCTCCCCTCTCCCTCTCTCTCTTTCTCTCTCTCTCACACACCCACCCACCCATCCACACACACACACACACACACACACACACACACACACACACACACACACACACACACACACACACACACACACACACACACACACACACACACACACACACACACACACACACACACACACATCATTCTGTGTTATTATGGAGCCCTGTTGAGGAAATACAGTACACTTCTAAACCGTTTCCTCTGTTTGCTTGTTTGCTTAGGAAGTCTGAGATTAGGACAGTTTATAAAAGAAAATATATTGTTTGGTAATAATTTTTGTAAACATGTAAAATGTAAATTCAAATATATGATAAAAATAATAATGCAAATATCATACCAGTTTATCAAATTCATAGTTACGTTTTACAATTGATCGATGAAAAGCAAAAAGAACAGTGAAAAAGCAAAAACGTCTGAAAAAAAAGTTTTCAAACAGGAAAGTATATTTTCTTTACTGACAATGCTTTATATCCTCTCGGCTGTTCTTTGTTTTATCCCAAAGATTAGAGTAGATTACACTTTATTAATCTCCCGGAGGGGAAATTCTTGTGTTACAGCACAGCAGCAGTCAAAGAAGAAATACAAGATATAATAAAATACAAAGTAGTGCTAAAGTAATGCCAAGGAAATGCTAAAATAATTACTAAAGTAAATGCTTAAGTAAGGACAAACAGGACAAATAGTAGAAACAGTATAAACAGTATAAATTATAAAGTGGCCCAGTGATAGTACAATTCACAGTATATAAAGTGTGTAAATGCAATGTAAAAAAGTGACCCAGAGATCAAATATCAATTATATATTTATTTATTTATTTATTTATTTATTTATTTATTTATTTATTTATTTGTGAGGGGCAAGTAATTACCCTCCTGAAAAAGCTTCTGCTCCGTCTACTGTAAGCGATGGAGATGCATTATCTGGCTAGTTATGGTGTTTACAAAAGTGCCCAGGCAGCTTGTATAGCATATGTATGGGATGGGTGCAAAGCAGGTCACTTTAGTGAAAGGTGCAGCTATAGTGAGGCATCTTGGTTTCTGGATGCAATAATACACTTATTCTGTAATGGCATGAAAAGCAGTTGGTAAGAATGATACTGGTGTGATTACCAAATGGTGGTTTACATTTTTTTGTACATTTTTTGTTTCGTCATATTAGTTACTCTATATTTCGTTAGCTGTGTATGCGCACAATGGCGACAAAATAAACACTTAAAGCAACAAAAAACCTTCACAATTGTATCCTAATTACTCCTGAACTCATGACTGTTACAGTGTTACAGCATGTTCTGTAGCAGGTGTGTGAGAGACATTACTAATGTGTCTTTATGATGTGTAAAGTGTACTGCAAGACCATAACACAAGACTAGAAGCCGACCAGCACACCGCCTCTAAGGCACTAATCCCCTGCAGTATTCAGTGGCACAAATCGTCCTCAATGTCCAGCTGATTTCTATTCCGTGACATTGTAGTCTCTTTCTATTCGATGTCCGCTGCTTCCCTGGTCCAAAGCCAGCGTGACAGGCTCTAACAAGTCTGCGGTGTTTGCACAACAACACGGATGAGAAATGTGTCAGTAACTTGCCCTGAAAATGTTATACGGTCAAATCCAATTGGTTCCTCGGGGACTCCGGGTGCCAACCGAGCAAGGGCTGGGCGGTGGCCGGTGTCTGGGCAGGGTCAGGCGCTTCACAGGGACGATGTGATTTAATAGTGGAGGGGACTAAGTTTAGAAGTCACGTGAGGGCATTGGTCGGAAGCCGAAGCGACACACCAGTCAAACAGGGTCACCGCACAGGTGCCGGTCCGGAGTCAAGAGACTCTAAACCCACCGGAGCTACAGTTTGGCTCGGCAGAAGATGTCCACCGTTAAGAGAGGATAACTAGTGGGGCCTGTGGCTTTAGGTCGGTCTGCATGGTTCAGAATTATACAGATTTATAGACCTAGGAGGCTTTTTTAACTCTTCCACCATCTCTAGTCCCCTCGGAAGTTCAGAGGTATAAGCCCTCTTAGTTCAAATTGCCTTTCGGAGGACACGTTGTCATCACTTGATCAGGTCTGAATCACATCCGGGTCCATCACTGTTTTCTTTAACAGGGAAATGATTGAATTCTTTATTTTTCGGTATTTAATCATCTCGCCCTTGTATGTATAGCCAAGGCAATTCATTTAGCACATGGTGAAGTCTTTATAAGTTATTGTTGTATCTTTTTCAACTTAAATGGCAAACAAGCCAGTGGCGGAAGTGAGTTTCTCTTTGCTATCTCTATGGCTGGTGATCATCACATGCTAGGCTAGGCAATGCTAGATCTTTTTTTGTCACTTTCTTTATTTGTCATTCGAAAGAGTAAAACGATTTGTAACAGGTTTTATAATCAATATATTAATTGAATGATCCTGTTTATATCCTACATCAATTTGGCAGTTCTGGCATTTTACGTAGTTTAAGGCAAGAGTTGTGTGCCTCGATGGTTTCCCGGGACCGGCGGATCTGGAAAACCTTATTTGGGGGAGACAAATGATGTCATCCTGGGGTGGTTCATATTGTTCACACGAAAATGTCCAGTGCACTCATTTCCATGACGTTTTTTTTTTTTTATTGGTCTTTTGTCCACAGCGGCAACGTGGCCAACAACACCAATAAGAAAGGAGCGTTTTTGGACAGCCACCCGCCTGCTGGTGCTGGTCAGACTGGTCCGCCTGGGCAGCCTGGTCATCCTGGGCAGGCTGCACAGCATCAGAACCAGCAGAACCAGCAGAACCAGCAGCTTTTCCTGAGTCCCGCCAGCCTCCAGCTTGCTCAGCTGCAGGCCCAGCTCACTCTCCACCGCCTAAAGCTGGCCCAGAGTGCCGTGGGAGGCAACGCCGCCAGCGCCGCCGCTGCTGCCTCTGCAGCCACGGTCCTGAACCAGGTGCTGTCCAATGTGGCCATGTCCCAGCCCCTGTTGAACCAGCTCCGTTCATCCGCCATGGTCGGGAGCCCTCAAGGGGCCTTCCCCGCCGGGGCCCTGGGCTTCCCCAACTCTAATTCAGAGCTGGGGCCCCCGGTGGGGGGAGCCTTCAACCAGACCCGGGGGAGCGCGGGTCTGAGCGATTACGGCGGCGGTCCAGCCGTGGGCCAGCAGGGGGGAGGGGGCTATGGGCGGAAGACGGGGTACCCTTCCGACACTGACAGGCGCACGCAGTACGGCGGCTTCCAGGGCGGGACGTCCACAGCGACGGGTACGGCCGGGGAGGGACAGTACACGTCGATAACCGCTCAGGCGAAAATCCCGCACAACGGCGGGTTCCACAGAGAATACTACGGACAGGAGCTGCAGGGACAACAGTCTGGGTTTTGTGGCGGTGAACAGAAGATGAATTGTTATCCCGGCACTGGACCTAAGGAGCCTTGGAACGGCAACCCCGGCAACCTGCGTCCCACCGGGAAGATGGACGTGTCGGGCAACGCCAAAGGGTGGAAGTCATCCGGGCAGCCAACCCGTTCCCGAGCCGATTTGTACAACCCAGAGGAGCCGACCTCTGACCCCAAGTTCAACACAGGTGGCGGGGCCGCCGCTTTCACCAGCGGCCCTCAGGGGTTTCTGGCCTTCCAAGCGCTGCAGGGAGGGGAGGATTCGCTGTCTGGGGGGGCCAGGACCCTTCAGTCGCATCAGGTCAATGATTTCCATGGGGCCACGCCTTCCCACCTGCCTCACCAGTGCACCATCTGTGAGAAGAAGGTCTACAACCTGAAGGTGTGTGAACGAGACCGAGATCCTGGATGAGCCAATCTCCCCTCACTCAAATGGATGGAGTGTGGATAAAACTGTTTAGTATTTCAATGTAAAGTAAAACACAAATGTATGCTATATATAGCATACACAAATGTATGCTATATATAGCATACACAAATGTATGCTATGGGGGCGTGCCAGGTAACTTCAGAGGGATACGTCCTTAGTTCAGTGTGCAGTAAGGGGTCTGGATGCGTTACATCCATTGTGTGCATGTTTACGGTGGGGTGTGTCAGACTCATTCACTTGAAGGGAGAGTTCATGCATTTCCAATCTCATCTCCAAGGTTAACAATCTGTATTTCCATTACCAGCTGTAAAAAAATAGAGTAACCCCTCCACACACTATTCTGCAACACAATAAAACGGGAAAGGATGTAATTATCTACCGATTTCCTACCATAGTTGGCAATACAGTTAATTATAAAATGGGAAAGGTTTCTGGAGGTTATTGACATGGCAGCACATGGCAACTAGAACATATAAATAAAGTTTAAAATCAGTCGACAAACTGTGTAAAAGAGGTAATATTAGACATAACATTAGATTAGTATTACAAAGACTATTTGCAATGCTATGACAAAGCCCATGTCTTGAGCCCTCAATGACCTATTATTCGTTTGGCTCTGTGAAAAGACTACAGTAGCCTACTCCCTCTCCTGTGGTCTCTTTAATTCCCCCCTCAGCCGTGAGCTTATCCAAGGGGTATGTAGCGAAGTGTGGGAGGGAGGAGGCATCGCAAAACTGTGGCTGAGCCCGGCTGACTCTGTGCGTCGGCGCGTGTGTGCGTTCGCTCGTTGTGTGTTTCTTTCAGGACTGGGATCAGCACGTGAAGGGAAAGCTGCACCTGCAGAACCGCTCTCTGTACGCCACCGAGGGGTGAGTTCAGCCGTCTCCCGAAAGAACCCATTAGACATCCCACAAGGCTTTGTGATGTGCACAAAATGTCAAGTGTTCGCCGGGCTTCAGCCCCACTGACAGCTGAAGACGGACGTGCAGCGTGCTTTCACCTTTATTTATAGGCCGTTGTGGACACACAGGCAGCGCGCCTTTCTATCAGGAACCATATAGGAACAGCAGTGCGCTGACACCGACTCTCACACTGACCCTTTATAAGCATTTCAAAAACGTTTCCAGGTAGTTGGGGGCGGGGATCTCACGCTGTCCTCGCCGTTTAAAGCCTAGTTGTTACGGTCTCGGGGAACATGAGCTGTGACGCAGAATACAAGCGGGGGGAGTCCGGCGAGAGGCGGCAAAAATAACCGTCCCTCCTGTGGCTTCCAGCAGCGCAGCGGGGCAAGCTTCCGGAGCTGAGCACTACGCAGGCAGCGGTCCGTCAAACGGAGGTCCGAACACGGCGGTCAATAACTCCATGGTCTACTCTGGCCCGGGTCAAGGTAGGATCACCCCGCCCACATCCGTCATTCTCGGAGAGATTCCTTGTCCCCCTGACAATGTGGCAGACGGTGTTTGTTTTTAGACGGCAGCAATGTGGGTCAGGGTGTCTTTGCAGAGTTCAAACGAAGGCACACAGTGGGTACTCCCAACTTAACATTGAGAATTAATTTGATGATAATGTATGATTGTATTTATTTTCCTTTTGGGATGGGGTTGAACAAAAAAGACCTGTTTAATGTTTTGGGATACAATGTCCGTCTCGTTGGTTGTAATTGTAATCTTTTTAAATTTGCTCTTCTTATAAATTAGTTTAAATGTGCTGAAGTTTATATATTGAACATGAAGCCTATCTTTTTCACAGTTTTCTGTCTTTGTTGGTTCCAAAACAAATCGGCTGGATGTTAGTCTTACACAGTTTCCTAGCTCAATTGTAATGGTCAGATTACATTATGGTTTGACACTTCCAACACTTTGACTCAAAACAGTAGTTGCTGTTTATCACATGAAGGACATCAGGCCCTTCATGGCCATGGGGGGAAAAGGGGTGAAAGGGGTACAGCCTTTGCTATGGGGGCGTCTGAGCGAAGACATGATCCCCTGAACAAATCAGGCTCTCTATGTCAGCGACGACTTTAGGAAGAATCGCATTCTGCTTCATAAGAATTTTACAAATAACCCTTCATTGTCCTACTTGTATTTTCATCCATCATATATGTATTTGTGTTACAGGTTCGATATTATTTTCTGAATGTATATGTTTTTTGTATTTGTTTAGCCTTCGTATATTTTCCTGATTCATTTCATGTTATGGTCAATATCTTCATATCTTATCTATAACTTCACAGCATCAAACTTTTTGACTATTGTTGCAGTCTGTTACAATACGGTAACCTATTTTTTTTTTTTTTACATGTATATTTATATTCTGCCTATAGATGTGTCCTCAGGAACCAATTTGCCCTACTTACCAGCTGCAGGAATGAAGACGTACCCCATGTCAGCCGTTGGATTTACCTTACACCAGCCAGGGGCAAAGGTCAGGCAAGCGTTTTGGCTTCTTACACTGCTGATTTGACAAGGGTTTTTCTGTAGATGTAAATCCTTCTCCATGATAGATTATGGGGTACACCGTCGATTATTTCCACACATCCCCGGACACGGCAGGGGGCCCACTGGGCCAAGTCGAATGTGACAGGTTGAATGGGAATGTTGTCAGACCTGCGGTGGGAACGGGGTTAAATCTTGCTCAGCTCAGGTCATCTCGATGACTCCTATGTGTGCACTCTTTCACTTTTCAACGAGGGAGTAACCGAGCAAAAGCAACAAGCGGCATGTTGCCATACTGACCGGTGAACACAATTGTGTTTGGATTTATGCGGCACAAAAATGAAGATACTTTACACATTAACACAGCACATATTTTATTTATACCTGCGATGTAGTAGTAGTATTCAATGGCATCAGTTACAATCTAGTAATTATATTATTGGAACAAATATGTGTAATGATTCATTGTATTTCTTCCGACCTAGGTTTTTTTTGTTCTTTATCCATCTATTTACTATAAGGTTCTCCAGATTGATACTGCAAAATGATCCTCAATGTCCCTCTTCCTTTCCTATTATTAGTTGAGGAGGTTCACTGTTTTTAGTATCTTAGTATTGTCCAAGATCAAATGTATAAAGCAAATACATCTGGGTTCAGCTTGCAGTTGAGATCAGCAGGATTTCAACAGTCGGACTTAGTGTGGTCGGTGAGCATTAGCAGACTAGTCTTACACAGGGGCCCTGTAAGTAGAAGAGTGTTTAGGTTAGTGCAGTGTAATGTGCCAATGTTTGAGTAGCAGATGTGGACTAGTGGACAGGGGTTGGGGCGGTAGACAGCTGCTGGTTCTCAACTCAACGCTCTGTCTTTTCTTTGCCGTTCCCCTTCGAACCAGATATCACAAATGGACTGCTAATGTTGGGTCTGTATAAGTTTCAAACGTGATATGTTGAGTTGCATTCAAGCTGACTCACTGTAGAGAAAGAGAAAAAGAGACTTGAATGTATAGAATGTGCGGATAATAGGCACATGTATTTGGAAAAGAAATGTTCCAGTCTGATAATATGGCCATTGTTTCATCTTATTCACCCCCCCTTTCCCCTTCATTAGCAAAGAGACTTCAAAAGTAAAAGAGTAAAATAGTTTCAAGAGAAAATTGCCTCTTTTCCACTGACATTTTAGTCAGAGTACAGACACAGGCACAAATGGTATAGATGTATACACAACCGAAAAAGCTCGTCCAATTCTTTGTAGTCACAGCCCTTGGCCATTACGGCCATTGTTTAACATATCTCTTCTACTTGTTTCAATGGCCGACTGCCCCCCCCCCCCCCCCCCTTCCCCCCTCTCCCCTCTCCATCCCCTCCCAAAGTATCACCATGAGTGAGAGTAAACAGTCACAGTCTCTTTTCCGCAATTAATTTAGAGTATTCCCTGAGGCACACCTCTCAGTCTTCACTCACTAGTCACCCCCCCCCCCAAGCCCCCCCCCCCCCCCCCCCCCACTCCCAGGCCGCCTAAGATTGCTTTTGCGTCTGTGGGCTCGGCCTCCGGCGTGGGTTGAAAAGCAGCAGCTGTTGTTGGCCGTCCGCTCGCCTGAAAAGTAAAACCCAGAGGACGGGCGGTGCGAGGGGGCCGTCCCGCGCCTGCAGCCGAGGCGGTTGCCATGCCGACGCACTGGAGAACACGCGTCCGTGCCTGATCCCAATCGTGCTGTCGGACCGATGCACTGTCAAAGTTACGCACGTACTGTCGAATATTAAAGACTGCGCTGGTGGACTCACTCACTCACCCACTCACACACACTCACCCACTCACACACACTCACCCACTCACTCACCCACCCACTCACACACACTCACCCACTCACACAGTCACTCACTCACACACACTCACCCACACTCACTCACACACACTCACCCACTCACACAGTCACTCACTCACACACACTCACCCACACTCACTCACACACACTCACCCACTCACGCAGTCACTCACTCACACACACTCACACACACTCACCCACTCACACAGTCACTCACTCACACACACTCACACACACTCACCCACTCACACAGTCACTCACTCACACACACTCACCCACTCACACAGTCACCCACTCACACACTCACCCACTCACACACACTCACCCACTCACACAGTCACCCACTCACACTCACCCACCCACTCACACACACTCACCCACTCACACACACTCACCCACTCACACAGTCACTCACTCACACTCACACACACTCACTCACTCAGTCACCCACTCACACACAGTCACCCACTCACACAGTCACTCACTCATACACACTCACCCACTCACACAGTCACTCACTCACCCACTCACACACACTCACCCACTCACACAGTCACTCACTCACACAGTCACTCACTCACACCCACTCACCCACTCACACACACTCACCCACTCACACAGTCACCCACTCACACAGTCACTCACTCACACACACTCACCCACTCACACACACTCACCCACTCACACAGTCACCCACTCACACAGTCACTCACTCACACACACTCACCCACTCACACACACTCACCCAATCACACACACACACCCACTCACCCACACTCACTCACTCACACTTTGCGTCATGTGTCATGGGACAATAGTTATGACAATTTCCAGCGGGCAAATTAAAGCTAGCATAGGAAATATATTTTAATATATTTGTTATAGTATTTGTTGAAATACTCTTTCCATCCCAACAGCATCAATAAATCAAACATTCTGACAAAAACAAGAAAGAAATCCAGAATATGCGGCTGACGCCGACTCTAATGGGCCTGTCCAATCATTTAATTAAGCCCGGATGAAATGATTGGATGGCCTACCTGTCCGTCTACCTACCCACCCGGCTACCTGCGCGCACTCTGCCCGTGCGCTCATTACGCATGACCGGAGTCTTCCACAAGGCCAGGCAGACCTAATGCTAAAGCTAGCGAGCCACTCGTGTATTTTGAGTGGCTTTGGAGGGAGGCCTGAAGGGAGGGGTGGGATTTTTTATTCGGTTGGCTACTTTCGAAGATCTGGCTTTACTCCGAATTCTGTCTCCAACCTGCCTACCCTTTAAAGCACCCACACTGTCTGTCCTTCAGCTGAAGGATTGAGTGAATCGTTGAGCAGTTAACTTCTTCGATTGTGATTTAAAAATATTTTTATATATATATATATATATTTAAAAAAGAAATGTATATCCTCTATTTGTTTGCCTATTGTATCGGCATTTGTACAATTCTTTCCTTTAGGGAATATCTCTAATGGGCTCTTGGGACTCCCACTGTTTCCACAGTGGGAACCCCTTTTTGTGCCCCACTACGCGGACTAATGTTAGCTAGCTATAAACACACACCTGTCTGAACCCAGCAGGTGGGCATTTTACTGTTGTTCTGGGTATCAGAGTGCACACACACACACACACATACATACACATTCACACACACACACACACACAGACACACACACACACACACACACACACACACACACACACACACACGCAAACATTAACACGTGTGCAAATACAAACAAACAGACACAAAATACAAACGTACAACCACACACACACACACACACATACACACATGCAAACATAAACACGTGTGCACACACAATAAAACAAACAGACATCAAATACACACGTACAACCACAAACAAACACACACACACACACACACACACACAACACAATAGTGTTCAGTAGCACAACCTCCCCTACCTAACAGAATAGCTTGGGGGGAGTCATGAAGCACCAGAGAAATAAACACATGGCTTACTGAGAGCAGCAGAGGCTCACGCCCCCGTACGACTATAGCCTCCCCCCCCCCCCATCCTACCCCTCCCGGGCGGGGTCAGTGTCGGGTTTCAGCAGAGTAAGCGGGTGGGGAAAGGTGATCCGGGGCCCCGGCGTGCAGGCCCCCTGCTGTAGGAGCATTTAGAGAATCTGTGAAACGGACCGGACCATCTGCCCGTTGGGACCCACCAAACTGGGATCCCCACTTTGAACACACAAACACGACACGGCCCCCCTTCAGGATTCTCCGGAGGCGTCAGCCTGGATGCCGTCGGTTAAATTCAGGGAAAGAAGGTTAGGGTCTGGGTCGAAGGTCGACGCGTGCGTACGCATGGGTGCTGAAGGTCACTCACAGGAGAGGAACTTCACCTTCTGATTTGGACTCATCCTTCCATTCATTTCAATTCCCACAGACCGATTAGTCTGTGTGAATGTGTCGCAAATGCTCACTAGTGATTATGTACAGGCAATCAAAATATGATATGTGTTACACTAGCTGTTAAATGTCAACAAATATACACAGTATATTGGCCGTTATCACCTGTCAAATACTCTTGTTTGTTATTCCAATATGTTTTGGTTTTAGCTTGGGTTCAGCCTAGTGAAAAATGGTGTCCTGTTATACTGCCATGCAACCCACAGAGCCAATGGACAGAGCCCATTGGCTCAAAACACTTGTTACTTACAGCCTTAGTTATGCTAGTTTCTCACAATAACAAAACATTACCCTCATAAACTATACCTGTGCAGGGCAAAATGTACAGTGTGTCATTTTGAAGTACAATCTTAGCGGCAGGGAAATGTTAGCTGCGGTGTTCAAACCGAAGGTGTCGAGGTTAACACCAGTTGCTCCCGCGCGAAGCCAAGCCTGACGGCCGTGTTGTAGCAGCAGGGGTCTGGCTGTAAAGCCCCGAGCGAGCCCACGTCCAAGAGGTTCTCAAGCCAAACCACAGCGGGCGCAGACTACCGCTGGGCCAGACTACCGCTCGATCCAATGCGCTGAGGTGGCCTCATCGTCGGCCTATTCTTAGATCCGTTTAATGAGCTCAGTCCACTGCGACCTCTCCGTCATGTTATGGTAAGGATAGAGCCTTTGGCGCACCATGCGCTATGTGCGTTGTTGTACGCAGCCTGATTTCGCAGTCAGACGTTGGGAGGTTATCTTTCAATTGGGGTTACGTGAATGATAACCCTGCCTGGGTTATTCTTTCCCACACTTCTGGAAGTGAAGTGAGTCTTTGGGCACATGGTGAACACTGTTATCTAGTGTTTTGTTCTGTGCATGCATGTAATGCACGAATAGAGCGAATTGCTCAATGTCAGCTAATGCAGAGCATTAACTGCAACAACAAACAAAAGAAAGAGACTACCAACGTATACAACTTCCTGTTGTTTATTTTCAATTATGGTGAATCAATCGCCGCACCTCGGTCCACTTTTCTCTCCGTGCTCAGGCTCCCCGGGCCCAGTCTGTCCCCGGTGTGTATGTCCCCTAACACCTATGCATTTAGCGACAGCGTTACACGTCAGTGTAAGGCTCCCTCACCCCGCGCCACGCAGAGTGGCCACAGGACCCGCCGTCAAGCGTCTGTTAGTGGTGCGGGCTCCCCCCCCCCCCCCCCCCCCCCCGGACACATTCCCTATAAAAACAGGCGTGGCCGGCCGGTGAGGAACTAGGTGCTCTGGCTCGTCTTCACACATGGCGCTGTCCGTCAGATGTCAGCTGGTGAAGCTGTGGGTGGCGGGTGGGGTGCCGGGTGTGGACGAAGGTGCTAGGAGAAGGCGGTAAGGGAAGGAGGAGGATGAAAGGAGGACAGAAGGGCTTTAGAGTGTTTACAACGATACGATCTGAGATGTTATTAGGACGTGTGCCACATCTGGCACTTTTTGGATGAGCAACAGGCACTGGATTTAGCAGATGAGGATAACTTATATTAATAAATGTTATAGACGTTGGAATGTAGTTAGCTTGAGTTGTTTTATAGGGTGGATTGTAATTTAAGTCTGCAAACAAATAATACATACAGCTATTTATGGCATCCTTGAACAACAGCAAGATCAACGTTCGATGTAACACTCGGTCAAAGCAGCTTTGATGTGACTCATCGTCACAAGTCATTGTATTGCTGTTGTACAACCTGTTGAATTTATGTCTCCGTTGTGTGCATGAGATGAAATCCTTTGAGTGGACAAAAACACCTTGAATGGTGAACTCCAATCCCAAGTGGGCATTAGGATTAAATCACCAAGCTCAGCACTGATCTTTGGAAAAACAACAGTTGAACATTTGATATCCCTACCCCCCTAGAAACGGTACAATGCCATTGTCAATGGCAATTTGTTGGTGTCACACAAATATTTTAACTAGCCGCAGCTGTCCTTACCCATTTCAAAGGTTCTCTGGGCGCTAGCCCTGGTCTGGTCGTAAACCAACTGGTCTGGTCAGTTGGTCGACTGGTCTGGTCGTAAACCAGCCCCTCCAACATGACAGAGGGTCCCGTAAAGCTGCTGAAGAGATGATCTTCTCCATAGCCGTTTGGCAACTTACTCACGGCCTGAGGACAGTGATCAAGGTTGCCCTCCTGCTGGCTTATCTCCACAGAGGGCTTCTCGTGGCTGCGCCATGGAAAAATAAGTGAAGTAATTGGCTAATTACGACCGGAGAAGAAAGGCAAGATTGTTGTACTATTTTTGACAGACTGCTTATTTGATAGGCTAAAGCCTATCAGACAATGTCTGTCTGTCAGACAGACATTCTGCCAGACAGACTTCTCTGCTACGTGTCACCGGCTGCTGTCCTCGCCACTTTCTATATCCATAAACAAGAGCGTGACGGGGTAAGAATTGGCTGCACGAGTGATCGGACAGCGGTGGGGGCTCTCTTTATTTGGCAACCCAAGGAGGGGGGGGGGGGGGGGGGGGGGGAAGAGATTAGTGACAGAGGGTCAAAGATGTCAGGATGTTGGCGGCCCCTACGATCCAAACCGGGACATTCTCATTATCACCGCGACACTTTCACCACATCGCACTCTATTTATGGAAACGGACAGGCAGACACGGGCGCCCATTCGTAGGGAAAACAACGGGGAACGCCCAGCTGCTAAGTGACAAACAATTAGACGCGGGACCCTCAGGTTCTCAACCGCACGCAATGCCACTCCACCAATGTGTGTCCGTGCCACACAACGCCATCAATGTCATCAAGATTTGTCAGCGCTCCGGTCTGCAATGGATGAGTGACAACATGGCTGCCAAAAGATAACGTCAGTAACACACATTCTTTATGTTTCATTGTCTTTTCCAGCCGTTTCCACCCAGAAAGTCCACGCCGGGACGGGTTGTCCACATCTGCAACCTCCCAGAAGGCAGCTGCACCGAGAGTGATGTCATCAATTTGGGACTGCCCTTCGGGAAAGTTACCAACTACATCCTCATGCGCTCAACACACCAGGTAGCTACATGTGCTACCGTTGTTACCGACTACATCCTCATGCGCTCAACACACCAGGTAGCTACATGTGCTACCGTTGTTACCGACTACATCCTCATGCGCTCAACACACCAGGTAGCTACATGTGCTACCGTTGTTACCGACTACATCCTCATGCGCTCAACACACCAGGTAGCTACATGTGCTACCGTTGTTACCGACTACATCCTCATGTGCTCAACACACCAGGTAGCTACATATGCTACCGTTGTTACCGACTACATCCTCATGCGCTCAACACACCAGGTAGCTACATGTGCTACCGTTGTTACCGACTACATCCTCATGCGCTCAACACACCAGGTAGCTACATGTGCTACCGTTGTTATCGACTACATCCTCATGCGCTCAACACACCAGGTAGCTACATGTGCTACCGTTGTTACCGACTACATCCTCATGCGCTCAACACACCAGGTAGCTACATGTGCTACCGTTGTTGTTTACGTCACATTTGTGGGACTAGTGTGACAAAACACAAAGTTCCTCTTGTGACGGGTCTGGTCTGGAGATGTGTTTTTCTGTTTTTGGTTACTTTCAGCTTTTTACGTGCAGAGTGTGTCAGCTGACCTTTACGAGATTTGCTGAACGCAGATGTTAAGGCCATTTCCAAGTCCAAGCCTTGGAAATGGAAATGTAAACATTAATATTGAGCACTATGTCATAACAAATGGACCGTTTTACAACATCCCAGAATGACACTCTGTGTGTCAAGTCCAACCTATCGGGCCTCTGTTTCTGATGCATCATCATCAAATTTAAGATGTTACTAAAATCGGTGGCTACGCACATTAACTTAACTAGAGGAAATGCAATGAAACCCAATACGGTGTGAGCAAGATCGTTTGGGTTGACATGCGATATGCAAAAAATGTTTGCTCAGACACCCCTGCGAGCCAGGTCATAAAAGTGTCAGGCGGGACCTGTAATTCAGCTGTTTTCCCACCAGGCCTTCCTGGAGATGGCCTTTGTGGAGGCAGCTCAGGCCATGGTTCAATACTACCAACTGACCCCTGCTATGATTAACGATCAGAAGCTCCTGATACGGATGTCCAAGCGATACAAGGAACTCCAGCTGAAGGTCGGTTAGCACAACAAAATGTTTATTGCGAGGCTTTATTTTGGTAGTGGTGTATGTGCACATGGCTCAGAGCACAGTGCCTGGTCTAAAAGTGTGACATTACAGGGTGAGGTTTTATTTTTACATTTCTGTTTTCCAAACAGAAACCAGGGAAGGATGTGGACTCAATCATTTATGATATCAACTCTCAGAGAGTGCGCGGTGAGATGCAGGAGCCCGAACAGTAAGGACCTTTTTCGTCTTGCTAGACAATTTTCCTTTTTGAAGTTTCTTAAGTTATAAAAGTGATTATAAAAAGTGATTCATTCATGGAATCGAATATAAAAAAAATCGAACAAAGATCAAATATGAGACAGCAGTATGTTTGAAACTAAATTTTTTTAAATGTTGTATTTCCCCCAGTTCAAACTGGTTGCAATCGGCAATCAGCATTGGCACAGTGCAATACCGCGAGCTGTGTTTGAACGTTTCCCAGTGGTCTCCTTGCCGGGGCCTGGGGGTTAATGTGTGTCATGAATCTGATCCCTATCTCCTGCCTCCAGCTACATGCCTGAGAGGGCTCGCTCCCGGAGCCCCATCAGCCGGTCCCTGAGCCCCCGCTCCCACAGCCCCAGCTTCACCTCCTGCAGCTCAGCCCACAGCCCTCCGGGTGGGCCCGGCCGGGGCCTCGAGAGGGGGGCCAACAACGGCCCGGGCCAGCGCCGGGGCTCCTGGGACTGGACCTCTCAGCAGCGGGCCAGGGGCGAGGAGGAGAGGGAGCGCGAGCGGGACGAGCTGCTGTGGAGGAACGGGACGGGCGCTGACGAGGACCGGAGCGCCGGAGGGGAGCGCCGGGGGAAACATTACCCCAAACCCGGGGACCGGATCAGTCCCAGATCTGGAGACCAACGAGGAGGAGGAGGAGGAGGAGGAGGAGGAGGAGGAGGAGGAGGAGGAGGAGGAGGAGGAGGAGGGGGGGACGGGATGAGGGGCAGCAGAGACTGGTACCCCAGGGGCAGCCCTCAGGCCATGTCCTTCAGCTCCTACAGGAACCCAGAGGAGGACTTCTATCCAAAGGATCAGGGGTACAAGGCGGAGAAGACCCCCAGAGCGCCGTATCAAAGACACGAGGCCAAGCCCAAGAGGAGGGACGGCGCCGGGGATTACCACAGCCGCTCCCGGCATTCGGAGTCGGAGGTGACGGAGGAGCTGCGGTCCAGAACGCCGGAAGACAGGAAGCACAGTTCACCGGGAAGAGGAAGGAGCAAAAAGACAAGTAGGAGGCATGGCACCAAGGAGAAGCAGGAGAGCCAACACGCTTCTGGGAATACTGCTGGGAATACTGCTGGGAACACTGTAAGCACATACATTGTTTTACAGTTTTCCTTAGACATTGATGGACCATAACACATTACTGCTGATAAAACTGATATAATGGGGAATAAGTACTTATTTTTTGGGTTGTTTAAAGGAAAACCAAACCCTAGAAAAAAGTATTTTAGATTAAAGTGATGTAATTGGTTACATAGTAGTGCTATGGATTCATCCTGATCTAAGTTTAAAAAGTGTAGGATACAACTTAAATATGGACTCAAATGGCCCTATATACATGCTTTTGCACTTGTTTTTGGCAGTTTTGGGTTACTAGGTGACGTCAATCAAAGATTCTGGATACACACCCCCAAATCTGATTGTTGAGTGGGAATGGTTTGTCCAAGAGTTTGGTTTTCCTTCAGACATTTGACGTGTACTGTGTAATCGATTTTTGATCTATAGAGAAGTCTAGCCTGTTAAACAGGCGTGTGTTTGTCTCTTTCTATAGGACCGCCAGTTGAAGGAAAAATCGTCTTCTCCTCAGCAAAGCAGAGCAGAAGCAAACCAGGTTACGGCATGTGTGAAGGAAAAACCTTGTGTAAGTGAGCCTTTTGCTATCTATCTATCTATCTATCTATCTATCTATCTATCTAGCTGTCTATCTGTCTGTCTGTCTGTCTGTCTGTCTGTCTGTCTGTCTGTCACTCTCGCTGTCTGTCTGTCTGTCTGTCTGTCACTCTCGCTGTCTGTCTGTCTGTCTGTCTGTCTGTCACTCTCGCTGTCTGTCTGTCTGTCTGTCGCTCTGTCACTCTCGCTGTCTGTCTGTCTGTCTGTCTGTCTGTCTGTCTGTCTGTCTGTCTGTCTGTCTGTCTGTCTGTCTGTCTGTCTGTGAGATGGGAGAAAAAGCGAGAGATAAAGGGCAGCTTGGAGACGTTGTTGACCTCCCCCCCCCCTCCCCCAGGTGGAGGCGTGCGAGAGCGGCGAGGACACGGAGGGCGAGTGCTGGTACCCGGGGAACATGGAGGAGCTGGTGACCGTGGACGAGGTGGGCGGGGAGGACGACTCCATCGTGGAGCCCGACCTGCTGGAGCTGCTGGAGGGGGGCTCCTGGCCCACCGCCGTCGCCCGCTCCGCGAGGCGGGACACCCTGGAAGAAGAGAAGAGCCCGGAGCCCACCGAACCAGCGGCAGAAGGGCCTCCGGCGGAGACGGCCGCGGGGGAGCTCCTGGAGGTTTGTCCCCAGGCGGGGGCGGTGGAGGTGGAGGTGGCGGAGGAGCCGGCCGCCATGGAGGCCCCAGCGCTGCCGATCCAGGCCCTCAACGACTTCCCCGGCCAGGAGCTGAAGGCTGCCCTGGAGGAGGCCTGCACGGAGGGCCCTGCGGACGAGGGCGCAGGGCCCTCGGAAGAGGAGCAAACGGTCAGCGCGTCCGAGGACAGCATCATCCAGGATGTGGCCCCGGGCCCCGAGACACATGTTAAGGAAATTCAGCACAAAGAAGAACCTCCTAAAATGGGTAACCCTAATGTGATACTTAAAGTAGAGTGAAATGCTGTTGCGGAACCAGATCCACAGTGGGTGCATGTATTGAAATGTCTTTGGGTTTTCCGTCGCAGGTCCGTCCCATAACATCGCGAACATCCTGCATCCGACGCAGTTAGAGATCGAAGGTCGCTCGCCGACGCGAGAACAGGACCGGGTCATCAGTGAGCACAGCATTCCTCTGGGTGAGTGGAGACACGTGACCAAAGCCTTCATAGACAACGCCGATAAAATACAAAAGTGTTTGTTTGTGATTTTAGGTTATTGTTTTGCCGCTGCACATTGTATTGCACTGCGCTTAATTTAAGTATTGTTAAAAAAAACTAAATACATAGTCAAATACAATTGGTGTAAAAGTATGATTAAAAAAAGAATAATATGTGAATGTAGCAATGGGATAAAAAAGACGGGTGTAACCTTTTGTTCATGATTCCCGGTATTCATGTCACTCTTGGCTTCGGTCTCGTGATAAAACATTAGTGATTAGCTCATACTGATGGGACAACCTGTTGCATTAACACTCTAATTGAGTGGAATGTGACGGGATGAGCACCGGTGTCAGTTGTGTGCTCACTTGTCACTGGCCGTCCTATTTTGGGGGAGCACGTTATCAACCAGGCCCGTGAGCGGTGTGTATTTATATTACCGTGAGGGCTAGGATGACAGCCCAGCGCACGGCCCGGTCGACTGGGTGAGGCTCGACTTCCTAGAGGTTATGATGTCATGTGGCAACAGCAGGCTACAGAACCCCCCCCCCCCCCCACACACACACACACACACACGCGCATACACACACACACATACACAGACGCACACACGCACGCACATACACACACATACAGACGCGCACACACACACACATACACACATACACACACACAGACACATACATACACACACATACACACACACATACACATAGACGCACACACATACACACACACACACACCCACACACACATGTGCGATCAATGGCGGCCATTATCAATTTCTGGTATATCATGACAACAAAAAGATGGCTGTAACAAAAAGGGTATTATATTATAATCCAGGTAGAGCTGTGCATTAGCATTTGATCAGAATTTGACTGCAGAAAAATTATGAGATGTTAAAAAATCATGGCCAGTGAGAAAAACATGACATAATGTTTATAATAATAATGACAACAATAACAATACTACAATAAAAAAAATACAAGCCTGTTAATATTAATAAATTACTACATTATTACAAATCTTCATGTCACTCCATTTCTTCCTCAAATGTGGTTATTCACAATGCATACTAATACAATAACAATGGTACATAAAATAGCATATCTTACTATCGTTATCATGATTACTGTAGTGTTGTTGGACAATTCGCACGTGTTCCATTCTGAAAGTTGTTCTTGTTCAACGGGATTTGGCGTGGCTGCGTTCCAACAGGGGTGGAGTTCATAGTGCCGAGGACCGGATTCTTCTGCAAGCTGTGTGGTCTGTTCTACACCAGCGAGGAGACGGCGAAGACCGCCCACTGCCGCAGCACAGTGCACTACAGGAACCTGCAGGTACGCCCGGCCGAGCACATTCCACTGCCGTTTGGTGGATGCTTTTATCCAAGATGTCTGACAATGCCGGGAGCGCACACATTCTCAGCACGGGCGGCCCCCGGATGAATCGAACCCCTTACCCTGCCAGGGGATCATGGCACCATGACCATGTCTTTTTTTTGTTGTTGCATAATTTAAGTTAGCGGCATTGCCAAGTACAGTAGTTACTTTCAATTCGATCTCTTTCTATAAGCCCTTTTTGTTCCATAGAGAGACTGGGCTAATACGTATGTGTCGCACACAGGCACGCACACAAAGTGTAGATTACAAAGCCACTATTAAGCACCCAGAACCGTTGCATGTGAGCTTTCCTCCGTAGCACAGCTGTGGATGGATTCAGGATCAGAGATCCCCTGCCAAATAGTGCATCAAATCACAGCAGGCAAAGACCCTGCAAAACAGCTGGGACATCTGGCAAACGGCTTTCCTCCATCCGGAGGCAATTTGTTATTATATTATATTATATATATATATAGTTGTTAAGTCATAAATTTCATGAATGGCATTTTCTTTTTAATCTTTAGTGTTTTAAGTTGTCAAATCAAACTAACCATTTTGCTAGCATGTAAATCAAGTACCATTGTGCATAAAGTACACTTTAAAGTTGGGGTTAAATACTTTTTTGTTTTGATTGCCTAGCTGTCTGTTGACCTACCTACATGGCTACCTGCGTAAATTCTGCCCGTGCCCGTCTTGCGCATGAATGAGGACCTGTTGCTAAAGCTAGCGAGCTAGTCATGGGTTTTGGGGGAGTGGCTTTGGAGAGACGCCTTTTAGAAAGGAAAGTTTTATTTTGCATACTTTGCATACTTTCAAAATCCAGCAAACTCTGGCTGGTTACTCCAAATTGCCTACCCTAGCTTTAAATAGCTTTACAGTAACATATAGTAGTTACATTTAGATTTAATACAGAATAACACAAGCAGAATTGGCACAAGGCGATTTAATGACACAAATGTTCCTAACCCAACTTTTTTTACAAACACGGTCACCATATTGTGCCTTTGCGAGAGCTAGTGCACATCAGCAGAATGTGAGCATGGAACAGCTGATGTCCAAACAGCAGGGGTGAGGATGGAACAGCTGATAGATGGATAGTCCATGCATGCCATTATTTTCTCTTGAGTGGTGGGAATGCAGCCTGACATCGCCAGACCAATCCGCAAATGCGTACTAGTCTGGAACCTCTTAGTTCATTTTTGCCTCTGGACACAATTAGATAGACCTAAAACCAATCAGAGCAACGAAACGTGTCACACATCAGTTTACGAAAAGGCCTCAACGGCACTCCCATAGGGCGCTCCTCTGTACAGTTATCATATTTAACCCGCCCAATATCAGATAAACGGTTGTGATTGGCCCGACTGGAACCAGGTCCAGAGCAAATAAAACATGAGCTGGCAGGTTTGTCTTGTTCCCAGGCTAGTGATAATGTGCTATGAAAGCAGTTAAGAAACGATGGACTTTTTGTTTGTATAGAAGATGCATGTTTCTCCCAGGGTTGTGACCGCAGCCTGAGATCCCTCCAGAGCCACACTTGTGATTAAAGGGGATAGGGTACATGCTGTTTGGGCCCCCCAATTAACTATGGCATTTCCAATAACAATCAGAGCAACAAAGTCGGTTCAACCTTTTTTTATGATGAGCGAACAAATGTATTTAGACTTTTATAAATGTTTTATTTGAAGAATATATTTCATAGACACATTTGCTTTTCCTTCATCTCATAATTGTATTGTTCTGTTATTTACCTTATTAACCCAAAATATTTGGGTTTCTAATTAAATGCTATTTTTTTGTCTGTCCTCAGAAATACCTGTCGGAGCTGGCAGAGGAGAGTCTGCTTGGCGCATTGACACGGCAGCCATCTTCAGAATGACCTCAACCACCTGTGACCTCGCGCCTGTACTTCCTGATCATCACAGTGTGTTTGAATTGGTTCACTTGTTACCCAACCCTTGTATAGTGAACACTTTATAGTGCGTATAGCGGGGATTCGGACACTTGCACTGCAACTCTATCGGCGTGCCGTGTATTGTTCGCATAAACAAGCTGACACGTGCTGTCTCATTTGCATATGCGCTGACCATCTCAATTGGATGAATGCGATGATAATGGCAACCGCTATGCATCATGGGATATAAGTGAAAGAGGTGTGCATATTTAGCACACTTCTTTTACGGTGCATTGTGGGTATTAAGTACTGCACTATATAGGGAACCAGATTTGTACACTCAAATTTCGGACAGCACTACAAAATAGTGGCACCCCAAATAGTGCACTATATCGGGCACGACTAAGTCAACCAATTGGAACACGGCATCAGTGTGTGCTTCGTCTATGAAAGGCTATACAAGACGGACTTAACGTTTAATATTGGGGCAACCTGCTGGTCTATTTACTGGACAAAATGCTTAAGGGATGAAATTCTTGTGAATATCTAATCTGTCGTGGATGGTTTTGCTCGTACATTTTGTACAATGGCAAAAGTGTCATTTATTTGAAGGATTCAGAGCCTTAACTTGTTGTGCCTTATAAGCATTTTTTGTTATTTTTAAATATGTCATATGGCATTGAAGCTCAACTCCAAAGATTTAGGATTGCAATTGATTACTGACAAAAAAATAAAAACACTGCAGGGAGTTTGCATCCACCAGCCATTATTTAATGTTATAATACATGTTGTGAAAATAGTGTCGTTATGAATTTCATTTTTATGGAGAGATAATGTTATGAATTGTTTAGAAAATATATCGTCCTAGCAATTTGATAATACATTGTGAGTGGCAAAGATGACTTGAAATTATATTCTAGGAAATGTTTTTACTCAGTCGAAAAAACTGAGATCACTTCTCAGGTTTTATTGCATTTGTTAAAAGGAGTTGAATGTGGCAACGTAGATGTGTATATTATAGTTCACTACACGGGCCTTCTCTTCTTATTTCTTCAGTCCCTTTACTTAGTTTACTGGAATAACTCATTTATTTAAATAGTTTATTTAGAAATATGTGTTAGAACATTTTTGGTTTTTCTTTCGGCTTTTCTCTTGAACTCGACTCACAAGAGGACGTTTATACTGTGTGTGTGTGTGTGTGTGTGTGTGTGTGTGTGTGTGTGTGTGTGTGTGTGTGTGTGTGTGTGTGTGTGTGTGTGTGTGTGTGTGTGTGTGTGTGTGTGTGTGTGTGTGTGTGTGTGTGTGTGTGTGTGTGTGTGTGTCATCATTTGAACGCCTTAAGAGGACCTCAAACTGGACCACGTGCTTCTTGAAACGAACAATGCTTCTAACAGATGCGACAGCCAACACCGTTTGGGCTCGACTATCTGTTTTCTACACTGTGAATTCTGATCCTTCAATGCCAAAGATCTTTTCTGGGAAAACTTTTCGTATAAATGATTCTGATGGATAAATAAAACCACTTTAATAAATGTTTTAAAGACGGCGCTTATATTTTAGTTTTTTGCAAAGTGGATCTTAAACTTTTGTAATAAAAAAAGAGCAGAGCTATATTGTCCGAATCAAATGCCAAATGTGATCATAAATACCATGCACAGTACGCTATGCTTTAGATAAATACGCACAGCGCACACAATACAAACACAGTATCCAAAATGTTTGAATATAAAAGTAGTAGGTCCTGTTATCTATTTACTACACAGATCATTCCGACGAACGCTCTAGCCCCTGTTTCGATTAAAGCTGACGATAGAATGAAATAACGAAAAACAAAGGCCATATAATATCTACTCTCATATAGCCATTTTTATATGGTCATGTTTATATGGCTGTACGAGACGCGTTAGCGAAGACGTGTTTACGTCCTCGACGTCATCATCACGTAAAGGACGTTCCTGTTGCTGGTTACGGATTGCGGTTGCTAGTTTAACGTTACTACTAGCTAGAATACATTTGGTTTTCTATTGTATTGTTCGGGTTGGGAAACGTAATACCATTTAATTAAGATGCAAAAGACGTGATACTACTACTACTACAAATTGTAATACTATTATTGTTCATTAATAATAATGATGCAAATACTTTCTTAATTTTCTTTAAAGTCACCCATGATAGAAATGATATAGCTTACCTATCTATCTCGTCTTATTCCAGCTTGAAAAACACCTGCCTAGAATACGTAAAGGAGAAGGTACGGTAAGTTTAACACTTTTATTGTACAAGGACTCCCCCATGTGGTGAGACAAAGAAACGCACAAAAAAAGGAGGCGGTAGTGGAAAAGTTTGTCTCCAGTGTACATAATGTTCCTTTTTTTTCTCTATTCCATTATATAACATCACCTATTCATGCCTTCACCCTCATGAAACCTTTTCTAAATAGTGTTAGTTTTCCATCTATGTTATGGAAAGATTATTAAAATAAGTCTACGCTCAACATTAGCCTTATTTATTGATTCAAGAACGGATGAAGCCCATCCGTGCAAGATGTTGTTCCGGGATTCAACCGAGAGGGGGCAGCAACTTGTAGAATTTACGAGAAGAAAAGTCCTTTTTGGATTCTGATTGGTCCTATGATTTATAAAGCCGTAACCGTCTGGCCAATCAGGCAAGAAAAACACAGACGTACGTGCTAGAAGTTGCTGGGTAGAAAACGCTTACAAAGCAGCCTTCTACCG
Organism: Lota lota; assembly: GCA_026745465.1. NCBI lineage: Eukaryota > Metazoa > Chordata > Actinopteri > Gadiformes > Lotidae > Lota > Lota lota. Next base: position 28,605 of record JACYXH010000313.1, on the reverse strand, counting down.
GAGTTCGGAGCTTCGTTGGACACCAAACACGGTCAGTCATTGTTTATTTTTTATTTCAAGTTATTTCAAGAGAAAATACATTTGATTGCAACACTGCATTGCACATGACCAAAACGGTCCACGAAGCGATCGATGAAAGATCGACCGAGTGTGACTTAAGCTTTAAACCACAATGGTTGTTTTTGTTTTGCGTTGCGTTTTCTCGACGGGGAAACGCGAAGCTAACCCGGGCCAAGTAATAACGGGGCGCAAGCGCGTTGTGTACATTTCGGGGTGCTTAATGTAGTCATTCCGTTTTGACGCAGTTGTCTATGTTGACGCGGATCAGCCCCGCTGGCCATTGTTTGTCAACACGGTCCGTATGAATGGAGGGGGGAGGGGGGGGGGGGGGGGGGGGGGGGGGGGGGCGTGTGACGCACTATGTTTGGACGTGTTTTAAACCCTGCGACGACCCTTTTTTTTTCTTTTTCTTTTTCTTTTTTTTATTGTCTTCTCCATGTTCACCGTTTCAGGTATCATCCGATAGTCCCAGTGTCGCACCAGGTTTCTCAGCCAAACACATTGTTCGCTTTCGAAACATGGCAGCTGACTGCGAGGCCTGGCTGAACGCAAACCCCGTCGGTGAGTGCTCGGTGTGAACCTTACAGCTGAGACGAGGGCGCCTGGGAGCGAGGTCGCTCTCTTGATCTGGGGCGTTGGGCGAAAGCCATATTGCTGTGTTTTTTTTTTTTTTTTATGATCAGGTATTTCGTCTTGTGCAGTCATTACAAACGCCACCGTGAGTGCTTTTATTCAGCTTCTCCCATCAACTTTTGTTTTGCTTTTCTTTTGTGATGAGCATTGTTGCGTTCCACTTCCGAAGCTGCCGTGCACTTGGCAAATCAAATATGATCTAGCAGCGTAATGATATGTTTGATGAGAGCAGCGCATCGTGAGCAATGATCATTCTAAGGCCGGTTCTCCTTTGAAATCCAACAGAGGCTGGCGACCTCAGCGACTCCTTTCTGTCCGGGGAAGAGGACAACGGAGGAGCAGTGCCCTCCAGCAAAAACATCAACGCTGCCAACAACGAGATCAACGGCAACTGGCTGGTCTCCAGCAGCAGCATGCACGAAGCCCGTCTGAAGGCCAAGGCCAAGCGGAGGCTGAGGAAGAACTCTTCCCGGGACTCTGGAAGAGGGGACTCTCTGAGCGACGGTGGCGACCCCAGTAAGGGATCTGGGGCGGGCTCCACCAGCCCAAAGAGCAAGCTGCTGGACAGAAAGTCTCGTCTTGGCAAGGGCAGAGGCCTGCCAAAGAAAGGTGCCGGAATATAGTCTTAAGACGCAATCCTTTTTATTTTATTACTTTTTTTAACGATTTTGTCATAATGTCGTATAGATTAGTATTAGGAAGCATTGGTGACACTGGTGCGCTCTGTCAGCTAGAGCAGCGCGACTCAAAGTAGCACGTCAAAAGCCACAACAAGTCACAACGAATTAGCATTTGTTTCTGCTTTGCTTCCCGAGCAGGAAGCAACCGGTTTAGGTCGTTTGGAGCCCACCGTTGCGTGGCTGGGGTGCCATCAGCTGTAGACTGGTCTCACAACTCAGACTTTAGATTCATAGCTCGTGTCCTGACGGCAGACCAGCTCAGATCTGGGTTTCACTTACTTTCGCGTTACATTTGTTTAGACCGATCTGTGGCAAACACAAACCCCACCAGCGGTGGTAAACCGTAGAAAACTGTCCGTCGAGGTTTCAATCCAACGCCATGTAGACCAGCCACTGTAGAAATACACTTCAATAAAGCGTCATCCACTCGCGCAAATGAGTTTGCTTTGGTAGAAACGAAACAGGAAGCAAAGCGTCGCTCCCCCGCTCGCAGCCGTTGGTTTCCGGCCCGGCCTCTGTGCCGTCACCCTCCAGAAGTTGTGCTTTAACATGGTAGGACTGCTGGAAACGAGATCAGCTGGAAACCAATTAACACGTGAAACAAAGGGTCTTGTTCGCGCCTACTTAAAGGCAATCCTTTGGTGTCTGGCCCACAGGTACGCCACAGAGGGGACCTTCCTAGTCGTGCAAGGGATATCTCACCTCTGGAGCCTGGAGTTGTAGGCCAAAAGGGCATTTTGGCTTCCAGAATAAGAGTTTTGGGTCAACCTGACATTTGGTAGCAGAAGAGATGAGACTGATGTGCTCTGATGCCCATCTCTATCTTCAGATGAATCACTTCTTTTTAATAGCTCTAGACGGTGTCAGTGTGCAACGCCTACACACCTACGTAGGTGCAGAATGCTCATTGTACTGGAGCCTATTTACAGTTCTCTCTCCAGGCAGGGGCGTGGAGAAAAATAGCTAGCATGCATGTTACTTGGCTCATTGGGTTATGTTATGCAACAGTACCATCGCACACAAGCCAGCTTTCAGTTCTCAAGTCTCACACGCGCTCATTAAAAGTGCATGTGTTGTGACGTCGTGTGTCACAGTCATGTCCACTTGTGTATAGTATGACACACCCTGGTGCGGTCACATGTCTTTGTATTTCCCCTGACAATGTCGTTGTTGTTGTTGTGACCTTTTGTCCGCAGGTGGGGGCGGAGGCAAGGGTGTGTGGGGTCGGTCAGGGGAGGTTTATGAGCCAGAGCAGGTGGACGCCAAGGACCCCAACTATGACGAAGCTCAGGTACGCCCCACGATAGACGATATGCATCCACGCCAGGTGACCTCCAGAGGGACACCTGAAGACAGTCTGTTCATCACGACCACACAGCCAGTAGGAAAAAATGAAAACCTGACTTTCGTTCACTTCAGGAAAACTGTGTGTATGAAACGGTGGTCCCCCCGCTGGAAGAGAGGGACTTTGGGAAGACCATCACTCCGATAGTGCAGGAATACTTTGAGCACGGGGACACGAATGAAGTAGCGGTAAGTGTCCACCTGACGCGGTCAACCCGCACAGTCCTGCAGGCCAACTCACTGCCCCCAGTACTTCTCACCACCACTAGTAATGGGTAAACCATTAGGTGGTCACGTAAACAAAGCCATCACTGGTGATGGAAGGTGCAGTGAACTGTTTGCTGCACTCCAAACTGATTCATTGAGACTCCATATAGGAAAACGTCTCCTCAAGAGGACTACAGAAATCCACTTGGGTGACAGAGAAGGATATGAATATACTATTCTTTGGAAGGAGTGTTCTGAACCACAACACAAAATACCAATCTATGTATAGATGATAATTCAAAATAAATCTTGTATTGCATAATAATGATATGGTCAAAAGAACAACACTTTCTTTAAGAGAATAATGCAAAAATGTTGGGCAACGTATCCGTCTTGCCCTGGAATATGGGTCAAATGTAATGTCTTGTTTTGGATGCATACTGTTTTTTTTTTAATAACTATTGAAATTGTTATGTTGTTCACCTGCCTGGGCACTTCATATGTAAATGAGCTTCTTGGCTAAGTCTGACCCATTGAAGTGGGCTGTCCCTGCCTAACAAAACGTATCATTGTGTGGCCGTCTCCAGGAGCTGCTTGGGGAGCTCAACCTGGGTCCCATGCGCAGCGGCGTGCCCACGTTGGCTGTGGCGCTGGCGCTGGAGGCCAAAGCCAGCCACCGTGAGCTGACCTCCAGGCTGCTGGCTGACCTGTGTGGGCCCGTGCTGACCTGCGGCGACGTGGAGAGCGCCTTCGACAAACTGCTGTCCGAGCTGCCGGACCTGATGCTGGACACCCCCGGAGCCCCCCAGGTCAGGGACTTGTCGTAGATGGGACTAGTATCGCCGTTAACGACTAGTGTTGTGGGTCTGATTTAGAGAAAACAGAAATATTTTCTAATTTTTTTTGCAAATTATTTTAGTTTTCATTTCAAAGAACAGCATTTGTGGAAAGGGAGGGGGGGGGGGGGGGGGAAGTGTTTTCACAGAAAATGAATGATGCGTTTACCAAAACCACATCACCACTCGTCAAACACAACAGGCCGCGTATTTTGATAAACGCATTTACTTTGAAAATGCTAAGTAGAGCACGTCTGACGAACCACCATTTCAATTGAGCACGGTGCAGAATCAAAGGAAGGCGTTGCAAACACCATCTTGGTTGTGCTTGAGTCATGGGCACAGCCCACACACCAACAAGCCTGTGTTTTCTTTTTTTTTAGCACAGAGGAGGGACGGTGTGTGTGTGTGTGTGTGTGGCGAAGCTCCCTATGTGTGTATTTCAGCTCTTTCTCTTTCAGTCGGCACAGACATGAGATCTCTTGCCATTGTCTGCAAAAACGCTGGCTCAGCGTATTGAGTCTGAATGGGGTTATTCATCCCGGCTCTGTTCACACCCCTTCATTGACACCGTCTGACTTTCTCTCGCTGTTGCGCTGCTCGCTCTCATGTCACACAAGCAAACACACCTCTCGTGTGTGTGTGTGTGTGTGTGTGTGTGTGTGTGTGTGTGTGTGTGTGTGTGTGTGTGTGTGTGTGTGTGTGTGTGTGTGTGTGTGTGTGTGTGTGTGTGTGTGTGTGTGTGTGTGTGTGTGTGTGTGTGTGTGTGTGTGTGTGTGTGTGTGTGTGGCAGTCGAGTTGCCACCGTAGGTCAGATGAGATGAAGCTTCCCCCTTGTTTTTTGTAGGATCAATGGATAAGGCCAAGCACAGCCTTTTGTCCTGCCGAGAAAAAGCTCCAAAAACAACATCATGCAGCCATGCATGAACACAACTGTAAACAAAAACGCGTGATACTGAGATCAGTGGCCTCCCGATTTTCAATGCAATGACATGCCTTCACTGGTTTCCATCCCAGTTCACTGAGACAACGGACAAGAGAGTTGTTAACCTTCATAGCGTTTTCCACATGGGATGGACCTCAGGTTTGTTTGTGCTTAATTGAACCATGCAATAAACCCCATTGGCTACCTTGCACATTCCCCGTCTGATTACCTGAAACACAAGCTGCAAGGGTTCTCGTCTCTCTGTAATTGCTCAGAGTCATGTGACATGGAAGTTCATGAGAAACCACAACGGCCAGAGCCACGTCCTCGGACCGCGCTGCTTCTCGTCTCGCTGTGGCTGATGGGATTGTGTTTTGAACTGTTTCTAAAACGTACTTCCCTTTTTTGATTTTCTTTTGTTTTTGTTTCACAGCTGGTCGGCCAGTTTATTGCACGTGCTGTGAAAGATCAGATTCTGTCCAAGAGTTACATCGAGGGCTACAAAGGCAAAGTTGACTGTGAACATGCAAGGTGTGCTGTTGTATTCTTTCAGTTGACATTATCAGCTTTTGCTTTATGGAGGGGACCATAGTAACGGTTAAACTAATGATGGGAGGGCACGCCCTGACTTTCTCAGCCCTGTGCAGCTAGAGATTAGGACTGGGCAGTATAAAAGGATATAATCACACAGTTCACATTGCATTGATCCAGTGTTCTAGATTCAAGATAACGTTAATCCCATTGAAACATGTACACGGTAATATAAAATGTTGTTTACTTGCGGTAACAAAGGCTGAATTTGGCTTTAAATGTTTCTTACTACTTTGTTCCAAGTCATGACTGTCAAGCGCTTCCTCTAGTGACCAAGCGTTGACTGACTCCATAGTGTAGTTTACAAAAGCTGGTTTTAAAGAAGAATGAACCTGTGCAACTGGTACTAGCTTAGCCGTTAGCGGCGGGCCGGGGTTCAGTAACTCACCGAGGTGTTGTCTCCCTTCCTCCAGGGCAGCGCTGGACCGTGCCACGGTGCTGCTGAGGATGAGCACGGGGGGTCTCCGCATAGACAACCTGTGGGGGTCGGGCGGGGGCCAGAGAGCCGTCACAGAGCTTGTCAAAGAGGTGAGGTCGTAGGTCAACTTGCTCCCTAACAGCACATGGCGTTCAGGCAGGTTTTCCGACCCCATAAGACACTCTTGTAAGGAAATGCGTCGTTCCTTGTTGTGACAAGTGTGGCCTACCAAGCCAAACCAAAAGTGTGTTTTTAAGGGTGTCGTCTATGATCTTAAACGTGGTAATCTATGCTATTTTGTCACCATTAATAAAATAATAGTGTAATGCATTAAAAACTGGTGTAAAGATGATAACTGATAAGCTAAAGAAAAGTATCACAAAGTTGCCGTGGGCCGTAACCATGGGGATAACACGTCTCCCGTCCTCCTAGAACTCTCAGCCCAAAATGCATTTGTTTAAAGATTTCAAGCTGAAACTGTTCACTTAGCTGTACATGTAATTTATGAATCATCTATGCATGCCTATATTAAGGTACATCTATCTGATACGTGTACTTCGATATTGTCTTTGTTATTGGAGAAATAACAGCAATTTGAAAGAGTAGTTTTTCAATGGCCTCCATGAATGTACGTAAATGACCCTGATTTACAATGTAAATATGGAAGTAGGAGTAATAATGTTCATCCTGGTGGTGCTGTGCTATCAGATGAACCTGCTGCTGAAGGAGTATATCTTGTCTGGGGACGGCAAGGAGGCCGAGAGATGCCTGAGAGAGCTGGAGGTGCCCCACTTCCACCACGAGTTTGTCTATGAGGTAACTACCAAGCAGTGCACAAAGCTATGAACACTTGTAGTCGAATAACCCAGGTAGTCACTGCTGCCTTACTACTCGCCATGTACAGGATTACAGGAAATGAAACCTGCTCGCAAACATTGTGGATGATAAAAACCAGTTCATATTGCTAATCCAAATTTTAAAAGGCACTAGTTATGGTCCTGGAGTCCAAAGGAGAGAAGACGTTCAAAATGGTTCTGCAGCTGCTGAAACGTCTTTGGGTGTCCACGGTCATCACAGTGGACCAAATGAGAAGGGTAAGGCGCCACCCAGTGGCCACCTTGTAAACCGCAACGTGAACTACTGCTGAGAAGGGGCATCTGCCTGTTGTCCTCCATCTTGTTGTGCAGGATGCATTGAACTGACATGAATGTGATCCTCATAGGGTTATGAAAGGGTTTACATGGACATTGCCGAAATCAACATAGACGTTCCCCGGGCGTACTTCATCTTGGAGCTGTTTGTTGACAAGAGTTTCAGTGCAGGTGTCATCGATAAAAACCTAAGGGACATTTGCCCCTGTCGGTAAGTACGCATTGCCTGTATTCGTTGGGAAAACCATATGAGGGCAGTCTTTACATCACATCTGAATATTTATATAATTTGCTTAAATCTAGGGTAGGCCAGGGTAAGCTAGATTTTGAAAGTATCCAACCGAAAAAATCCCCCCCCCCCTCCCCCAAAACACGTGACTAGCTCGCTAGCATTAGGTCTGCCTGGCCTTGTGGAAGACTCCGGTCATGCGTAATGAGCGCACGGGCAGAGTGCGCGCAGGTAGCCGGGTGGGTAGGTAGACGGACAGGTAGGCCATCCAATCATTTCATTCAGGCCGAATGAAACGATTGAACAGGCTTGCACAGGCCTGCCACAGATACGGGATAGCTTTTCTTTTTGTGAGCGCATTGAGTTTTTTTTGATTGCTGACGGGATGTAAATCAAATGTGACGTCCAAAATAATGGCCTACCCTAGCTTTAAAGCAAATCAACTAAATGTTTTTTGTCTGTTTTCCTTCAGGGGCCGTAAGAGATTTGTGAGCGAGGGAGACGGAGGATGTCTGAAGCTTGAGAGCTTTTGAAGAGCCTGTTTTTGTGCCAGATTCCCCCCCCCCCCCCCCCCAAAAAAAGCTACCTATCTCTTAAAACATATTTTGTCATAATGGTTGGTTAGAAAAATGTGGACTTCCTAACTGTTGAGTGTTCATTTCTGAAAAAGGGGCACTTTCTATTGAAGCCGAAGACATTTTGAGAACTTTTCCTAAAGATGTTTTCAATATAAATATATACCGTATATGTAAGCTAGCCTATAAAGTGCCACACCTCTGAGTTCATGTCATTCCATTTCGTTTTGTAAAGCATTGATTTCACTGCCACTCATTTTCGTTTTCTAGAAAGCAGTGTTTGTACAGAAATCCCTGTTTAAAGAGCTTTATAATGGGTATAAGGGGGGCGCTTATTTGTTTAGAGCAATACCGCCCTCTACTAGCTGCTGCTTCAATGCAACGCTTGAGTTATCATTTTCCCTCAACTCCTTAAATCGTACAACGCCGGTTTCACAGCAATGACGTTATAAAGCAACAAGCACGGTTCAGAGGAAAAACGTTTAGTTGGGATGAATTTCCCCCCAAAAATTGTCCAGAGTGTCTATTTTTATATTTGGGGAATACTGGTGTGTGAACTGTACCAAGTCCAGCTTCTTATTTGTTCAATAAATCTATAAAACATAACAAATGTGTTTGACCATATCTGAACACCAACAAAAGAGCCAAAGACAAATATCAATTGAAACATAATTTACTTGCATTAATATTTACTCATGTGTGCGCCACCATACAGATACAAAAATGACACACATATATCATTTACAATTGTCTTGCATCAAAGTAACAAGCAAAAACATGAAATAGTGAATCAAGCAAGCACCCATTAAATAAAACCATTGGTGTTACAACTTCTTTTCCTGGAATAAGACACAGGATCCTTGGTAAGCTTCATGTCATAACGCCACTAATTACCGTTAGGTACAATCCACTATAAATAGCCTAGCAGGTTTTGCCGTCCACCTTTTCATCCGACACAGGTCAAGGCAGTAGGGCTCTACTGCGTCTGCCTGGATGCTAATTCCTGCTGCTTAATGGCCTCTTGAGCGTCCAGCTGCATCTTCTCCAGTTTTTCCAGCGTGACCGACTTGAGAGGGAGCAGCTTGGGCTTGCAGAGCACCAAGGTCGGCACGTCCTCCATGGAGAGCTGCCCTGTTGATGAGCAACATAACATGGTCGGTTATTGACACATTGTGAGACCCTGTTTGAAAAATATAATAATAAAAAAAACACAGCGTCTCTTGCTTTTTTAATCTTTTGGGCCTAAAACATAGGCTACATTTGCAATGTCGGTTTTATTTCCCATTTAGTAATTAATGAGATCTTTTTGACTAAAGTGACTTGCACTGAATTTTCAGGTGCCTACGGGTAAGCTGCACACCGTGGGCTTTGAACCTATAACCTTTCAGCTGGAAGCTAAACACCCCGTAACCCGAACCCTTCCTGTCCCCATTTTATGTGCTGCAGATCGTCAATTGATAACTCCGATATTAGGCTACAATACTAGTAGTCTACAATACTGAAGTAGACTAACTTACAGTTAGTAGATGTTGACGGGGTACACATACACTGGCTATCACTGCTACTTACCTTGTTTAGGTAAAACCTCTCTGAATATTGACTTGACTTCAGGCATTTCGTCTCCCGTGGGTGCAACTGCTGAAAGTCGATATGACAGATGAATAGCATTACATCTCGGACGACGCAATCTATGTACTTAGAAAATAATACTACGAGAATGCATTGCTTATTGTCCCTTCAAGGACGAGCGAAAAGACGAAGCAATGCACTGACTGTGTTCATTCTAGATTACTGTGATTTAATGTGGGGAAAAAATGAACCCGTTTGACTCTAATTGAACATCTGAACTATGAATCCAAGGTGTTATCCTACCTGTTTACTGGCCTGTCGCAGGCTGTTTACTGGCCTGTTAAGCAGACGTTAAGCGTTACCGAGGTTGTCAAGCCAACACTTCCGTAAATCAGACAACCCTTCTTCTGGGCTCTGTGCGGTTACGTGTTGCTTTACTGCCACCTATAGGCGAAAGCTGATACAAGGTATTCCTTTGGGGCTTTTCAAGATCATTTTTATCAGACAATTTAAAATATAGTAAAGCCATCAAATAATTCGCGATCGAGAAAAAAAAGGGTTTTAAACTTTCACATGGGATGGTTTAACATTTAATTCCAGGGCGTTCATTCCACTCTAACATAATGCACTTAATTCGCCGACTTTGCTGGTCCAAATAAAAATAGGGAACGGTGAGTATTGAAGATGTCCAGTTTATTCAACAAAACAAAAAAATGCCATCCATTGCTGGCTCATTGGGAGGGTCACCTGTGCCTTGGTGTTTTAATATACGCCCGTTATATATTATATACAACGTGCAAATAGGCCTACGTCGAATGTATATAATAGGCCTTCAGTATAAAACCACTATTCAAAGACTGGAGCAGGGAGAAGTTTCTCTGTAAGGTAATTGCTGTGCCTGTAAAATACACATAGTGCCAGGAAAGGTACGACACTAACTCTAGGACCAGGTAAGAATATTTTTTTTTTTAATAAACTCTTTTTAAGAAACCATAGGCTACAGGAATACTGTGAGTTCATTTTCTTTAGGAAAATAGCCCAATTCACACATTGATAACAAATGTGAGAAAAATGTGTGAGTCCACCATTTTAATGGCATTGGCATTTGGTTGTAGCTATTGCTCCCTAGTGTTTCGATTTGGACGCCCGTTGCGTGTATGCGTTCTGTGCATTAAACCCTATGCATTAAATCCTATGCATTAAATGGTACAATTGTCCACAAATCCGAATTCAAGAAGGTCTCGTGATACATTGGTTAGGCGTGCGAGTGACGCAATTTGATGGTAGGGGAGGGCACAGGAGCAGCGGCAGTGTAGGAAAAAGGAGGAAGCAAGGATGGCGGAGTCACACCTCTGAAGGTAAAACATTAGAATTATAGATACGATCGAGTGTATCCCCCCTCCCTCACCCCTCCCCCCCCGCGTCGAGCTTTGTTTCAGTTTAGGAGGTTATGGACGCGACGTTCATCCACCTTGTTACTCCGTGCGCGGGGCGGTGGTGTATTCTGACAGGCGCGAGAACGCACTCTTTTGTTCAGTTTCGGAATGGCCGCTGTTTTCGCAATGTTTTCTTTTCCCCTTCACTCTCATTCGCCACGGAAGGCGGAAGGAAACTGTGATCGCGCATCCACTGCCGCGCCAGTGTGAAAGGGATCACGGTGATCCCTCACAGGTCCGAGAATAATCACAACAACAGCGGTCGTCCTGGTAAATAAAACAGTGAACCGACGACGTACTCGGTATTACGCACGACGGGCTGCAGCAGGAGCGTCGTCGTCGTCGTCGTCGTTGTCCCCCACCCCACCACCCCCGGTCTTGAGCTGCCTGTGGTCGGGATGGGGCTCCACGTCTGACAGCTGCTCTGCTCGGGCCTGCTCGTCCACACGCCGCTCTGCCTGCTGAGGAGGGCTTCGGGTGCTCTTGTCACTGGTGATGCGCTCCCTGGAGAAACCTCCACGGCACTTCACGGTGATCAAATAGAAGGCCATGCGCGGCGACGTCGGTGTTGTTTCCCACCGTTTCAGTCGGAACCAAGTCGTTGCGCTGCGCTCCCCGGCCGCAAGATGAATAGTTCGCTTAAAAAAAGAAAAAAACGGACGGAGCTATTTTGGCTAACTTGTTAGCAAAGGCAAACGCTAGCGGTTGTAGCCACATAGCATTTTGGCGTTTGCTCCGAAGCGGACGTCGCTCCGATCGCTGTGCATCTCCCGTTTTAAGACAACCGTATATACAAACCATATTTGGTTTACAAATTGTAATTTAATGACCTGATTAAAAAAATAATAATAACTTGCCGTAGACGTTGGATGCAGACAACCCCTAAAAGAAATGTGGTTTCATGACAAGCGTAGCTACTGGGGCTCAACACCCGGTCAGCTAATGTACGTAAACCGTCACTGACAACTGGCAATATTGGTTATATTGTAGGCGTCATTGGCACATTACATGCGCTAGCCACAGTGTTGGTGAACTGCTCTTATCTGTACAAATCTGTATTACGCAAAATCAGCTCATCTCAGAAGGTGACCTGACTTCTCAGAAACTGGTCGGTTTTGTCGATAATCCTTTTCGCAGATTTGTCACTGGCATGACTTATCCTTATCATGGTTGGTGTTGTCTGGACAAAGTAAATGGTTACTCCATGTCTGTTACATACATGACTTATCCTAATCATGTTTGGTGTTGCCTGGACAAAGTAAATGGTTACTCCATGTCTGGTTGGTGTTGCCTGGACAAAGTAAATGGTTACTCCGTTCTATTACATACATGACTTATCCTGATCATGTTTGGTGTTGCCTGGACAAAGTAAATGGTTACTCCGTTCTATTACATACATGACTTATCCTGATCATGTTTGGTGTTGTCTGGACAAAGTAAATGGTTACTCCGTGTCTATTACATACATGACTTATCCTTATCATGTTTGGTGTTGCCTTGACAAAGTAAATGGTTACTCCGTGTCTGTTGCATACATGACCTATCCTTATCATGTTTGGTGTTGTCTGGACAAAGTAAATGGTTACTCCGTGTCTATTACATACATGACTTATCCTTATCATGTTTGGTGTTGCCTGGACAAAGTAAATGGTTACTCCGTGTCTATTACATACATGACTTATCCTTATCATGTTTGGTGTTGCCTGGACAAAGTAAATGGTTACTCCATGTCTGGTTGGTGTTGCCTGGACAAAGTAAATGGTTACTCCGTGTCTATTACATACATGACTTATCCTTATCATGTTTGGTGTTGCCTGGACAAAGTAAATGGTTACTCCGTGTCTATTACATACATTACTTATCCTGATCATGTTTGGTGTTGCGTGGTTAAAGTAAATGGTTGCTCCATGTCTGTTACATACATGACGTATCCTTATCATGTTTGGTGTTGCCTGGACAAAGTAAATGGTTACTCCGTGTCTATTACATACATGACTTATCCTTATCATGTTTGGTGTTGTCTGGACAAAGTAAATGGTTACTCCATGTCTGGTTGGTGTTGCCTGGACAAAGTAAATGGTTACTCCGTGTCTATTACATACATGACTTATCCTTATCATGTTTGGTGTTGCCTGGACAAAGTAAATGGTTACTCCGTGTCTATTACATACATGACCTGTCCTTATCATGTGGGGTGTTACCTAGCCGAAGTTGTCTAGTTAACTCATGTTGGACTATTACAGAAATCCACAACCCTAATCCCTGAATTGTATTCCAAAAAAGGCAGGAAACCGATCAATCAGCCACATAATGTTGTTGGTACTATACTTTCAATACTGTTATCCCTAAGTAAATATAACTTAACCCTAACTTGAGATGCAAAATAACTTTACTTTGTTTATATTCTAATGCAGCATTATACTGGAATTATGTCTGACAAATCGCAAGTAGTGTATATATGGTACAATAATCTGCAACACTGTATTTACATAATATGATCTCAAATACAATTGTCTTATGTTAAAATGTTCACTATTATGGATTGATTTAGGCCTAAAGCTCTTTTATTATCCAAAATGCATACGTACAGCATACATGATTTATGCATAATGTGCAATATGCACAACGAATATTCAAGGCATTGACTCAAAACGATAGAACTACGAACGCATTTACTTGGTGGCTTGACCCAGTGCCCTTAAACCCTTGCATTTTAACAATGTTTAGCTTTTTCAAAGTGTAGCTCACTTGTGTTGTCATTGATTTTTCGCCTTGGCCCACACTTGTAGCGGGTGAATATAACTTGTAGGTTGAGTGTGAGCCTGAAGGTGGGCCGTTTTAAAGATGGCTGTTGAGCAGACCTTGTTCATCTCTCGAGGATTCTCTACTTAGAACAAACGAGTGCATAGAGTGATTGTGTGGAGGACAAATGTGGGTGCCAGGGTAGGATGTGGCTGTGTCTGCTTGCTTAGCCGGCCTTTTGTGACGTAAAGCTTTTGTGCTTGCCTTAATAGTTGCGAAGAGGCTAGAAAGAGCAGATGCATTTTTAGTGCAGTTTATCTTTTAGAGATAGTTTGCTTATATTTCAGATATTGTTTAAAGTCGTGGAGTAGAGCCTTTGAAGGTAATGTCTTGCATAGTTTGTTTTAGATAGCCTAGCCTGGTTCTACTCAAGTCCTGCTTGTGTTTTCGTTGCTGAGAATTGTAACGTTTGTTACCTTTTTATAAGTCACTGGAAATCTTTTTTTTTCTTTTTTTTTTTTAAACAACACTATCCACTACGCTGTCATTTAAAGGAATCTCCCATCTACCCCCTTTTTGTACCCAGAAGGTCTCGTGGTCGTGGGGAGTCCCTGCTTTGAAGGCTGCTTCTAAAGATTACTCTCAGCAGTCCTAACCTTTTCACTTAGCTCTGATCCTGCCTCTTTTGTTTTCCACAGCGGTGCTCCTTATAGTACTGGACACTGAATACAGAGGTAAAAACGGTAACAAATGCTAAACTGGAGAAAAACAGGCTGCTTCCCCCTTTACCGTGGATCACTATCAGTCTAAATCTGTTGTGCTAGGAGTTGGACCGAGGGGTAGGCCAAATTCCTTCTTGCAGCTTTAGGTGAGGCTGTGGAATAACTGAAGTGTCAACAATCAACTGGCCTTGTTCTACTAGCGAGGCGTAACTTCGTTGCTTGACCTTCCTCTGGCACAATTCTACATGTTGGGTTAGGGTTAGCGCTAATAATCAGCCAAACCTGTTTTTAATGTTTTCTGTAAATCGTACATTATACGGGTTTAATCCTGGATCTTGTAGATTTTGCCTGCCTGTTATTTGGACGATTTAAAATGCATAGTTGTGAATCCAGAGTTTGGAGATTAAATGTGTTTTCTTGTGTTTGCAGCAAAGCTCTGAAGATTGAAGACTGGGATGGTTAGACCTTCATGACCTGAACTCGTTGCTACTGCGGCCTAAGGGATTTTGCATGGTTTAAACAAGCATGTGGCCCGTGGGTGCCACCACAGTCCAGATACTTCATATACATTTTTGTTTTTCTTCTTATAATTACTATTTAAATGAATAACTCCCCATCCAAATCAAGGGGATGTATTTTGGATTACTTGACCTTTCTATGGAGGGTGCTCATACATCTCTGAGACCGCACAGGTATGTATAAACACATGCAATCGTAAAAACCCTGCCCCACCCCCAGCTCTTATCGGCGCACCCCCCCCCCCACCCCCTCTGAATAAGTAACCAACCGAGAGAGACTCCCATGAATGACTCTGCGGGGGCCCAGTAACGTCGACATGAGTAGTACTTTAGGCAAAGAGAAAGACTCCAAGGACAAGGACCCGAAGGCCGGTCCACCGGGGAAGGACAGGGACAAGGAGGCCAAGGCCCTGGCCGGTTTCGGCAAGGATGGCGGCAAGGAGGCCAAGACCAAAGGGAAGGACGCCAAAGAAGGAAAGAAGGACGGCGGCGGCGCACCGCCGGCCGTCGCCTTCTCGGTGGACAACACGATAAAGCGGCCCAACCCGGCGCCCGGCGCCCGCAAGAAGTCCAGCAACGCCGAGGTGACCAAAGAGCTCAACAAGTGTCGAGAGGAGAACGCCATGCGCCTGGACCTGTCCAAGCGCTCCATCCAGACGCTGCCCGCCGCCATCAAGGAGCTGACGCAGCTCTCCGAGCTCTACCTGTACAGCAACAAGCTGCAGAGCCTGCCCGCCGAGGTGGGCTGCCTGGCGGGCCTGGTCACGCTGGCGCTGAGCGAGAACTCCCTGACCAGCCTGCCGGACTCGCTGGACTCCCTGAAGAAGCTGCGCATGCTGGACCTGCGGCACAACAAGCTGCGGGAGATCCCGGCCGTGGTGTACCGGGTGACGTCGCTGACCACGCTCTACCTGCGCTTCAACCGCATCACGGCGGTGGAGAAGGACATCCACCGCCTCTCCAAGCTCACCATGCTCAGCATCCGCGAGAACAAGATCAAGCAGCTGCCGGCGGAGATAGGTGAGTCCCCCCCCCGGAGTCCACGGTCCCGAGGGGGAACGCGGACTCCGGGGTTGCCCCGAGAAAGTGGAAGGGTAGCCGCGACAACGCGTTGCTGCGTTGTGGAATGAGGTGGCGGATAAGAGTAGAAAGCCGCCATGGTGATGCGATGCACAACCCTGTAATAAAACCGCGGCTGTCGATTTTACGCCATGCCCTTTGCGTGAACGTTTAAACCCCACATGTGACGCACTGATGTTGATCGTGTCGCCGTGGCCCCTGGGGAATCTCCGTCTCACCCGCGCGAGCCGTAAAACCTCTTCCCCTCCCCAAAGCGCCTTCTGCCATTTTAAGGATCGCGCTGAGGGGTTTGAAGTTGGTGTCCCCCCTTCAGATGACTGAAGCACTTTGTCACGTCTTCTTTTCCAGGGGACTTGTGCAGCCTCGTCACCCTGGATGTGGCTCACAACCAGCTGGAGCACCTACCCGAGGAGATCGGCAACTGCACACAAATAACCAACCTGGACCTGCAGCACAACGAGCTGCTGGACCTCCCAGAGACTATAGGTCCGCCGTCTGCAGTACACACAGGCTCTGTTGTGTCTGGGGACACGATGTCCTTTCTATTCGATAGATGCTTACCTCTTTAAGAATTTGAATGAACTGTACACCTAGCGCAGATACCTTCCCATTATTGGTTGATTACAGCTGTTAAAGCAAATGCATACTGGTTTGGCGCCACTGCTGTAGATTGACACGTGTTTCCTGTGTTGCCTCAGGTAATTTGGCCAGCATAAACCGCCTAGGTCTGAGGTACAACCGTCTGTCGGCCATCCCCAGGTCCTTAGCCAAATGTAGAGAGCTGGAGGAGCTGAACCTAGAAAACAACAACATCTCAGTGTTACCAGAGGTGAGTGATTCCAGAGTTGTACATTCCACCTCAGAGCGGGGGATTGATCCGTTGTGCGGTGGATCTGTGAAAGGAAACGGTGGACTGATTTTCCTTGTTTAGCATGCGTCCCTTGTTTTGTGTTGGGTGCTGGGCCCTCCCCTTGTTCCGGTTCTCCTCGTATTATGATGGCCGCCCGTGGGCTCGCTGCACACCCCAGAGGGAATGTGGCTGCATTTCTCTGTGGCCCCCCCCCCCCCCCCCCGATCACATAGCTGCACGCCTCTGTGTTCTTTTGACCAGGGCCTCTTGTCCAGCCTGGTGAAGCTGACCAGTCTGACGCTGGCCAGGAACTGCTTCCAGTCCTACCCCGTCGGTGGGCCCTCGCAGTTCTCCACCATCTACTCCCTCAACATGGAGCACAACCGGATCAACAAGATCCCCTTTGGCATCTTCTCCAGGGCCAAAGTGCTGAGCAAGCTCAACATGAAGGTGCGTAGCGGCGGCGGCGGCGGCGGCGTTTTGTTTGTTGTTTTGAAAGCAAACGCAATGCAGCGTATAATGGAAGTCATTGTAAGGAAGATTGCGAAATGTGCGGCTCCTTCTCCCGATATGACTCGACTAGTTTGATTGGTTTCTCTGCAGGGAGGTGAGGTCAAAGTGCGTTGCACTGGGATGGGCCTTTTCTGTTTGCTAGAGCAGAGTCCCACCTTGGTGTCGGGTTGACCGTACTCTGTCCGTTCGTCTGTTAAGCCTCGGGGCCACGCGGCGGAGCCAGTGAACCCAAAGAGACCGACTGGGCCTCCGGAACAGACCTCCCTTCACGCTCAGCGTCTGGCGGTAAACACGGGCTTTCTTCGTTTTTGACTTTTTTTTTTTTGCTTTTGTTGTCTACATCAGGACAACCAACTAACCTCCCTGCCGCTGGACTTTGGCACGTGGACCAGTATGGTGGAGCTGAACCTGGCCACCAATCAGCTCACCAAGATCCCCGAGGACGTCTGTGGCCTGGCGTCTCTGGAGGTGACGCTCCCGTCTCCCTTACCGTACTCAAGGAATGGATGATGTGCAACTATTAGTCTTGGTCGTTATGCGGACACAGTTCTAAAGGCCCTACAGTGTTGCACTAAAATGTGATGTCTAAAATATGATTGGAAAGTTCCATAACATCTCTATTGGTAGATGGCAGCTCTTTGTAAATGGCAAAGGATGAAAAAGA
Organism: Lota lota; assembly: GCA_026745465.1. Classification (NCBI taxonomy): domain Eukaryota; kingdom Metazoa; phylum Chordata; class Actinopteri; order Gadiformes; family Lotidae; genus Lota; species Lota lota. The sequence continues at coordinate 10,862 of JACYXH010000313.1, read as the reverse complement.
AAAATAGGTTCAGCGAAACACTACTCACGCAATTATTTGTGTGATTCTTAAGTGATTGTGGGCAGTCACTGGAGTCTTTTTAAAACTGTAGTTCACAGCTAACACGGCCCTTCATTTGAATTCCTACCATACGTCTGTGCACTTTCACTCGTTCAGCTGTTGCCCGGTTAAAAACACAGACCTGTTAGCGTAGCGATCCCGTCACCGCACACCCCGGCCCCGTCACTGCACACCCCGGCCCCGTCACCGCACACCCCGGCCCCGTCACCGCACACCCCGGCCCCGTCACCGCACACCCCGGCCCCGTCACCGCACACCCCGGCCCCGTCACCGCACACCCCGGCCCCGTCACCGCACACCCCGGCCCCGTCACTGCACACCCCGGCCCCGTCACTGCACACCCCGGCACCGTCACTGCACACCCCGGCCCCGTCACTGCACACCCCGGCCCCGTCACTGCACCGCACACCCCGGCCCCGTCACTGCACACCCCGGCCCCGTCACTGCACTGCACACCCCGGCCCCGTCACCGCACACCCCGGCCCCGTCACTGCACACCCCGGCCCCGTCACTGCACACCCCGGCCCCGTCACCGCACCGCACACCCCGGCCCCGTCACCGCACACCCCGGCCCCGTCACTGCACACCTCGGCCCCGTCACTGCACTGCACACCCCGGCCCCGTCACTGCACACCCCGGCCCGTCACTGCACACCCGGCCCCGTCACCGCACACCCCGGCCCCGTCACCGCACACCCCGGCCCCGTCACTGCACACCCCGGCCCCGTCACTGCACTGCACACCCCGGCCCCGTCACTGCACACCCCGGCCCCGTCACCGCACACCCCGGCCCCGTCACTGCACACCCGGCCCCGTCACTGCACACCCCGGCCCCGTCACTGCACACCCCGGCCCCGTCACTGCACCGCACACCCCGGCCCCGTCACCGCACACCCCGGCCCCGTCACTGCACTGCACACCCCGGCCCCGTCACTGCACTGCACACCCCGGCCCCGTCACTGCACACCCCGGCCCCGTCACTGCACACCCCGGCCCCGTCACTGCACACCCCGGCCCCGTCACTGCACACCCCGGCCCCGTCACTGCACCGCACACCCCGGCCCCGTCACTGCACACCCCGGCCCCGTCACTGCACACCCCGGCCCCGTCACTGCACACCCCGGCCCCACCCCGGCCCCGTCACCGCACACCCCGGCCCCGTCACCGCACACCGCGGTGGACCAGGTCACCGTCGTCAGACGTGTGTTCCACGACTCCGTCTATAAACGAGCCACCAAGTAAACCAGGGTTCTTGTTGTCTTGCTCCTCAGGTCTTGATACTGTCCAACAACCTTCTGAAGAAGTTACCGCATGGCATCGGCAACCTGAGAAAGCTCCGGGAGCTGGACCTGGAGGAGAACAAGTTGGAGTCGCTTCCCAACGAGATTGCCTACCTTAAAGACCTGCAGGTGAGGTGTTTCCCCTCTGTCCTGGTGAGGCTTCTTCTGACCGCCTCTGCGCTTTCGCTGAGGAAACCAACGTCTCTTGAGCAAGCGTGCGCACGTTAAGCACTGGACAGCCAAAGCGAACAATTGTAATGCCGAAACTAAGTTACAAATGTCGTAGAGATCGCTCGTTAACTAAAGTTTTCATGTGTCTTTTTTCTTTACATTGTCCTAGCCTGATTCTTACTCTTTTGATCCATTTTGAGAACACACTTCAGCGTCGTCGTCCTACCAAGATGTAGTTCGGCGTAGCCGGTACGCGTCACTGATGCCTGGAATGTCGTCTCCTCCTCCTCCTCCTCCTCCTTCTTCCTCTTCCTCTTCCTCTCCCGTGCAGAAACTGGTGCTCACCAATAACCAGCTGACGACGTTGCCGAGGGGCGTCGGCCACCTCACCAACCTTACCCACCTGGGCCTGGGCGAGAACCTGCTGCAGCATCTGCCCGAGGAGATAGGTAAGCCTCACCAACCTTACCCACCTGGGCCTGGGCGAGAACCTGCTGCAGCATCTGCCCGAGGAGATAGGTAAGCCTCACCAACCTTACCCACCTGGGCCTGGGCGAGAACCTGCTGCAGCATCTGCCCGAGGAGATAGGTAAGCCTCCGCCCACGCGCGCACTCCGAGCAGCGAGTGGGGGCGCGGGGTGTTGGTGAGTGTGTGTCTGCCGGGGCGTCTACGCTGTGGCCGTGGTGCCGGGCGACGCGCTGAACAACTTGACGTTCGTGGTCTTCTCGCTTCGCCGTGGGTCCTGAAGTGGTTTCCCGTCAACATTATGTCAAACGCTGTTGTTTGCTTTTTTTCCGATTTCCTCTCCCCAGACGGTTGGGGCTCGGTGTAGCGGGGGGGGGGGGGGGAGATCTTTCCGTTGTACTCGCTGGTAATGACGACATAGATGTGCGGTGCCTGGGACACTTTGCCCAAGACGCATGAAACCCCCGGAGTAGAGCCGTCCACACTTCCCCAGCACGGGCCGAGTTGACTGGTCCCGGCGCCTTTCGAAGTTGTTAATAGACGCCATTTGATGACCTTCTCCCCTTGGCGTCGGAGCTCATTGGGTAGATGGAGACGGCTTGCGATAGGAGTTGAACCCTCACATGAGGATTAAGACGGTTTAGGAGCCAACGATCACCTACTGACCCAGCAGGGCTGTGGGGCTGAGCCTTCTGGACTAATTCAGCCAAAGGGTTTAAATCAGGTGTGTGTGTGTGTGTGTGTGTGTGTGTGTGTGTGTGTGTGTGTGTGTGTGTGTGTGTGTGTGTGTGTGTGTGTGTGTGTGTGTGTGTGTGTGTGTGTGTGTGTGTGTGTGTGTGTGTGTGTGTGTGTGTGTGTGTGTGTGTGTGTGTGTGTGTGACACCTCTGAGGTTTCCTTTTTACTTTTAGTTAAAGCTGTGTTGGCGTTGAACTCAAAGCACCATGAATTAATGATGAGCATTGTTTGTTCACTTTTTAAAACTGAACTACATTGCGTTTTTTTAGATGCATTCATTATTATTCCCTCGGATGTGATAGTTTAAGGATAGGATACATTCAACATGTTGCTACACCTGTTGATGGGATGTTCTGATCCATTGTCCAAATAACTTCTAAGTCTTCATTTATGGTTGTGTCTACAGCTGGACAAAGCCTTCACAACCTCCATGTGTGTCGTATGATGACGTTACGTTTTGGGAGATTTCATATAGATTTATGTGGTGTGTGGCAGGTTCCAAAAGGCCCATGCATCCATAAGGCTAGTGGAGTGTTTGATTCAGATTACTTCAGACCAGGGGTCTGGAAGCATGGTTTTGCATTATTCATTGGGCCTGTCTAGCAAAGTGTGTCCTTTGGTAAATGAATCGATCGGTACATTAGTCAATTGACCTGTTTAATGGTGAACATTTGAAGATTCATACACGGAGCCATAATGAATATTACCCATAATGCTCCCCTTTTTTAATGTGCCGAGCCCACGTAATATAATCGTGACTCTGCACCTTTCAAAAGTAATGGATTTCAACAAAGATTAGTTGTGCTCCCTCTTTATTGGAAATATCAATCTTCTGCTTTTGCTGTGCTTTTCAGAATGCATGGATTACTCTCCACAATCTGTTACACAGATACATTTCATGTGGGTTGGGGGGGGGGGGGGGGGGGGGGGGGGGGGGGGGGGCATTGCTGCAGAGTTGCACCAAGCCCTCCCTGTGTTTCACCCACTGCCTGCCCCCCCCTTATGTTGAGTTCCTCAAAGGCCTGATGAGGTTTATAGTATCATCTGAGCCAACCCTTCTCCGCTAATGACTGCATACACCTGCATTAGTTTACCTGCCAGCTTTTTCAGAGGCATTGGCTTGAAAATGGACTCTCCTAACTTTGTCCCATTTTTTTATTTTTACTTAACCATTCTGCAGGCAGTCCATCGCTTTGCTTTGCACATCGGGCACCGGGTGAGCCAAGCTTAACCGCGGCCACTCGACACGGCCACAAAGGCCATTAGTGTGATTCAGGGGCGGGCGGTCAATCCAGAGGGACAACATTTACAGTAAATCATGTCGAGCGCGTGCGCATCGAGGCCGTGACAAACCCGTCTGCTCTTGACGTGTCTCTTTCTCTCCCCCCCCCCCCCCCCCCCCCTCCCCTTCCCACAGGGACCCTGGAGAACCTGGAGGAGCTGTACCTCAACGACAACCCCAACCTGCACAGCCTGCCCTTCGAGCTGGCGCTGTGCAGCAAGCTGTCCATCATGAGCATCGAGAACTGTCCGCTCAGCCACCTGCCGCCGCAGATCGTGGCCGGCGGGCCCTCCTTCATCATCCAGTTCCTGAAGATGCAGGGGCCGTACCGGGCCATGGTGTGATCCCCCCCGTACCCACTGGCCCTCTATTCCCCTCGCCCCACCCACGCCCCCACCCACACCCACACCCACACCCCCCAGTCTACGCTTTAGATGGCTTCGGCGGCCGTCCTCTCGCCAAAACCCCAGGGCGGTCTGCGCCAGGAGGATGCGAGGTCGGGGTCAGGGGTTAGGGTTAGCCCCGGGTGTGTGGTGTGGAGGCGAAGAGGAAGAAGAGGGATATGTGGGGCGGGGGACGAAGGAGGAGGCAAAAACGATGCTCTTATGTTTTTATGTTTGGCTTTTAACGAGGCGGCACTATAGACTTGAGATCCATGTTTCTCAGACGTTGTCATGGTTATTTAAGGACCGCGGCCCTACCCCGTCCCCTAACCCCACCACCACCTCCTCCTCCACCTCCACCACCACCTCCTCCACCTCCTCCTCCTCCTCCTCCATCACCTCCACCTCCTCCTCCTCCACCACCACCACCACCTCCATCCTGAAACCATGGAAAAGGAAAATATCTACACCTCTTTGCCAAAACCGAAACAAACTATAAATATATATATAGATATATAGATATATATTGAGTAACTTTGAGCTGAGTGGCAAGTCTTTTAATCCTATAAACCGTGCTCCCATTGCCAATGTATTTACAGTAATTAAGCATCTTATTACGTGAGCAAAGATACAATTGTATGCAAACACAAAACAAACCAACAAAAAAAATATATATTTGGATCTCACATTTTACCGCTGCTGCCATAACTCCACGTCCTCTCATTAATTCATGTTTTAGTTTTTTTACATTTTATTCCCTTTTTTTAACCACTCGACGACTGTACACTTTTTGTGAATAGCTTCTTGACCGTGGAGAACAATGCTCTCATGACAGCATCGCTTTTTTGGTTTGTTCAATTTTTTACATAAAAAAGAAATACTGTGCCTATGTCTAGAATGAGCGGGTGGTTCATTTCTAAACTTGTCCGTGAGATATACAAAGGTATAAATTATTTCAATAATTCGTATTCTTTATTTTTATTATTCTTACTGAAGTTTGTTAGTTGTTCCTGCTCAAGTTTATTCTACAGATTTTTCCTTTTTGCCATTGAACCATTCATTTGTAACGTAGTGTCATTGGATTTTCTTTCCTCTTTTTTCTTTTTTACAAATAGCGATAGTTGTCAAATCTAGTAATGTACACAAAATACAAATGCAGATCGTAATTGCGTAAAAAAGAGAAAAATAAACGACAAAAAAAAGTTAGGCTTGAAATTCTTCAGAAAGGCGGGCCACACCGGCAGAGAGGTATTGAAACTCAGAATCATACACGTCATGATGAGACACGAGATCACAGCGTGATTCCTTCTTTTTGTATACGTATGTAAATCCTGATTGTTGCCTTGAGTGCAATTTTTAATTTTTTAAGTTGAACTTTTATTATTTCTTCCACTGTCTACTCGTTTGGTATTATCGACAGTGTTGGGCCGCTTAGCTTACATCCGAATGATGACCAACATATCAGAGGCCTGCTGTTTTATATCTCTCTATATAAAGACTCTGGGCTCAGGCCCACGAATGAGCCGCAGAGTTATTCACTGCTTCGAAAAGGAAAACCTCGCCCTTGTCCCCCCCCCCCCCCCTCCGCATAGTACTTTGAGACGTGACGTAGTCGGTTATGTAAACCTGCTTGTCGGATAAATCTTCCCCTCCCCTCGCTTTCTTTTGTCCCACACTGTTACAGCACAGTTGCTGCTCTTATGCACTTTTTTTTGTAAGACGTTGGCCTCTATATTAAAAGACAAAATGACAGTAGACTCGTCGGTTCTGTGGGATTGGGGGGGGGGGGGGGGGGGGGGGGTATTTTGTTTTCATAAGTATTTTTATCTGTTGAAGTGACCGGTGAATCATGTACATTTGTGTCAAATCGATCTTACAAGGAACTTGTTTTTCTTGGTCTGTAAAAAAACAAAATGTATAAAAAAACAACAACAACACAGAAAGGGTTTGTTTGGCTGTAACGTGTTTTTTGATATGCATCATGCCGATATCCTGCTTTTTATTTTACATTTTCTCATTGCTAGCAAAATAGTTAATATTTGAATTATACTTCAGATCAGCGTTATTGTAAATCATAATTATTTTCTTTTGGGGTGAAATGTCTGTTCATTTAATGTTATTTCACTGTACATTAAATATCCCAACAAAAAAGCTAAATCAATCCCGATCCTTTGGCCAAATGTGTTCTTGTCCCAGCGTTCTTCAATCTCCTTCAAAGTGGTTTTCAGTGAATATTTCAAATGGTCCTTCTTCTTTGGTTTTGTCGGGCAGCGGGGAGGCAGAGGAGACCGCAAATGTACCTGCTGCTGCTGCCGTTTCATCCACCGCCATCACGGTCACCTGAAGCACATGCTGCAGGCCGCCAGCCAGGAAGCACCTCTCGCTTTCCTACCTTTCCGTTTTCTTTGGTGGTTCTTTTAACAGATCTCATTGGCCCTCCCGTTTGAACCAATGGGGGGGGGGGGGGGGGGGGTCGATGTTTACGCGGAACCCGGTGCAATTAACAAGACTGGTGTCCTGTAAAGAGACGGGGGTAAAAAGAGAAAGGGCTTTTATTTTCTTCTTTTTTTTTGGGGGGGGGGGGGGGGGGGGGGGGGGTAGGTGCAGGGGGGGTCACCCTCAACTACGCGGAAGGCCTTCCTAAGCTCTGCGTAAATGCTTGGAAGTCTGACGTGTTCTATTTTTGCCTGGGAATTCATTTACTGTCAACAATTGGGAGGAGAAAACTCTGAATTAGGTGTGCGGGGAAGGGGGGGGGGGGGGGGGGGGGGGGCTGATGTTTATTAGGTCTGCGGGGAAGGTGCTGCCTTTTCCGTCGTGCCCCGCGGTGTTTTGTCTTGCTTACTTTAGTTGTCCCGGGTGCCATTCCTGCAGGGTGGAGGGGGCGAGTGTGTTGTCCTGGGAAGTGGAAAGCTGTGGACATGTACCCAACCTTTTACAAAGGAAGGTGTTGCTGTTATCCAAAGTGACCTCCAGTGATTGCAGGTCATTCAGCGGCATGTGGGGGTATAGACTGGGATGGGATGGTGGAAGGGCAAACGGTGGAACCTAGGATCTTGTCAACCTCAACCACTTGAGGCACTGCAGTTTTCAGCGCCTACAAACTCTGCTTTGACCCTCACAGTCAAGTTAAGGCAAGCCTATTTGCTAAGAGCACTTGAGCAATCAGTAGGCCTACATTTTGGGCAGCATGGTCTGTGTGTGTGTGTGTGTGTACATGGATGTGTTCCGGCACCCAATACTAACTGCTGTACAATTTGGGATTTCTTTAATTGTTCTCCAGGCCACAGAGCATGAGAACCTTTTCATGACGTTTTATTTCGGAGTCATGGAGCAGCTTCTTGCCTATAGGTGCGCATGGCCACATCTCTGTGTAACAGCAGAGACTGCGGCGTTGTACAAACAGGACTTCAGTGTTGTGGTTATTTTGGTATCCGCAAAAAGCTCCTCCTGTAGTTTCTTCTTTTTGTTCATACACTGGGGGGGGGGGGGGTATCCGGAGTCATGGTTACGCTGAACCCCCCCCCCCCCCCCCCCGCCCCCCCCCCCCCCCCCCCCCCCCCCCCTCCCCAGCCCACTCCACCCAGAACTTCATTTGATGGGCAGCCTTAATAGGCTTTCTCTCCTCTTTCTTCTTCTTTTGCTCCAGTGTTGCTCGTCCATGGTCCATGGTCCATGGTCCCGGACTGCACTCTGAATAGCAGCGGCTGGTGGTTGAAAAAGTGCGTTTTCGGTGTGATTTTTCTCCCACTTCTTTTTTGCTCTAGACATATATCTTGGCTTAGAGGTAAAGCCAGCAGTTGTGCATCCAACGGTTGCATAGCCGCTAAACATACCCAGGCCCCTGTTCGTTAGCGCACACCGCTAACCCAGCTGGGTGAAGGGCTCTGTGGAAAACCCCGAGCATGCACATCTCTCTCATGACGTTCGTGTTCAGAGTGATAATAATGGAAGGTGCTCCAATAGCACCGGCTGCTTTTTTTTCGTGGGCAGTTAATTTCCCAGATCTGTGTTAAAAAGGAAACGATAAATCAAGTTTTTAATCAAGTTTACCATGGGCTGTTATTAGTTTGTATTTAATGGTTGCACTTTCTTTTGGATGTGAGTAATTGTTTTAGTGGAATTACCTTTTGTGATCAGAAGCAGCTTCTTCATAGGTCCCTAAGCCCTTCTCATCCAGACCAAACTGAAGTATTCCTTCATCCATCTGCTCAACTTGCCTTATGCACACCAAGCAAAACCTTTACGACAGGCGGACGAGATCAACAAACCAGTGATCACTTTATTCCATTGTATATGGCGGGGGTTATTTTGGGGCTTGGCTTCTTTCAAACACACGGTCAAGCGATCCGGGTTGCAGAACGGTCGCTCTTCAGCGATGGAGGAGCGGATGCAGACTTGGCTGCCCCCTATGGGCCAGTAGGCTGTGTGGGTGTGGGGGTGGGGCGTGTTAGCAGACTTGGGTTCGGACCAGCAATTCAACATATTCTTTCTAAGCATCTGGGTGTGGGGGGGTGTTATGTCCAGGTGAAATGTCTTTATTAAGTATTATTTGGAAAATACAACAAAAAAAAACATTGATTTGTTTTCTTGGCTGTGATACACGTAATCAATGCCGACCTATTGTAAGACAGTTATCATGAAACCAACTAGTGCTACTTTGCAAATAGGTGAAAATGACCATGTTTGGTGATGTTCTGTATGTATATAATCTTTTTAACTGTAATACACTGATATTTACAAATTTATAATGTGCACTAGCCTTGTCATTTTTCTTTCACAACATTCATTAGTCTCTGGATGTCCACTTCACTTGTTGCTGATATGCAATAGATGGCTTTGTTGCTTCTCAACAGCAGGCTAGGTCTATGTGTTTATGGAAAACCATAAATGGTTGACTAAAGAGTTAATTCCCGCAGCACTTAAAACAGGTTTGGGACAAACACCCCAATATAACCTAATATAACCTTATAGAAGTGCGTAGAAAGATTTTAAAAATCAAATAAAGATATTCCTTCGTTTTGCTTCAGTACGAGACCGCCCCCTGCTGGAGAGTCCTTGCCCTGTATCCCATGAAGGCAGATGTTGCATAAACAAGCTTTCGCTTATGATCTGAAAATGAGTAAGGATTGCTCCTGGTGTAAGAGTGTATATCTGCCTATTGCTTTGTCTTGCAAAAGTTCAAACTCACACGACATTATACACTCTAACTTTACGGTTCCCTTTCCTTTTATTTATTTGTGTTCCTAGGTGATTGATCAGGTGCCCATATTCCTATAAACGAAAGACGAAAAAGCAAGCTGTAGTCCTTCAGGGGCTACAGCTTATCATGTTGTCGAGGTGCGTCCTTTACGAAGCCCGTATCCTTGGCTTGGGGGAAAGTAGAGCGCTTGGAGTTTTTTTTTAATGGACTCGGAATCTGCGCGAAAGGACGACAGGTGTCACTGTGTCCTGCCTCGTGTGTGCGCTCATGCGCCAAGCTGCCTGGACAACTTGTGTTTACACATAACAGTTATGACTCGACGAAGTCCCACTCCCCCGTTATTTAGCCAACCTCCTTCTGGGGAACATGTGGCATTTTGGTTTCCTTCAGCCCCTACAACGCACGCAGCAACAACCCATTCAGTTCCTTTCAGCTAAATGAAAAACGGCGTCCCATCTTCTCATTACAAATCTCAAACGGTACGCAAACAGTGCCTTATTAAAATAAAATAAAATGAAGTTATTGCTATTAAGTAATAGGAAGGCGGGGGGGGGGGGGGGGGGGGGGGGGATCTCCCGTTAATATATCCACGTGGTGCGTGTCTGAGTGCTGCTAAGCAACCTATAGTAGGTAGGGGCTATAAAGAGAGGGAGTGGCGGAGTGGAAAACGCTCGGAAGAGAGACTCCGCGCACAGACAGCAGCGCAGCAGCGGCCAGGATAACATGATTAGCGCTCTATTAGGTCCGCTACCGAGCCACAACTAGATGCAGCGCAGGGATCATTGTATGGGTGGGAGACGAGAGTGCTAAAAGAGAAGAGAGAATGAATTCACAGCGTATCCTTCACCACATGGGTAAAGCGGGTTGTTTGTGGTCGTCATTTGCGTGCGTAAACGAGTTACCCGCGCTCAGCTGCGTTCGGCACGCACTTGATAGTGACACCGCTTAATATCTCAGGTAAGATTTTCATCTTGTCCATTTCTTCATATGTCGGAAAGGCATTTAGGTCATATTTGTAGACTTGTTTCCCTTCCTTGGAAGAGTTTATCGCACAGTTACATGTATAACGACTGCGGTCAACCGATGATACTAAAAGTGAGGATGGTTTGGACGTAGCTAATACTTTCCTCTCCTCTGTCCTGTTTCCAGAGGAAATAATCCTCATTATAACTTCAAAAGCGCACAATGAAGCCAAGAAACGTCCAAACGCTACAGAACAAGTACTCGATCGACCTGCTTCATCCCGCCGGCTCCGACTAGCACCTGACAATTCATAGTGGAT
>JACYXH010000312.1:2709541-2998971 GCA_026745465.1 Lota lota | reverse complement strand
ATCATCATCCTTACAACGCTACACAGATCACCACAATGCCACACTGATCATCATAACGACAACACCACACCGATCACTATACCACCTCACCGATCACCGATCATCATCACCACAACGCCACACCGATCATCATCACCACACCGCCACACCAATCACCACAACGATCATCAAAACCACAACACCTAACTGATCATAATCACCACACCGATAACCACAACGCCACACCGATCACCACAACGCCACACCGATCATCAAAACCGCAATGCCACACTGATAATAATCACCACAGCGATCACCACAACGCCACACAGATCACCACAATGTTACACCGATCATCATCACCAAAACACTACACAGATCACCACAACGCAACATTGATCATCATAACCACAACGCTACACCTACCAACACAATGCCACACCGATCACCACAACGCCACACCGATCATCATAACCACAACGCCACACCTATCACCACACGACCACACCAATCACCACAATGCCACAACGATCATCATCACCACAACGCCACACCGATCACCACACCGCTACACCGATCAACACAATGCCACAACGATCATCATCACCAAAACACTACACAGATCACCAAAACGCAACATTGATCATCATAACCACAACGCCACACCGATCATCAACCCCAAAACGCCACACCGATCACCAAAATGCAACACCGATCATCATAACCAAAATGCCACACCAATCACCACACCGATCATTATAACAACAAAGCCACACCAATATTCATGACAACACCGCCACACTGATCATAATCACTACACCAATCACCACTATGCCACACCGATCAACACAACGCCACACCGATCATCATCCTTACAACGCTACACAGATCACCACAATGCCACACTGATCATCATAACGACAACACCACATCGATCACTACAACGCCACACCGATCACCACAACGCCACACCGATCATCATAACCACAACGCCACACCTATCATCACACCACCACACCAATCACCACAATGCCACAACGATCATCATTCCACAACGCCACACCGATCATCATCACCACACCGCCACACCAATCACCACAACGATCATCAAAACCACAACACCAAACTGATCGTAATCACCACACCGATAACCACAACGCCACACCGATCACCACAACGTTACACCGATCATAATCACCAAAACACTACACAGATCACCACAACGCCACACCGATCATCAAAACCACAATGCCACACTGATCATAATCACCACAGCGATCACCACAACGCCACACAGATCACCACAACGTTACACCGATCATCATCACCAAAACACTACACAGATCACCAAACCGCAACATTGATCATCATAACCACAACGCCACACCTATCAACACAATGCCACACCGATCACCACAACGCCACACCGATCATCATAACCACAACGCCACACCTATCACCACACCACCACACCAATCACCACAATGCCACAACGATCATCATCACCACAACGCCACACCGATCATCATCACCACACCGCCACACCAATCACCACAACGCCACACCGATCACCACAACGCCACACTGATCATCAAAACCACAATGCAACATCGATCAACACAAAACTACAACGATCATCGTCACCAGAACGCCACTCCGATCACCACAACGATCATCATAACCACAACGCCACACCGATCACCACAATGCTAAAACGATCATCATCACCACAATGCCACTACGATCACCACAACGTAACACTGATCATCATAACCACAACGCCACACCGATAGCTACACCGCCACACCGATCACCACAACGCCACACCGATCAACACAATGCCACACCGATCATCAAAACCACAATGCCACACTGATCATAATCACCACACCGATAACCACAACGCCACACCAATCACCACAACGTTACACCGATCATCATCACCAAAACACTACACAGATCACCACAACGCAACATTGATCATCATAACCACAACGCCACACCGATCATCAACCCCTAAACGCCACACCAATCACCACAACGCCACACCGATCATCATAACCACAATGCCACACCAATCACCACAACGCCACACCGATCATTATCACCACACCGATCATCATGACCACACCGCCACACTGATCATAATCACTAAAACAATCAACGCAATGCCACAATGATCACCACAACGCCACACCGTTCACCACAACACCACACTGATGATCAAAACCAAAACGCCACACCGATCACCACACTGCTACACCGATCACCACAATGCCACAACGATCATCATCACCACAATGCCACTACGATCATCATCACCACAATGCCACTACGATCAACACAACGCCACACTGATCATCAAAACCACAACGCCACACCGCTAATCATCACCCCAACGCCACACCGATCATCATCACCACACCGCCACACCAATCAGCACAACGATCATCAAAACCACAACACCAAACTGATCATAATCAACACACCGATAACCACACGCCACACCGATCACCACAACGTTACACCGATCATAATCACCAAAACACTACACAGATCACCACAACGCCACACCGATCATCAAAACCACAATGCCACACTGATCATAATCACCACAACGATCACCACAACGCCACAAAGATCACCACAACGTTACACCGATCATCATCACCAAAACACTACACAGATCACCACAACGCAACATTGATCATCATAACCACAACACCACACCGATCAACACAATGCCACACCGATCACCACAATGCCACACCGATCATTGTTACGACCCCAATTGGTATCTAGGGGTATCTTTGGGGAGTAACAAATAATGTTTTTCCGGGGGACAAGGAGGAGTCTCAGACAGAGGTAAAGGTTAGCAAAAAGGTTTATTAAAGTAACGAAAGACCACTTTCCCAAAAGGGGAAAACACAAAGGGAAACAACTACCAGTAAACAAAACTATAACTAAACACTAGTTAACCAAAATAGCTCACTCTACTAGTTCCACGAGAGGAAACAACACTACGTTCACTAGTTCCCACACATGCAGCACGTTATCTGCCGAATGGCTCACTGGCTCCCGTGCTCTGGTCCGCTCCCAGCTTATATAGCCCTACCCTGAGCAGGTGCACTCAATTTCCTGATTGCTTGAGTGCTGCAGGAGGAGGGACAAACAGTAGGCTGGGGAGAGAACACAGTTAGTCACACAAAAAACACACTATGTCCGTAACAATCATCATAACCACAATGCCACACCGATCACCACACCGATCACCACACCAATCACCACAATGCCACCCCGATCATCATCACCACACCGCCACACCAATCACCGCAACGATCACCACAACGCCACACTGATCATCAAAACCACAACGCAACATCGATCAACACAACGCTACAACGATCATCGTCACCAGAACGCCACTCCGATCACCACAACGCCACACCGATCATCATAACCACAACGCCACACCGATCACCACAACGCCACACTGATCATCAAAACCACAACGCCACACCAATCACCACACCGCTACACCGATCACCACAATGCCACAACGATCATCATCACCACAATGCCACTATGATCAACACAACGCCACACTGATCATCAAAACCACAACGCCACAACGATCATTACACCGCTACACCGATCACCACAACGACACACTGATCATCATCACCACAACGCTACACCGATCATCATACCCACACCGCCACACCAATCACCACAACGCCACACTGATCACCACAACACCACACCGATCATCAAAACCACAACGCCACACTGATCATAATGACCACACTGATAACCACAACGCCACATCATTCACCACAACGTTACACCGATCATCATCACCAAAACACTATACAGATCACCACAACGCAACATTGATCATCAAACCACAACGCCACACCGATCATCAACCCCAAAACGCCACACCGATTTCCACAACGCCACACCGATCATCATAACCACAATGCCACACCAATCACCACAACGCCACACCGATCTTTATCACCGCAACGCCAAACCGATATTCATGACCACACCGCCACACTGATCATAATCACTACACCAATAACCACAATGCCACACCGATCACCACAACGATCACCACAACGTCACACCGATCATCATCCCTACAACGCTACACAGATCACCACAACGCCACACTGATCATCATAACGACAACACCACACCGATCACTACACCGCCACACCGATCACCACAACGACACACCGATCATCATCACCACAACGCCACACCGATCATCATCACCACACCGCCACACCAATCACCACAACGATCATCAAAACCACAACACCAAACTGATCATAATCACCACACCGATAACCACAACGCCACACCGATCACCACAACGTTACACCGATCATAATCACCAAAACACTACACAGATCACCACAACGCCACACCGATCATCAAAACCACAATGCCACACTGATCATAATCACCACAGCGATCACCACAACGCCACACAGATCACCACATTGTTACACCGATCATCATCACCAAAACACTACACAGATCACCACAACGCAACATTGATCATCATAACCACATCGCCACACCGATCACCACACCAACACACCAACCACGACAATGCCACAACGATCATCATCACCACAACGCCACACTGATCGAAATCACCACACCGATAACCACAACGCCATACCGATACCACAACGTCACAACGATCATCATCACAACAATGCTACATGGATCACCACAACGCCACACTGATCATCATAACCACCACGCCACACTGATCACCACACTGCCACACCAATCACCACAACGATCATCATCACCACACAGCCACACCGATCACCACCCCGATCATCATCACCACCACACCGACACACCGATCCTCAAAACCACAATGCCACACTGATCATAATCACCACACTGATCACCACAACGTTACACCGATCATCATCACCAAAACACTACACAGATCACCGTTGCAACATTGATCATCATAACCACAACGCCACACCGATCACCACAACGCCACAACGATCATCATCCCCAAAACGCCACACCAATCACCACAACGCCACACCGATCATCATAACCACAATGCAACACTTACCAACATATCACCAGACCGATCATTATCACCACAATGCCACACCGATCATCATGAGTACACCGCCACACTGATCATAATCACTACACCGATCACCACAATGCCACACCGATCATCATCCCAACAACGCTACACAGATCACCACAACGCCACAGTGATCATCATAATGACAACACCACACCGATCACTACACCGCCACACCAACACACAGATCATCATCACCACAACGCCACACCGATATTCATCACCACACCGCGACACCTATCACCACAACGCCACACCGATAACCACAATGCCACACCGATCATCATAACCACAACGCCACACCGATCATCATAACCACACCGCCACACCAATCACCACAACGATCACCACAACGCCACACTAATCATAAAAACCACAACGCCACATCGATCACCACAACGCCACAACGATCATCATAACGACACACCGATCATCATCACCACATCGCCACACCAATCACCACAACGCCACACCGATCATCAAAACCACAATGCCATACTGATCATAATCACCACACCGATAACCACAACGCCACACCGATCACCACAATGTTAAAACGATCACCACAATGTTAAACCGATCATCATCACCAAAACACTACACAGATCACCACAACGCAACATTGATCATCATAACCACACAAACACACCATTCACCACAACGATCATCATCCCCAAAACGCCACACCGATTACCACAACGCCAAACCGATCATCATATCCACAATGTCACACCAATCAACACAATGCCACAACGATTATCATGACCTCACCTCCACACTGATCATAATCACTACACCGATAACCTCAATGCCACACTGATCACCACAACGTCACACCGATCACCACAACGTCACACCGATCATCATCCCAACAAAGCTACACAGATCACCACAACGCCACACTGATCATCATAACGACAACACCACACCAATCACCACACTGCCACACCGATCACCAGAACGCCACAAGGATCATAATCAACACAACGCCACACTGATCATTATTACCACACCGCCACACCAATCACCACAACGCCACACCGATCACCACAACGCCACACTGATCATCAAAACCACAACGCCACACCGATCACCACACCGATCACCACAACGCCACACCGATCATCATCACCACACCGCTCACCACAACGCCACACTGATCATCAAAACCACAATGCCACACTGATCATAATCACTACACCGATAACCACAACGCCACAGCGATCACCACAACGTTACACCGATCATGTTCCCAACAACGCTACACAGATCACCTCAACGCCACACTGATCATCATAACGACAACACCACACCGATCACCACACTGCCACACCGATCACCACAACGATCATCATCACCAGAACGCCACACCGATCACCACAACGCCACACCAATCATCATAACCACAACGCCACACCGCCACACAGATCACCACAACGCCACACTGATCATCACACTGCCACACCGATCACCACAACGATCATCATCACCAGAACGCCACACCGATCACCACAACGCCACATCGATCATCATAACCACAACGCCACACCGATCACCCCACCGATCATTACAATGCCACACCGATCTTCATCACCACAATGCCACAGCGATCAACACAACGTATCACTGATAATCATAACCACAATGCCACACGGATAACTACACCGCCACAGCGATCACCACAACGACACAGCAATCATCATCACCACACCGCCACACCGATCACCACAACGATCATCAAAACCACAGAGCTACACCGATCACCAAACCGCCACACCGATTATCACAACACCACACCGATCATCAAAACCACAACGCTTCACCGATCACTAAACCGCCACAGCGATTACCACAACGCCACACCGATCATCATAACCACACCACCACACTGATCATAATCACTACAACGATCACCACAATTCCACACCGATCACCACAAAGTCACACCGATTATGTTCCCAACTACGCTTTATAGATAACCACAACACCACAACAATCATCATCACCAAAAGGCCACACCGATCACCACAACGCCACACCGATCATCATAACCACAATGCTACACCGATCATCATCACCACAATGCCACTACGATCACCACAACGTAACACTGATCATCATAACCACAACGCCACAGCGATCACCACAACGCCACACCGATCACCACAACGGCACACCGATCATTATCACCACACCGCCACACCAATCACCACAACACCACACCGATCATCAAAACCACAGCGCTACACCGATCACTAGACCGCCACACTCATTACCACATCGCCACATCGATCATCATAACCACAAAGCCACACCGATCATCATCACAACACCAACACAACGATCACCACAACACCACACCAATCATCGTCACCACACCTCCACACCAATCACCACAACTCCACACTGATCATCAAAACCACAACGCCACACCGATCACCACACCGCCACACTGATCATAATCACTACACCGATCACCACAATGCCACACCGATCACCACAACGTCGCACCGATCATGATCCCAACAACGCTACACAGATCACCACAATGCCACACTGATCATCATACTGCCACACCGATCACCACAACGATCATCATCACCAGAACGCCACACCGATCACCACAACGCCACATCGATAATCATAACCACAACGCCACACCGATCACAACACCGCCACATTGATCATAATCACTACACCGGTCACCACAATGCCACACCGATCACCACAACATCACACCGATCATGATCCCTACAACGCTACACACATCACCACAACGCCACACTGATCATCACACTGCCACACCGATCACCACAACGCCACATCGATCATCATAACCACAACGCCACACCGATCACCACACCGCCATCATTACAGTGCCACACCAATCATCATCACCACAATGCCACATCGATCAACACAACGTATCACTGATAATCATAACCACAACGCCACACGGATCACTACACCGCCACACCGATCACCACAACGATCATCAAAACCACAGAGCTACACCGATCACCAAACCGCCACACCGATTATCACAACGCCACACCGATCATCAAAACCACAACGCTTCACCGATCACTAAACAGCCACACCGATTACCACAACGCCACATCGATAATCATAACCACACCACCACACTGATCATAATCACTATAACGATCATCACAATTCCACACCGATCAACACAACTTCACACCGATCATCAAAACGACAACACCACACCGATCACCACACTGCCACACCGATCACCACAACGATCATCATCACCAAAACGCCACACCGATCACCACAACGCCACACCGATCATCATAACCACAATGCTACACCGATCATCATCACCACAATGCCACTACGATCACCACAACGTAACACTGATCATCATAACCACAAAGCCACACCGATCACCACAACGCCACACCGATCACAGCAACGCCACACCGATCATTATCACCACACTGCCACACCAATCACCACAACGATCATAATCACCAGAACGCCACACCGATCACCACAACGTATCACTGATTATCATAACCAGAACGCCACACGGATCACTACACCGCCACAGCGATCACCACAACGATCATAATCACCAGAACGCCACACCGATCACCACAACGCCACACAATGATCAACATAACCACAACGCCACACCGATCACCACACCGCCACACCGATCATTACAATGCCACACCGATCATCATCACCACAATGCCACACCGATCAACACAACATATCACTGATAATCATAACCAGAACGCCACACGGATCACTACACCGCCACAGCGATCACCACAACGACACAGCAATCGTCATCACCACAGCGCCACACCAATCACCACAACACCACACCAATAATCAAAACCACAGAGCTACACCGATCACCAAACCGCCACACTGATTATCACAACTCCAAACCGATCATCATAACCACACCGCCACACTGATCATAATCACTACAACGATCACCACAATTCCACACCGATCACCACAACGTCACACCGATCATGTTCCCAACAACGCTTTACAGATCACCACAAAGCCCCACTGATCATCATAACGACAACACCACACCAATCACCACACTGCCACACCGATCACCACTACGATCATCATCACCAAAACGCCACACCGATCACCACAACACCACACCGATCATCATAACCACAATGCTACACCGATCAACATCACCACAATGCCACTACGATCACCGCAACGTAACACTGATCATCATAACCAAAAAGCCACACCGATCACCACAACGCAAAAACCGATCACCACAACGCCACAACGATCATTATCACCACACTGCCACACCAATCACCACAACGATCATAATCACCAGAACGCCACAACGATCACCACAACGTAACACTGATTATCATAACCAGAACGCCACACGGATCACTACACCGCAACAGCGATCACCAGAACGATCATAATCACCAGAACGCTACACCGATCACCACAACGCCACACAATGATCAACATAACCACAACGCCACACCGATCACCACACCGCCACACCGATCATTACAATGCCACACCGATAATCATAACCAGAACGCCACACGGATCACTACACCGCCACAGCGATCACCACAACGACACTGCAATCGTCATCACCACACCAATCACCACAACACCACACCGATAATCAAAACCACAGAGCTACACCGATCACCAAACCGCCACACCGATTATCACAACTCCACACCGATCATCATAACCACACCGCCACACTGATCATAATCACTACAACGATCACCACAATTCCACACCGATCACCACAACGTCACACCGATCATGTTCACAACAACGCTATACAGATCAACACAACGCCACATTGATCATCATAACTACAACACCACACCGATCACCACACTGCCACACCGATCACCACAACGACCATCATCACCAAAACGCCACACCCATCACCACAACGATCATCATAACCACAATGCTACACCGATCATCATCACCACAATGCCACTACGATCAACACAACGTAACACTGATCATCATAACCACAACGCCACACCGATCACCACAACGCCACACCGATCACCACAACGCCACACCGATCATTATCACCACACCGCCACACCGATCACCACAACACCACACCGATCATCAAAACCAGAGCGTTACACCGATCACCAAACCGCCACACAGATTATCACAACGCCACACCGATCATCAAAACCACAACGCTACACCGATCACTAAACCGCCACACCGATTACCACATCGCCACACTGATCATCATAACCACAACGCCACACCGATCATCAAAACCACAACGCCACACCGATCATCATCACCACAATGCCACTACGATCACCACAACGTAACCCTAATCATCATAACCACAATGCCTCACCGATTACCACAACGCCACACCGATCACCACAACGCCACACCGATCACCACAACGCCACACCGATCATTATCACCACACCGCCACACCGATCACCACAACACCACACCGATCATCAAAACCACAGCGCTACACCGATCACCAAACCGCCACACCGATTATCACAACGCCACACCGATCATCAAAACCACAACGCTACACCGATCACTAAACCGCCACACCGATTACCACATCGCCACACTGATCATCATAACCACAACGCCACACCGATCATCAAAACCACAACGCCACACCGATCATCATCACCTCAATGCCACTACGATCACCACAACGTAACACTAATCATCATAACCACAATGCCACACCTATTACCACAACGCCACACCGATCACCACAACGCCACACCGATGATTATCACCACACCGCCACACCGATCACCACAACACCACACCGATCATCAAAACCACAGCGCTACACCGATCACCAAACCGCCACACCGATTATCACAACGCCACACCGATCTTCAAAACCACAACGCTACACGATTACAAAACCGCCACACCGATTACACCATCGCCACATCAATCATCATAACGACAACGCCACACCGATCATCAAAACCACAACGGCACACCGATCACCAAACCGCCACACACATCACCACTACGCCACACCAATCATCACAACCACAACGCCACACCGATCATCATCACAACACCAACACAACGATCAACAAAACATCACACCGATCAACGTCACCACACCGCCACACATATCACCACAACTCCACACCGATCACCACACCGCCACACCGATCATAATCAGTACACCGATCACCACAATGCCAAACCGATCACCACAACGTCACACCGATCATGATCCCAACAACGCTACACAGATCACCACGACGCCACACTGATCATCACACTGCCACACCAATCACCAAAACGATCATCATCACCAGAACGCCACACCGATCACCACAACGCCACACCGATCATTACAATGCCACACCGATCATCATCACCACAATGCCACTACGATCACCACAACGTAACACTGATCATCATAACCACAACGCCACACCGATCACCACAACGCCACACCGATCACCACAACGCCACACCGATCATCATCACCACACCGCCACACCGATCACCACAACACCACACCGATCATCAAAACCACAGCGCTACACCGATCACCAAACCGCCACACCGATTATCACAACGCCACACCGATCATCAAAACCACAACGCTACACCGATCACTAAACCGCCACACCGATTACCACATCGCCACACTGATCATCATAACCACAACGCCACACCGATCATCAAAACCACAACGCCACACCGATCATCATCACCACAATGCCACTACGATCACCACAACGTAACCCTAATCATCATAACCACAATGCCTCACCGATTACCACAACGCCACACCGATCACCACAACGCCACACCGATCACCACAACGCCACACCGATCATTATCACCACACCGCCACACCGATCACCACAACACCACACCGATCATCAAAACCACAGCGCTACACCGATCACCAAACCGCCACACCGATTATCACAACGCCACACCGATCATCAAAACCACAACGCTACACCGATCACTAAACCGCCACACCGATTACCACATCGCCACACTGATCATCATAACCACAACGCCACACCGATCATCAAAACCACAACGCCACACCGATCATCATCACCTCAATGCCACTACGATCACCACAACGTAACACTAATCATCATAACCACAATGCCACACCTATTACCACAACGCCACACCGATCACCACAACGCCACACCGATGATTATCACCACACCGCCACACCGATCACCACAACACCACACCGATCATCAAAACCACAGCGCTACACCGATCACCAAACCGCCACACCGATTATCACAACGCCACACCGATCTTTCAAAACCACAACGCTACACGATTACAAAACCGCCACACCGATTACACCATCGCCACATCAATCATCATAACGACAACGCCACACCGATCATCAAAACCACAACGGCACACCGATCACCAAACCGCCACACACATCACCACTACGCCACACCAATCATCACAACCACAACGCCACACCGATCATCATCACAACACCAACACAACGATCAACAAAACATCACACCGATCAACGTCACCACACCGCCACACATATCACCACAACTCCACACCGATCACCACACCGCCACACCGATCATAATCAGTACACCGATCACCACAATGCCAAACCGATCACCACAACGTCACACCGATCATGATCCCAACAACGCTACACAGATCACCACGACGCCACACTGATCATCACACTGCCACACCAATCACCAAAACGATCATCATCACCAGAACGCCACACCGATCACCACAACTCCACACCGATCATTACAATGCCACACCGATCATCATCACCAATATGCCACACCAATCAACACAACGTATCACTGATAATCATAACCACAACGACACACGGATCACTACACCGCCACAGCGATCACCACAACGACACAGCAGTCATCATCACCTCACCGCCACACCGATCACCACAACGATCATCATAACCACAGAGCTACACCGATCACCAAACCGCCACACTGATTAGCACAACGCCACACCGATCATCAAAACCACAACGCTTCACCGATCACTAAACCGCCACACCGATTACCACAACGCCACAACGATCATCATAACCACACCACCACACTGATCATAATCACTACAACGATCACCACAATGCCACACCGATCACCACAACGGCACACTGATCATCACACTGCCACACCGATCACCACAACGATCATCATCACCAGAACGCCACAACGATCACCACAACGCCACATCGATCATCATAACAACAACGCCACACCGATCACCACACCGCCACATCGATCATTACAATGCCACACCGATCATCATCACCACAATGCCACACCGATCACCACAACGTATCTCTGTTAATCACAACCACAACGCCACACGGATCACTACACCGCCACAGCGATCACCACAACGATCATCAAAACCACAGAGCTACACCGATCACCAAACGGCCACACCGATTATCACAACGCCACACCAATCATCAAAACCACTACGCTTCACCGATCACTAAACCGCCACACCGATTACCACAACGCCACACCGGTCATCATAACCACACCACCACACTGATCATAATCACTACAACGATCATCACAATTCCACACCGATCAACACAACGTCACACCGATCATCAAAACGACAACACCACACCGATCACCACACTGCCACACCGATCACCACAACGATTATCATCACCAAGACGCCACACCGATCACCACAACGCCACACCGATCATCATAACCACAATGCTACACCGATCATCATCACCACAATGCCACTACGATCACCACAACGTAACACTGATCATCATAACCACAAAGCCACACCGATCACCACAACGCCAAACCGATCACAGCAACGCCACACCGATCATTATCACCACACTGCCACACCAATCACCACAACGATCATAATCACCAGAGCGCCACACCGATCACCACAACGTATCACTGATTATCATAACCAGAACGCCACACGGATCACTACACCGCCACAGCGATCACCACAATGATCATAATCACCAGAACGCCACATCGATCACCACAACGCCACACAATGATCAACATAACCACAACGTCACACCGATCACCACACCGCCACACCGATCATTACAATGCCACACCGATCATCATCACCACAATGCCACACCGATCAACACAACATATCACTGATAATCATAACCAGAATGCCACACGGATCACTACACCGCCACAGCGATCACCACAACGACACAGCAATCGTCATCACCACAGCGCCACACCAATCACCACAACACCACACCGATAATCAAAACCACAGAGCTACACCGATCACCAAACCGCCACACTGATTATCACAACTCCAAACCGATCATCATAACCACACCGCCACACTGATCATAATCACTACAACAATCACCACAATTCCACACCGATCACCACAACGTCACACCGATCATGTTCCCAACAACGCTTTACAGATCACCACAACGCCCCACTGATCATCATAACGACAACACCACACCGATCACCACACTGCCACACCGATCACCACTACGATCATCATCACCAAAACGCCACACCGATCACCACAACGCCACACCGATCATCATAACCACAATGCTACACCGATCAACATCACCACAATGCCACTACGATCACCGCAACGTAACACTGATCATCATAACCAAAAAGCCACACCGATCACCACAACGCCAAACCGATCACCGCAACGCCACACCGATCATTATCACCACACTGCCACACCAATCACCACAACGATCATAATCACCAGAACGCCACACCGATCACCACAACGTATCACTGATTATCATAACCAGAACCCCACACGGATCACTACACCGCCACAGCGATCACCAGAACGATCATAATCACCAGAACGCTACACCGATCACCACAACGCCACACAATGATCAACATAACCACAACGCCACACCGATCACCACACCGCCACACCGATCATTACAATGCCACACCGATAATCATAACCAGAACGCCACACGGATCACTACACCGCCACAGCGATCACCACAACGACACAGCAATCGTCATCACCACACCAATCACCACAACACCACACCGATAATCAAAACCACAGAGCTACACCGATCACCAAACCGCCACACCGATTATCACAACTCCAAACCGATCATCATAACCACACCGCCACACTGATCATAATCACTACAACGATCACCACAATTCCACACCGATCACCACAACGTCACACCGATCATGTTCACAACAACGCTATACAGATCAACACAACGCCACACTGATCATCATAACTACAACACCACACCGATCACCACACTGCCACACCGATCACCACAATGATCATCATCACCAAAACGCCACACCGATCACCACAACGATCATCATAACCACAATGCTACACCGATCATCATCACCACAATGCCACTACGATCAACACAACGTAACACTGATCATCATAACCACAACGCCACACCGATCACCACAACGCCACACCGATCACCACAACGCCACACCGATCATTATCACCACACCGCCACACCGATCACCACAACACCACACCGATCATCAAAACCAGAGCGCTACACCGATCACCATACCGCCACACTGATTATCACAACGCCACACCGATCATCAAAACCACAACGCTACACCGATCACTAAACCGCCACACCGATTAACACATCGCCACACTGATCATCATAACCACAACGCCACACCGATCATCAAAACCACAACGCCACACCGATCATCATCACCACAATGCCACTACGATCACCACAACGTAACCCTAATCATCATAACCACAATGCCACACCGATTACCACAACGCCACACCGATCACCACAACGCCACACCGATCATTATCACCACACCGCCACACCGATCACCACAACACCAAACCGATCATCAAAACCACAGCGCTACACCGATCACCAAACCGCCACACCGATTATCACAACGCCACACCGATCATCAAAACCACAACGCTACACCGATCACTAAAGCGCCGCACCGATTAACACATCGCCACACTGATCATCATAACCACAACGCCACACCGATCATCAAAACCACAACGCCACACCGATCATCATCACCTCAATGCCACTACGATCACCACAACGTCACACTAATCATCATAACCACAATGCCACACCGATTACCACAACGCCACACCGATCACCACAACGCCACACCGATCATTATCACCACACCGCCACACCGATCACCACAACACCACACCGATCATCAAAACCACAGCGCTACACCGATCACCAAACCGCCACACCGATTATCACAACGCCACACCGATCTTCAAAACCACAACGCTACACGATTACTAAACCGCCACACCGATTACCACATCGCCACATCAATCATCATAACGACAACGCCACACCGATAATCAAAACCACAACGGCACACCGATCACCAAACCGCCACACACATCACCACTACGCCACACCAATCATCACAACCACAACGCCACACCGATCATCATCACAACACCAACACAACGATCACCAAAACACCACACCGCCACACATATCACCACAACTCCACACCGATCACCACACCGCCACACCGATCTTAATCAGTACACCGATCACCACAATGCCAAACCGATCACCACAACGTCACACCGATCATGATCCCAACAACGCTACACAGATCACCACAACGCCACACTGATCATCACACTGCCACACCAATCACCAAAACGATCATCATCACCAGAACACCACACCGATCACCACAACTCCACACCGATCATTACAATGCCACACCGATCATCATCACCACAATGCCACACCGATCAACACAACGTATCACTGATAATCATAACCACAACGACACACGGATCACTACACCGCCACAGCGATCACCACAACGACACAGCAGTCATCATCACCTCACCGCCACACCGATCACCACAATGATCATCAAAACCACAGAGCTACACCAATCACCAAACCGCCACACTGATTAGCACAACGCCACACCGATCATCAAAACCACAACGCTTCACCGATCACTAAACCGCCACACCGATTACCACAACGCCACAACGATCATCATAACCACACCACCACACTGATCATAATCACTACAACGATCACCACAATGCCACACCGATCCCCACAACGGCACACCGATCATGATCCCAACAACGCTACACAGATCACCACAACGCCACACTGATCATCACACTGCTACACCGATCACCACAACGATCATCATCACCAGAACGCCACAACGATCACCACAACGCCACAACGATCATCATTACCACAACGCCACACCGATCACCACAACGCCACACTGATCATCACACTGCTACACCGATCACCACAACGATCATCATCACCAGAACGCCACACCGATCACCACAACGCCACATCGATCATCATAACCACAACGCCACACCGATCACCACACCGCCACACCGATCATTACAATGCCACACCGATCATCATCACCACAATGCCACTACGATCACCACAACGTAACCCTAATCATCATAACCACAATGCCACACCGATTACCACAACGCCACACCGATCACCACAACGCCACACCGATCACCACAACGCCACACCGATCATTATCACCACACCGTCACACCGATCACCACAACACCAAACCGATCATCAAAACCACAGCGCTACACCGATCACCAAACCGCCACACCGATTATCACAACGCCACACCGATCATCAAAACCACAACGCTACACTGATCACTTAACCGCCACACCGATTAACACATCGCCACACTGATCATCATAACCACAACGCCACACCGATCATCAAAACCACAACGCCACACCGATCATCATCACCACAATGCCACTACGATCACCACAACGTAACCCTAATCATCATAACCACAACGCCACACCGATCACCACAACGCCACACCGATCACCACAACGCCACACCGATTATTATCACCACACCGCCACACCGATCACCACAACACCACACCGATCATCAAAACCACAGCGCTACACCGATCACCAAACCGCCACACCGATTATCACAACGCCACACCGATCTTCAAAACCACAACGCTACACCGATTACCACATCGCCACATCGATCATCATAACCACAACGCCACACCGATCATCAAAACCACAACGGCACACCGATCACCAAACCGCCACACACATCACCACTACGCCACACCAATCATCACAACCACAACGCCACACCGATCATCATCACAACACCAACACAACGATCACCAAAATATCACACCGATCAACGTCACCACACCGCCACACATATCACCACAACTCCACACCGATCACAACAACGCCACACTGATCATCAAAACCACAATGCCACACCGATCACCACACCGCCACACTGATCATAATCAGTACACCGATCACCACAATGCCAAACCGATCACCACAACGTCACACCGATCATGATCCCAACAACGCTACACAGATCACCACAACGCCACACTGATCATCACACTGCCACACCGATCACCACAACGATCATCATCACCAGAACGCCACATCGATCATCATAACCACAACGCCACACCGATCACCACACCGATCATTACAATGCCACACCGATCATCATCACCACAATGCCACACCGATCAACACAACGTATCACTGATAATCATAACCACAACGGCACACCGATCCCCAAATTTGAGAATGGGGTCCCCCCACGACATGTGTTGACACTGGTTAAAGTACAGTGTTTGAATCTCTTTTCCTTGGTAAACTGGGAACTTGAAACCTCCTGGCGTTTTTCTCCCATTGACTCTTATGTAGAGCGGGGCGACCTACAGTGACCTTTGGGATTGGTCGGGGTGGCCCAAACGAGTACCGCACGTCCCCCTCGGTCCAGGGAACAATATAGCACAAGGTCGGTGTGTGAAACGTCACAGAGAAAAGAAAAAGGCTTATTTTGAGTGATTTTTGTCAGCGGTACTCAGAATTGTCACTTCCGAGTGCCACTCGCTCAGATCGGGGTTGCAAAAGGCCGACCCGGAGACGGCAAGTTCTCACCGACCCGAGACTCGACACCCTTATTATAGGGCCCCACGTGGACTCGCTCACTGAACAGCGGCCCTCTGCGACCTCTGGGGACCGAACCACAACCCTTCATCGCTCGACGCAGCGAAGGTCAAACGGCATGGGGAGACTTGAGAGGCCCGGCCCCCTTTGGGCCGAGACACTTGAAATTTTGAGGGAGCCATCCCTTGACCCCCCCCCCCCCCCCCAGGTAGACCAAGCAAAGACCCGAATTGCTATCTTTTTCCTCTGACAGTAAATGAACAATATTTATCTCCCTTTAGTTTGAATAGAGAATTTGACTGGTGCTTGGTGAGTCGTTGTGGTTGGGCTAGAGCCACGAAATTGATACTGTCACGTGTAGTGGAGGATATCTTACATCTAAAAAAGACACCAGGGCTCTAGCTTACTCTCAAGTCATTGTACAGCGTTTAATAGGAGTGTTTTGTTCAGGCGTCTGACGTGGCCGTTTGAACGACTTCCCTTTGGGCTAGAGCTGCCATATTTAAAGTGTATTACGTTTTTTAAGCCCTCTTTCATTTAAAAAAATACCCCTGGTTCTTATGTTTTTTCTGTGATTAGATATGATGACAATGTGACCCTATTTTTCTCCCATTCGATTCAATGGAGAATTTGAATGGTGCTTGTTCAGTCACTTCCGTTTGGGATAGAGCCACAGAATTGATAATCCTACATGTAGTGGAGGTAATCTTTCATATGAAAAAGAGCCTAGGGTTGTAGCCTACTCCCAACTCATTCTATGGCTTTTAATAGGATCGTTTTGTTCAGGTCTCTGACGCGCCCGTTTGAATAACTTCCATTTGGGCTAGAGCCGCCAGATTGATTGTGTATGATGGTCTTTAAGCCCTCTTTCATATAAAAAAGAGCCCAGGTTTTTAGCTTACTCTTAAAAGCCACAATAAATAGTATTATGTCGGGGCCGGCGGCCTCCATTTTGTGTAATACCTCTGTCAGCCATTAGGCCAAAACGTGGTCGGTCGATCGTTCTAGAACCTTCCAATCGGTTAAATACTACATTTGAATAGCCAGAGTCCTATAAATGCCCCCCCTCCTTATTCTAAAGGCATTGTGTGCTCCTGTTTATTAATTTACCTTGTGATGACCTCTGATCTAGCCATTTGAATGTCTTGTGGCTGTTTGGCTAAAGCCACAAGATTAATATTATTATCATATGTATGTAGTGGAGTAACAGTTTCATATTAGCATACATTGAGAAAGCAACACCTACCTGTGTGTTGTGGGTGATGAATAGATGAGAGATAATGTGTTTTTGTGTGAAAACATAAACGACTTGCTGGAAAGAGTTGCTTGGCTATTATTATTTTTTCTTGTTAGTATTAATAAGTATAATACACAACATAGATCCATGTATACATAAGAAAAGGACTGTAAAGTAAAGCCTACAGCTACACTCGTGTGTAAAGTAATCCCTAAAAGTACACCAAAAACACCACAGTGATGTGTGCTTGTGAGGAAGGCCCTCGTGACATTGGGCGAGAGAGAGGACCGCCATCCTATTCACCGGTGAATGGCGGTGGCTGGCTGACTGTGCTGCGGGCGGAGGCTGGTCTTTGCGCAGGAGCAGGTAGGTGCTGCACAGGATGGGGACGTCGAGGCACGGGGCGGTCTGGTGCTGGGAACACACACACACACACAGAGAGAGAGAGAGAGACAGAGACACAGAGAGAGAGAGAGAGAGACAGAGACAGAGACAGACACACTAACAGCTTTAGCAGACTACAAAATTATAAGTCTATCCCGCTGTTAATAGTGTGACAAGTAAAGGGACATACTAGGGTGAATGAATATTTAACATATATGTGTTATTTCCAGTTTAATTGTGTAGTTTATATTTGTTATTCCATTTTGTATATCAAGGGTTATACAAATGATAATAATAGCAGGCATGGGGCATGAGGTACCACATGTGTGTGTGTGCGCGCTTTGAGGACAGACAGACACACAGTTTGTGTAATAATAGTCTGTCACCTTGTCAATGAAAGGCACGTAGCAGTGTTAATGATCACACAAATATTGCATGTCATTTTTTATATTGCCATTTGAATCGAGTAATAATTGAGTGAAGGAATATGTAGTCTTAATAATGAACGTCCTGTCACTTTAACTCACTCCACTGACGTCAGAAACAGTTAGCAAGTGTTGCAAAGAGTCATTTATTAATTAGAGGACGACGATTAAAAGGACGTGCAGCAGCAGACTACTAGTCTGTGACGCTGTTAATGGCGTAACAAGTAAAGGGACGACAGTGATCAGCACATATCGATGATGTCAATAGTATGATTGGAATTGAGTAAGGAATGCACTTATGTGCTCTAATGCACCTGAATGAATACGTTGTAGCATTATCCAATACTACACGCCACCTAGGTGGCTCCCATACTCCACCTAGGTGACTTTCCTCAGGCTCCTCCAAACGAATGGACACAGGGTGGTGATGTTGAACCGGTTTATTGTAAAGGTTGCATGGAATGAGGCATGCAGATGGTGCTCCATGCTGTCATGCCAGAGAGCTCTCTCTGAGTGTGTGTGGTGGTGGCTGGTTTAACCTGTGCACACTGATTGCTCAATGTGCAACAGGTGTGCAGCCCCACCCAGCCACAGAGTCCAATTAGTCTGACTCGGGCCAGATGAGGCTGCTTACACCAGCCACCATCCACACACACACACTCCCACAGCTGTCTATTAATAAAGAATGTCCGTCAGTATTTATTAATTAGGATGATTGAAAGGACGTGCACCAGCAGCAGAGAGACTACTAGTGTCTGACGCTGTTAATGGCGTAAGTAGTAAAGGGACGGACGACAAGGGGTTAATGATGAGCACAAATATTACACATGATGATTGATTGGAATTGTATTAATGCAGCGTAAGGAACGATTGACGGGAATTATGAATAGACTACGTCATGGTTCCTTCAGTATCATTGAAGCTAAACTCTGCTGATGTCCGTGACAAACTGAGGCCAAGTGTTCTACATGTCGAGTCATTGGTTAAGAAGACGATTTACACTTACAATGGGTTTTATTGTCCAACAATTGAGAAGGATCGATGGCCGCTAAAGACGGAGCTAGTGGCTGATTAGGTCAACAGGAAGAGGACGGGTCTTTCAACGTCACAAGACAGTCCTACTGTCAATCATTGGTTTGAATAAATTACTGTGGCGCACTCCGGTGTCCGAGAAAAAGAAGTGCGGGAGATTAGGGTTAGGGTTGACCGCAGGGTTAGGATAAGGGATAAAAACTAAGTCGAAAACATAACCAATTAGCTATATCTCAGGAAGCACTGGTCTGACAGACTTGGAAAAAAAAAATCTACCACATGGATCATCATCAACACACTGCCACACCGATCACCACAACGCCACACCGATCATCATCACCACAACGCTACACCGATCATCATCACCGGACCCATGGTACTCCCCTCACACACACTTATTCACAATCGATATAGACAGCCTATACACCAACATAGACATTACACTCGGTCTAAAATCCATTCAAAACACATTTAACAATAACCCGGACATACTGAGACCAGACTCTCATCTCTTGGATCTCTTACATCTCTGCCTCACCACTAACAACTTCACCTTTGACAGCAAAGGATATTTACAAATACAGGGAACCGCCATGGGCCAAAGATTTGCACCATTCTATGCCAACATCTACATGAGTGAGTGGGAGAGTGGGGCACTCTCACACTGCACCCACCAACCACTCTTCTTCCTCCGTTATCTGGACGACATAATAGGGGCCTGGACACATGACATCTCACTTTTCCCACAATTCAGTCACACACTCCAATAACCACCACCAGACTGTTAAACTAAAATACACACTGGCCACAACACAAGTACACTTCTTGGACACCACAGTAAAATTACAATGACACATAGATGGTACACACAACATACTCACTACAAAAGTATTCTTCAAACCTACAGACAGACACTCACTCTTACATAAACAGTTATCACCCACTACATACATTCCAGTGTATCATCAAATCCCAAATCATCCGCTATCATAGAATTTGCACACACCGGTCAGACCTCCACCACGCCATTATCACCCTATTCTCATCACTGAGAACCAGAGGCTACAGTAAGACCTTCCTCAGGAACATCAAGATCACCAAACTTCTACAACTCGCTCAGGTCTGCCCCACAACATCTACAGACATCTCCTCCATCACTACATCTGACCACACATCCACCTCACCTACTATCCCCCTTCCAGCCTCCCCCTCTTACCCCAACTCCCTGCTTCCCCCACACCCTAACCCTACTCCAACCTCCAGGCTTCCCCCTGCCTTCCCCGCTCTCCCCACTGCCATCCCAACCTTCTCCCCACACTCCACCCTCACCTACCCCCTGCTCCTCACACCCTAACCTTCCCCCTTCCTAACTCATTTATTTTAATGCAAGAGTTACAGGTCTATTTTAATGTGCTTGCGCCCGTGCCCGTCTCCCCTTACACCACCAGCTGGCGTTAAGGGGCGACACCTACCCCTCTGATGAAGCCTATTCGGTGAAACGTCAGGAAACATTTTTTCCTTATGTGATGTAAACCACAACTCTTGAGTTAAATTTTTATATTTTATCCTTTTGAGCCTGTATACTGCCTATTTTTATTGGTTTTATTTTCATTTACCTTTATTTGTATTTAATTTTGGTTTTAGCATTTGTTGCTTTTAGCCAGTTTTTACCCCCTTCTTTTAAACCTATTAAATAGTTTTTAGCAGTTTTAGTTTGTAGTTTGTTTAGATGGTATTCTTTTAATAAGGGATTTTTTACTAGGGGACCTTTAGAATAACATTTTAACCCCTACTTTTTTTACCCAGGCTTGGCTCTCTTCCCCAACCCTTAGGCAAATCCACCTCGGTTGGGGTTAGGGACCCTGCTGGGTTTCCCTTCCCATGAAGGTCAGGGTTCTTGAACCCCTCTCACTTACCCAGCTTCAGGCTATGCCGCTCGGTTGGGCTGGGGAGCCAGGGTTGATTGTCCCTACCTACCTGTACCCCAAACCCAACCATCCCTTACCCATACTTAACCTTTACCTCCCCCCACCCCTTCATTGCTTCTCCCCCCGGCTGTTAGGCTAATCCACCTCAGTTTGGGCTAGAGAGCAGGGCGAGTTCCCTTTCCTGTGGCACCTTCCCTGTGGCATCTTTCCAGTCTTCTCCTGGCACCCATGTCCCTACTCAGGCCTGGGGAGCCCAGGGTTGATTTCCCTTACTAACCCTTACCCTAACCATTCCTTACCCATGCCTAACCTTAACCTCCCCCCACCCCATCCTGACTCCCCTCCTCAGCCCTTAGGCTAATCCACCTCGGTTGGGAAGAGGGAGAAGGCTGGATTTATCTTTCCCAATCATAATTTACCTTCTCCATCCTGTCATCTCCCATCTTCTCCTGGCCCCCACTCCTAAATTTTTAAGCTACTCCGCTTCAGTTGGGCTGGGGGCCGGGGTTGATTTCCTTCATTTACCCTGACCAGAACCCCAACCTTCCCCACCCCCCACATTTGGGACACCCTATCGTTGGGCTCCCTTGTGGGACGTCCAATTATATTGACTGATGCACATTCTCTCTTTTTATTTTTTGTGGATACCTATGGTTTTATTGCATGTGGATTGTTTGTGTGTGGGTTTTATGGTAGGTATCTGCTTTTTAGAACTGGTTACATTGTTATGATTTTCTTTTAGGCATCTAATGGATGTGTATGTTAAGTTGATTAGATGTCCGAGTGGGGGGGGGGAATTGTACACAGGGTGTCCCCTCTGGACCCCAGCAATTCCTTTTGGGCCCTTACCGGCTCCAGGACTGGTATACCCCTTTCCATCTGGGGATAAAATAACATAACAAATATAAGTATACAAAAATGGAAGATTAACCAAAATATTCTTACCTTGCTCTGCTCCTCAGGCTCTGCTGCTTGCATCTTCTGTGATGGAAAAATGACCTCAGGCCCTATTCCAAAGTTAACTCGCTTCAACTAGTTGGTTTGGTTTAGGCACTCAAGTTGTTGTGAGCACATTATAGTGTGCTATTTGTTTTCTTTTAATTATCTACCTCCTCATTGTTGCCTGTTCCTTGCATTCCTGTATGGTGCTTTGTTCTATGTGAGAAACTCCAGAGCAAGGTTCTCTCATCTATTATGTGCCTGTTGCCCTGACCGCACAGAGGACCCGCCATAAAACCTAGGTGGCGTCAAATATGTTAAGCTACGACCAGGGTCTGGCTTTAGCTGTGCATTGAACCAGTTATAGATGGTAGAGGACGCCATCTAGTGTTACGTTTAAATGATTGTTTGTTGTACTCTACAAAAGACCGTCCTTCCTTTGCTCAGTGCGCCTTTTTCTCGAGAACTCTGCCAAGTGTGGAGTTGCCATTGAAACTGCGTCTTTTGTATGCTGCAGCGTATGAAATAAAATAACCACGGATATCCATTTGTCTTAGCCTTTTGAATCAGCCCAGCCACGAGTTGTATAATTTGCAACGACACTTCCAAGCAGAAAGAACCAGGGCTCTAATGTAGCTGGCTATTGTAAAGTTTGAGGTTTAGATAGGTGCATTTCCCATTGCTCAAATTGAGCTGATTAGCTTAGGTATAGCTAGGCTATATTTTGAGTGGTGGAGTGGTAAGTAGGGCTCAAATTGAGCTGATGAGAAAACGAATGGGTGGACAAAGAAGTGCAGAGAAATGCTATGATTGAGCTGGTCAGGCTAAGTGGTGGTTAAGCTAATATGAACCCCAAAAGAGTTTGGGGTGGCGGGTTCTGGCGCTGCCAGAGGCCGTGCTTTTAAAAAAAATGGCATGGTAGAGAAGGCAATGGGATTTGTGGAACCTAAAGCCCTGTTGCGACGTTTCAGACATTTTGTCCTTCAGGCTAGGGCTAAGGGAGGGAGAACAAAACCAAAATAAAACCCAGGACTAGGAGCGGGGAAGGGAACAACTGATAATCAACACAAAACAATAAACACCAGACAGGACAGCAGGGAGATGTTGTCTCCTTGCTGTCTGAGCACAAATGAGTGTGAAGGTAGGTGAACTCCCTTTATGAGGAGATGAGTGATTAATGATGAGCTGCAGCTGGTTCCTGATGGAAACACGGATAATTCCTTTTCAAGAGCACGAATAAGGTCAGTGAAATAGGATACTTGGATTTTATTTGAAATGTAAACCTAAGGAAAATATAATGTTTATATGTTGTTAATCATAGATTGGTTTTGTTTTATTATGTTTTTGCTCCATTTATAGGAAGAAGACACAGTCCCAGTTTAAGGTAGTGTGAATCTTCTGCCCAGGTGCAGGTAAGTACTTTAATGTTTTGAACGTGTTTTGGGAGTCGGAGATCCCGGACTCCAATGTAAATATGTTGTTTAATCCTTTTTCAGGAGTGGTTTGGATAGGTAAGTAATTTTGTAAGACATAGACATTTAATGTAAAAATGTAAAAAAAACATACATTTTGCTGAATGCATGTTCTCTAAAAGGCATCAGAGGAGAGTGATGTAGTTGTAGATGGGGCATTATGTTTAGTTCCAGTTCTAATATCTAACAATATTAGATTCACTGTGGACACACACACACACACACACACACACACACACACACACACACACACACACACACACACACACACACACACACACACACACACACACACACACACACACACACACACACACACACACACACAGTTTATGGGCTGCCTCGTTCTAGTTCTGCCTGGAAATTTGTGTTACTTGTGCTTATTTATTTATTTTTATATTGTATTTATTTTATTTTTTAAGTACTTGAATTTACCTTAATTATTTTAATTGAAGCTATTTTGTAATTTATATTAATTTATTTTATTGATTGGATGAACTATAATTTGCATAAAGATGATTATTTTGTATTTTTGTCTGTCTGATTGTTGTCTTGTGTTAAAAAATGAATCAGACGTTACTCAACGGTTACTCAGTACTTGAGTAGTTTTTTCACCAAGTACTTTTTTACTCTTACTTAAGTAATGATTTGGATGACTACGTTTTACTTTTACTTATCATATTATTCTTAAGTAACAGTACTTTTACTTGAGTACAATTTGTGGCTACTCTACCCACCTCTGACATAGATCAACAACACTTACCTGTGATCAGAATCTGAAAAATCAAACATCTCTACATCTTCTACATCTACCGGGAAAATGAGAAATTCATTATTACTTAACCCCCTTAAAAAGACTACAGGATCAAAATTACTTACCTATCCAAACCACTCCTGAAAAAGGATTAAACAACATATTTACATTGGAGTCCGGGATCTCCGACTCCCAAAACACGTTCAAAACATTAAAGTACTTACCTGCACCTGGGCAGAAGATTCACACTACCTTAAACTGGGACTGTGTCTTCTTCCTATAAATGGAGCAAAAACAAAATAAAACAAAACCAATCTATGATTAACAACATATAAACATTATATTTTCCTTAGGTTTACATTTCACACATAAAATCCAAGTATCCTATTTCACTGACCTTATTCGTGCTCTTGAAAAGGAATTATCCGTGTTTCCATCAGGAACCAGCTGCAGCTCATCATTAATCACTCATCTCCTCATAAAGGGAGTTCACCTACCTTCACACTCATTTGTGCTCAGACAGCAA
The DNA here is from genome assembly GCA_026745465.1 of Lota lota. NCBI lineage: Eukaryota > Metazoa > Chordata > Actinopteri > Gadiformes > Lotidae > Lota > Lota lota. The sequence continues at coordinate 2,971,073 of JACYXH010000312.1, read as the reverse complement.
AGAGACAACATCGCCCTGCTGTCCTGTCTGGTGTTTATTGTTTTGTGTTGATTATCAGTTGTTCCCCTTCCCCGCTCCTAGTCCTGGGTTTTATTTTGGTTTTGTTCTCCCTCCCTTAGCCCTAGCCTGAAGAAGGACAAAATGTCTGAAACGTTGCAACAGGGCTTTAGGTTCCCCAAATCCCATAGCCTTCTCTACCATGCCAGAGACATGCCATTTTTTTAAAAGCACAGGCTCTGGCAGCGCCAGAACCTGCCATCCCAAACTCCATTGGGGTTCATATTAGCTTAGCCACCACTTAGCCTGACCAGCTCAATCAGAGCATTTCTCTGCACTTCTTTATCCACCCATTCGTTTTCTCATCAGCTCAATTCGAGCCCTACTTACCACTCCACCACTCAAAATATATCCTAGCTATACCTCAGCTAATCAGCTCAATTTGACCACTGGGAAATGCACCTAACTAAACCTCAAACTTTACAATAGCCAGCTACATTAGAGCCCTGGTTCTTTTCATTACTCATCACTCACCGTAGCAAGTTACACCCCTACCATGTCAGCTCATATTACACTGGGGGACGGTCTTGGTCTGGCTAGGCTCCCTGGTCCTGGGGTGGGCAGGTCATGGTCTCCCAGCCCCCTCCAAGCCCCAACCCACACACACAAGCCTCATAGTGGGTCGGCCGGGGCTTCTGTGAGGGGGTACCATTTATTCACCGTAAGTCCCAGCACCCATGACCGGGGACTAGGATGGCCTACTGGACCACCACGCCTCATTTGACCCTCCTTGACCACTGCACGTCTGGCCCGATTACATTACATTACAACGTAAGGCTTGAAGTACGATTCAGCAGAGCTCTGCCTAGAACCGTCAATTTAATTTGTTACGTAGTCTATGATTCTGTTATAGAAATATCAAACAGATGTCAGGTGTTACTGGACTATTACTAAATAACAATTGTAATGAATACTATCAAGATTGCCCGCAAGGCTTCTTTTCTGGGGGTCGTGGCGAGCAACCACCTGCCTAGAGCCGTTCATCAGCTACCGGCTATGGTGGTGGTTAATACCGAACCGTCAAATTTAGAAGGGGCCCACTGGCTGGCTATATACATTACAGCCCAAAGACAGGGATACTTTTTTGACTCCTACGGAAACCCTCCTACATACTCGGAGTTCCCTGAAGCCATACACCTATTTCTTAAACATAACTGTAGTGATGTAATTTATTCTACAGGTTCAGGATCATCTAAATACAGCATGTGGACAACATTGTGTATTTTTCTTGTTTAATATGCAAAGAGATGTATCCTACCAGACGTTTTTGAGAATGTATGACGATAATCTACCCCGTAATAATAAAATGGTATGACTTTGTTAATCGATACAACCTAATGTTTGTAATGAACATAATTTTATGTGTGTCCAGTCGTGTAACAGTGTGTAATATGTAACATGTATTTTGAAAATAAAAAGACAAGGTAGACAGGCAAATGTTGTGGCTATTGATTTTATTCATGCATGAAACACATTAATATACATCCAATGACATAATAATAAAGCATTAAATAAAAAATGCAGCCATTCACTCATATGCAGTTTATGGGAACTAAAGGAGGGGCCCATTTCCTTAAGTATGCTCCTTTCTTCTTTTTTTTTTGATTCAGACTTTGATTTTTCAACACGACTTATATCAGGTGTAGCACCATACCTACTACCTAGGATAGACAACCCTGAATCTGTTGCATCAACGCTATCCAAAACAGGGATGTTCTTATACAGGCTAATAATCTGTCTAGTCGTTTACTAGGTATAGAAGCTGTTGGTACATTTATAGAGGCTAAAGATTTCAAAAAAGCATTCCATCCTTGGGGTCTGGCAGTCTAAAATAGTGTAGGGGGCCGTAACATTCTTTAACAAATCATACATGTGAGACCCCTTTATAGTCTCTCCTTTTATTACAATTTCACCCCTGTCGGTCCATGATACATCTTTCGATTTCTTCAATGATTCCAATATATACACAGCGTTTCTCTTGCTTTTTGTAGGAATATGTTTCAACACATCATCAAAAATATGATCATCACCACGGATCTCTACATGGTCAGCATGATCCCCACCCACCTCCTCAGACAGTGATAGAGTCAAACCCCCTTTCTCCTGTTCCCCTTGTTTTACCATTGCTGGATAACGCTGTAGAACAGCCCCATACTTTTTGGCTTTTTCATGTAGGTCAGCATCCGGTATGTTCAACACCATCTCCATAGCTTTATCCAATTCATTTTCAGTAGTCTGTCTAACAGATTCACGATGGCTGGTATGCTTTAAGGTGTCCTAGTTGATGCTGAGGAACTAGATACATCTTCTGAGTATGCTCTATAATCATAAGAGGTTTTTTTTTTTCACCCCCCTGGTTAACCACCTCTTGAGAAAAGGCTGGTAATCAAGGGTATTGCAGCACCCAACAATGGCAACAAAAAAAAACCTGTCTGATTAATAAGTCTTATCTTTTTAGAAATCAAAACCTTCTTCCTAGCCAGCAGCCTGATGTCCTTTTTTTTGTTTCTGCAGTCTTTTGTGCATACGGGGGGACAACGGTATCCGGCCTTGTAAAATGTTCAACGCTATTTCACACAGGGCTTTGATAAAATCCTCATTGGCTGTACGTAGAATAACTTTCCATAGAGCTGGTGGTGCTTTATATAACAGCTTCAGACGGTCACTGTTTCGGGTTATGCGTGACGACATTGTTTATAGCTAATCACTTTAATGTCTGGGTGTAGACAACTTGTCGGTCCGATAAAATAGCTGTTCTAAGCCTCATGTGGTCAGGGGTCTTGGCTTTAAAGTCAACTAGCAAATAGCCATAAGGTAAACAAGTAGCATCGTTAAAGGACTCCAAAAAATACTTTGTCTTACAAGGAAACTTCTGCCTGGCTATTAACCAAATATGATATTTGTCACGGGGTTTTTTAAACAATACCATGTAATTTGTGTTTAAACTTATTGTTCTACTAGCTTTACCTTGCATGAATAAATTCTGTACCAGATACATACAGCTGAGGTTATGATGGTGTACATATTTGGTAACAACATGTTGAACCTCTAAATTATTGCTAGCATCATTCATCAAGTAATCAATAATGAGAAGATTTCTAGTATGAGGAGGCAAGAGTGTATCATCACATAGGGATGCTGGGATCCCCTCCACAAAGTTAATGACCCTTATTTTTAACAATTCGTCATACATAGGTTGCCAGCATGAATAAATGTTGACTATACGGTCAATATTTTCTGAGCATATCCGATCTGCGTTTTCAATTACGGTTTTGACAAAGTATGTCTTGCCACTATTTGAGGGGCCTGATACTACCATGCTGAATGGATGCTGAAGCCGGGGGTCAAACATTTCACCCGTCTTCTGTCCAGTAGCCATAAGGAAGTGTGGAATAATCATCAAAGACCCTGCGCTTGTTGTAAACCACATGAAGGCGTTTAATCACTGTGGCGTTTTTAAGCTGGAGCCTCTTCTTATCCCTCTGTATGGTATCTACCTGGGTGATAATCTCTCTGTCCAGAGGCTGATGTGTCACAAAACCATGTACTAAACTTGTGAGTGTCTGTTGGGTGACAACTTCAGCATTTTTAGCATTTAAAGTAACACCCTTGTATTTGATGGCCGTCTTGTTCTAGAGTGTGTGGTAGGCATAGCATTTAGGACCTGTAGAAACATACTCGGTGATGTAATCTTCCTGCTCAGTGTCAAACACGTCCCCCAGGTATGGGCCTGTAGGAGGCACCGCTTCACCACTGCCAGAAACCAAAATGATGCTGTCAGTATCACAGTAAAGGACACGCTCTTGCAGTGTTTCTAAAAGATCGTATAGCATATGCCTGGCGTGTGCTGTAGTCACAGCCCCCACAATCATGTTAACATCTCGAGCCCTAGAGAGTCGTGCATCTTTGTGTTTCCACTGCACCATAGCGACGTCATTAGAGATGAAGCAAAAGTGACTGACGTGGTAGCTGTCGCTGAACATTAGCTGGGTAAACCTTTCAGGATCAGAAATTAACTCTCATGATGGTAGATCTGTGCGCAACGAAAAGCGTCCCCACAAACGGTTCAGAATTAGCTTGTTACAACTACGCATGGCATTGTTTACACACATGTTGCCCGGATCTAACCGAATGCCTTCCTTGGCATAGTAGTTGGCCACATACAACTGACGTTTCGCCTCAGTGTCCACTGTGCTGGGGTATCCTAAAGCCTCCTGCTTACACTTTAGAAACGCTCTGACATAGCCTTTAAACAACTCATCCGACTGTTTAGGGTAATGCCACACCTCGTGCATCTGTGTTATCAGATACCCCTTTTCAACAGCCTTCTGCAGCTCGAAAGACACCCACGTGCCAGTCAAGGCCCTCTCATCACGGCTGTGATGGCATTCGCTAGTCTGGTTTAGATTGTCTGTACATGTGCGACAGAGGGGGAACATCAACTTCCCGTTGCATCTGTATGGTAGAACACGGTGGTATAGACCTCTAGGGGGCAGCACAGTACATTTAACAATACCAAAGTATTTGTCAATGGACTCAAAATCTCTAAAGATGACTTCAGGATGCCGTACAGGATAAGGACAGCGGGCCTGCACAGTAGGGTAGAGCGATGTGAAGTCATAGTAACGTATTTTCTCACCAGGCTCGATCTTGTGGTACAACTTGATGGCGTTTGTGCGCCCACCATAGAGAATCACGAGGATTGATCCTACTCTGGATCTTCAGAGTCGACAAAAATGTCTGCAGCTCAGCATCAGCTTTTTTCTGTCTACCCCACTCGCATTCCCAGATGACAACAACACTTAAGCCATGATCTCTTTTGAGGGCAGAGACTTTGAACATAAATTGCCTTCTCATCTCCGCATAGGTGATCTTTATGACGGGGTTAACATGAGTCATTTGGTAACATTGTTCACAGCCGTGATAGAAACATCCTGCAAACTCATAGGCCGTGTGTGTGCTCAGGGCATATCCATCTAGGAAGAAGGGTCCATATTGAACTTCACCCTGATTGAGAGCATGAAGAATATCCAGTTTATGGATATGGGACAGATATTCTAGCCACTGTATGGATACATTAGAGTACGTCTTGTGCTGTTTCACATAGACGCCATCGTATGTCAATGCCAATGTGTTCTTTGGTAAAAACGATGTCTTGTATACGGCCATACATGCTGATGCCAGAGTGGTGTATGCAAAAGGATCAACTTCTGCACATGCCATGAAAGTCTCTCGGTAGATTCCACATGCTTTGCGCAGAATCACCACGTCGTTGACCCCGTAACGACGCAACTCCTTCTGGAAGTTGAAGGTACGGTGTCTCACGGTTCTGTACCATGTGATGAATTTAACCTTCTCATCAGAAGTAATTGAGTCAAAACCATAATACACGGCATCAGGGTAAGAACCTGTGTAGAACTCATGCTCCCTGGTGTTGAATTTATGTGGAAAATAGCCTTTTTCCACGTCATCAAAACCAAGAGCAGACGGCGTTTTAGCCAGACTCATGGGGAGAAAGCTAAACGAGGCGATCCACCTCTGTTGGTATGTCTTATCCACCATTAGGATAACTCTACTGCCGCGCATGGTCAGTAAGGGCGTAATACCCTGTTTGGTGAAATAATCCAGCAGGATGTAGCTGTCAAATCCAGATGCATTGTGTGCTATGAACGTATGACAATTGTATCGTTTTGCTCTATAGCGCTTGACAAACTTTGCAACACAATCTGCACCACTAGCATACCACTTCTGGCCAGCAAACAACATAGCTGACACAAAGTGTGCTTCGTGTCTACCCTCATGATAGCGCGTCTCAAAATCATAAAAAATGTATTTACTTTTTGGGGTTTCAGAAGCAAGAGGCTGAATGTAGCACTCATGGTCTGTATCACTGATTAGACCTTCACCACATTGTTTGCACTTTTCTGTACAACACCGATGGGCAGGGACATCATCAGAAGTCTTACTACGGGCTACAAGATACTGTCTACAACACTTGTCGCAATACTTGGCCTGGTTACAGGGTACTATGCCGTATGCTGCTGACTTTTGTTTGTGAGTGTCATAACAGTGCTTTGAACGACAAATACGACAACAATCCTTACACTTTATCGTACTGCCTCCTTGCCCGTTACATACTGTCAAGCAGACATTGCAGTACAATGAACATTTGTGCATTTGAACTGACTGACATGTTTTGTAACAATATTCACACACATGTTGTGCACCGAAGAAAGCAGTCTTGTTTTCTATGAGGTGGTAGTGGTTGTCATGTAGGTACAGCCAGATTGTTTTTGGGTGCTGTTCAGGATGGGTCTGAAACAATTATAGCTTCTTGAAAGCAGCATTGTGATGAAATACCAATATTTTTGCATCTATATGCTTCTCAAAATTGGATACATCAGAAAAACCAACCTGATGACTGGGGTCATAACCTAGGGCTGTGTGTAATTCTAGGGCAAATGCCACTTTAGCCGGTTCAGACGCTGACCCCACTTTAGCCGTCAGCTCATCAGTATGAAAATGGGCTAAACATAGATTGTTGTGTGTGGAGACTTAGTTTTTTCTTGCTTATGATTTCGTCATAGGGTATGGATTTTAGCTTGAGACGGGTGCCCCCCCTTTTATTATGAGCACCCGTGATAACAAACTCTAAGGCATCGTCTGTCAAACTTGTGTCATTACTCTGTATGACCATGGCTATCTGTTCTAAAAACAAATCAGCATCGTAATCGTCCCCAACCGTGAGTACAGCCTGTACATCACTGGCCAGTGACGGACCCCGCAGGGTGACGTTTAAAACGCTTCCACTATCAGTACTCTGAGTGCACTGTGTTATTACATCTGTCAACCACTCTCTGATAAAATTTGGTCCTTCTTCTAAATTTTCCAGAGGGATGCTTCTTAGAGCTACAGACTGTCTAACCTCAGAACCATTAAAGTAGGGGAATGACCGTGTACGTGTGTCATCTCTAGACCCATCATTGGAGAGAACACCGCCAGTCTGTATAAATACCTCCTCATTTACAGCAGACATAGCATGCCCATCATCATCAGACCTACATCCAATCTGTTTTGGATCTTGCTCTACACACCTCGTGGCCACCACCACCACCTCAGTACCATCCTCGACACTATCACCGTTAGCACTGCTGTCGGCATACGTTGGACTGTCCATACGCTCTATCTGACGGCCTCTCTGGTCAGTTTTGGCTATAGACTCTTGCGCCCTACGCATATACCCCTCTGTCCTTTTAAAAACAGACTCATATAGCTGTTCAGATGGGAGTACCGAATCATGGCCGCAAAGCCTATGATCCTGTTGGGTATCACAATCAAAACTACTCAGCATCTCCTCAAGACTTGCATCCATAATGTTTCCATTCTCAAAAACATCACTAGACTCAGGTACACTGCGTTTACATCTCTTCTCGGGGTTGCCGTCTACAGATTTGAATTTTCTTTTTCTGGGGCTCATTGTGTATTTATAGTTATTTATAATATATATATAATTATATAATAAACCGTCTATATGTAACGCATACCGATACAACCAACCCCCCAAAATAAAAATAAAAAGTAAACAACACCAATAATAACATTTTAAAAACTATTTAATAAAAAGAAAACGCCATACAAAAAGAAAAACGCTATACCAAAAGTAAAAAAAAGATCAACAGCTATTTTTATGCCACTGGCACCATTCACCACCACAACGTATTTCAAAATGAATCTGGAGCAGACCTGATGCCTATTCACATGAGTCTCTTAAGCATTGTGTTTTTTGTAATGTTTTTCTGCATGCCTTGGATGATTACCATCATATCCTTAATAGCGGCGTTATGTTCACGCACAGTTTTAGCCACAAACACACCCTTGCTATAACGATGATGCATCATCTTTGCCTGTATACCAACAGTAGCACATAAATCAGTCACCGTCTTTACCAGGGTGTCCACAGTAGCACATAAACACTTCGACATAGCATGGTCCTAGTCACATTGCTCTGACCTGTTTTCTTGAGTCCATGTAGCTTCTTGGACAGAATGCACAACAGAGGTGTCGTTGTGGGTTATCGATGGTCCCTGGTCAGCCTGTCCATCCGGGGTAACTGCATTTATGCCGCTAGGGGGCGCTGTAGGTGCAGATGTCCGGCCTGCTCCAAACTCGTCATCCCAGAATCTGCTTTCTTCGTCCGTCCACGGGGGTTGGTCCGCTCCAAACTCGTTGGCATCCCAGAATTTGATTTCTTCGTCCGTCCACAGTTCGGGCTGTGAGTTCCACCAAGGCCTGTGTAATAGTTATCTGATTGAAACAAGGGATGGATGTGTATATATGTGTATGTATGTATGTATGTATGTATGTATATATGTATATATAATAATTAGTGTGTTATCTAGCGGAATAGTTTTACAGTAAAATGGCTTACAATGCGTTGTAGTCAGACAATGAGACACATCTTGATGGTCTACCGGCTTCTCATGTACCACTTCATGAACCGAGGGTTCGCATGCTCCAATGGGTTTGCTGGCGACTAGTGTTAGGATCTGTCGGATCGTTTCATCTGTTAGCTGTCCGTATCCCCGGCTTCTGATGGCTATCGGTGGAGGTGATGTATACGGTAAAACTGTCAAGGGTTACTATGGTAGGTGTGGTGTGAAATCAGGCGCAGGAGACAGAAGTAAAGTCCAAAATTATACTTTAGTGCGTATTCTACGCCTGAACAACAAACTAGGAGGAAAGCACAAAATAGCGTACCAAAACACATGTAGCGCAGCAACATGACATCGAACAATTACACACAACACCTAACTAACAACAAGGAAACTAAATAGGGTGCTAATTGAGACATAACACAAAACAGGTGTGACAGACAGACAAAAACAATCAAACAAGAAACATAGAGCGGTGGCAGCTAGTACTCCGGAGACGACGACCGCCGAAACCTGCCCGAACAAGGGGGAGGGGCCGCCTCGGCCGAAACCGTGACAAAAACAGCGGTCCCTGTTTTTCTACCTCTTACATACCGGGGTCTGGACTGTTTAGCTACATGAAAAAAGAGCATAAGACATTAAGAAAAACACATTAGAACAAACACATATAGTTATAGCATCGTATAACATCAGTTATCATTTTATTAAACATAAAACATGTTTTGTTAGCTTACCACGGCTAGTAGACGCCCCCTCATTGACTTTAAAGTTAGCCAACGCGGCATCAGCTCGTTGATTCTTCCTCACATACGGCGTATCAAACAAACCTACCACATAACAGGTATCCGATTAGTCACATTGTATATGCATGTATAAACGATAATGAATAGCAGAATATTCAGAGATGATTACTACATACATGCGCGGTGCTCCTCCTGATACCTCTTGGCAACCCCCGTAGCCTCTTCGTTACCTAACAATTAACAACTTTATCAAACAAATATAAGACAGTTACACAAAGTCATTGGCCTGATATGCATAATGATATGACTATGTTTTTAGGATACACTCACAGTAGATCAGCGACATGTTGGTAGTTTTACATCTCTGTTCCGTTCAAAAACACGTGTCTTATAAAGAGCTGTCGGCCTGCTCTCGTCTACACGGCATGTCCTTGCGTAACGCCTGCCTATCTATAACCCTTGTTCATTGGTTCTAAAACAATCGTTTGATTTCAATGTATGTAGATAACAAGACCCTATGTTTGTAAAACCCCTCTTTTTTTATTTTCTTTATTTTTTTTAAGCCTATTTAGCATATTTTCTTTAATTTTTTTTGTTTTATTTGTTTTACGCATCATATACCATCCATGGGGTGTGGATGAGAGACACCCCACCCCACCTTTTTAACCCCCCGTACAGCATCAATAGCATGCTGTAAAATTATATCAGATAGATAGATAGATAGATAGATAGATAGATAGATAGATAGATATACACACAAAGTTCACCCTTGACCCCCGCCCTTTCCCCTCAGACCCACTTCCGGCGCTTCAGGCATCACAGACACTTCCGGGCCCTCCTGCTTTTTTTTTTTTAACAAAGCGGATGTTTACTGAGCAGGAATACAACTTCCGTTTAGTCAGACAGGTCAGCACTGGTCAGACAGGATGTGGATCCACATCCGGTTGAGTCTAGGTGTTACTTCCGCTTTATCTGACAGGAAGTGGATTGGTTTTCTTTTAGGTCTAACGGGGAACTCGTATACACTACTGGCTGGCCTTGTGGAAAATGTTGATGTTATTTCTCTCTGCGTACTGTGGCAACCCGGCTCCAGAACAGCACCCAGGCGGCTCAGGGGAGCGGTGATAGAGGGAATTTACTACCGCTCTCCGGAATATCGCACACCGGAGTTCCCAATCGTTGATAGTAATCAGCGAAATGGGCGACACCTGCGCCGACGGAAAAGACGCGTACATAAGTGGCGCTCTGCGTGGCTTACGAAAGGGACGTAATACGAGGACGAGGTACCTCGGTGCAACGAGGAGGAGGAGATCCCTCGGCGGCAAAGAGAGGGAAGAGACAGAAGGAGAGATCGCTCGACGTACCTTGAGCGGAGAGGCGATCGCTCGACACTGACCCCGGAAAGAGCGGAGAAGGAGGCCCTACGTGCCTTGAGCGGAGAGATCGCTCGGCTGCGGTACGACGAAGGAGACCCCTCGACGATGATACGAGAATCCCCGGCGACCCGGGACGAGTGTCCTGGAGTTCGGCAGTCCCCGACGGAGGACTGACAGAAAGGACTGCCCCGCAAATGATTGGAGGGTCCACGGGAACCCCCGGCGGCTGTACCTGACCGTCCTCGGAGGGGAGACGGGGAACGCAGTCCGAACATTAAATAATAGTGACTTTATGGTAGGCACGGCCTAACCTATTATTTGTGATATATTTCATTTGAGTTGAATAAATACGCCTTTTTGGGCTCAAACGGACTTCCGGCTTGTGTTCACTCGGGGGAGACGACTGCGTAGTGGAACCGGGTTGCCACAGTACCAGGCAAGGTTTGATTGTTTGGTCTTTATTTAACTTGTTTTTCCAGCATCAGGTCTTTCCAAACCACCAATAATACAGAAATATTCTGTAAGCATTTACTCAATATTATTCAATTTAATCTTTAATCCAAACAATACCCTCTTGCATATGTTCTTAGCATGGGCAGCCCCAGGGGCAATCAAACCCCTACCCTATGTCAGTTTGGCAAGTTGTGAAACTAGAATAAATATTGTCCCCATTGCAGTAAACCCTGGATCCTTAGTGTCATTAAACTATTGAAAAGAAGGCTTTTGTAATTTTATAGAAACCTTTTTTTCAGTTTTATCTCTTTCTAATCTCTCCCATCCTGTTCAATATAGTGCATGCATGGACTTTACATTTTGTCTGTTGTTGTTCATGGTGTTATGTACATATTGTGGCAACCCGGTTCCACTACGCGGTATTCTCACCTCCCAGTGAACACAAAACCGAACTTTGAGCGACTGCGATTGTCGCGTATCTATCCGCGTTTTCTCCTCCAACGCCGGTGTTGCTCATTCCGCTGAGTGTCATCAGCGAAATTGAGCTCCGGTGTGTGTGATCCTCCGATGAGCGGTGGTAAACTCCGTCTACCACCTCTCCCCTGAGCCGCCTGGGGCGCTGCTTTGGAGCTGGGTTGCCACACTCCTCCACCCCTGAATGAAGGCTCCGGGTGGCCCTGACCACCCAGAGGCAGGCATTGCGGCGGGACAAGGAGTCAGCGTTGGCGTGTTCCCGGCCCGGCCGGTGGTCCACCTGGAACCGGTAGTCCTGGAGGGCCAGGAACCACCTCGTCACCCTGGCGTTGGTGTCCTTGGCCGTGGCCATCCACTTGAGGGGTGCGTGGTCGGTAACGAGGGTGAACTCCCGGCCCAGGAGGTAGTACCTGAGCTTGTCGAGGGCCCACTTGAGGGCTAGGGCCTCCTTCTCGACCGTCGAGTAATTCCTCTCATGGGTGAGGAGTTTCCGACTTATGTACGTTATTGGGTGCTCTTCTCCGACCTGGACCTGGGACAGTACTGCTCCAAGACCGACCTCTGACGCATCTGTGTGCACTATCAAGGGCCTAGTAAAATCAGGGGTTATTAATACTGGTTCGGAGCAGAGGGCTCGCCTGAGGCGACTGAACGTTACATCAGCTGCCTCTGACCAGGTTATATGATCAGGCAGATCCTTCCGCGTCAGATCGTGTATGGGACTGGCCAGGGTGGCGAAACCGGGAATAAATCTCTGGTAGTATCCTACCAGGCCTAGTAAGGACTTCACCTGTTTCTTGGTGCTGGGGCGGGGCGAGTCGGCGATGGCGGCAACCTTAGACTCCTGGGGTCGGACGTTCCCGCGTCCCACTCTGTAGCCAAGGTAGGAGGCCTCTTCTAAGCCAAGGCGACACTTGGCTGGGTTGGCGGTGAGGCCGGCCTTCCATAATTCCCCCAGGACAGCCCGTAGGTGTCTTACGTGTACGTCCCAGTTGGCGCTGTGGATGATGATATCATCGAGGTAGGCTGCCGCGTAGGACTGGTGGGGACGCAGGATACGGTCCATCATGCGTTGGAAGGTGGCGGGGGCGCCATGGACTCCAAAGGGTAGGACTGTGTATTGGTATAGGCCCCCTGGTGTAGCGAACGCAGTCTTCTCCCGAGCAGCCCTTGCGAGGGGTACTTGCCAATACCCCTTGGTGAGGTCCAGAGTAGTGAGGTAGCGGGCGGGACCGAGTCGCTCTATCAGCTCATCGACTCGGGGCATGGGGTAGGCGTCGAATTCTGAGACCTCGTTTAGCCTCCTGAAGTCGTTACAGAACCGAAAGGTGCCATCGGGCTTGGGGACCAGGACCATGGGGCTAGACCAGGCACTGTGGGACTCCTCAATTACCCGGAGCTGGAGCATTTCTTTCACCTCCTCTCGGATGGCGATCCGGCGGGCTTCTGGGACTCTGTAGGGGACACGGACCCTGACTCCGGGTGCCGTCTTTATGTCATGCTCCGCGGCCGTGGTTCTCCCGGGCACCTCTGAGAAGACGTCGAGGTGTTGTAGGACGACTTCGTCTAGGTCCTGTTTCTGGGCGGGGCTGAGGGGGGGAGAACCCTGTGGAGGCTTGAGGTACCTCTCGGACCGCGAAGAGGACATGGGGCAGGAGTTGGTCCCAGTTCTTCCTGTCAGTCTCCATGGCCTTTTTGAGCATCTGTTTGAGGGTTTTATTGAACCGCTCGACGAGTCCGTCCGTCTGGGGATGGTATACCGAGGTTCCCAGCTGTTTGACCCGTAGGAGGCTAAGAAGCTATTTTAGTACCCGCGACATAAAACAGGTCCCCTGGTCTGTTAATACCTCCCTGGCGATCCCCACTCGGCTAAACAGCAACATTAGCTCCCTAGCCACAGCTTTAGCGGTGGCGGAGCGAAGTGGCAGGGCTTCGGGGTAACGGGTAGCATAATCTATCATGACGAGAATGTACCTATGTCCCCGGCTGGTCTTGGGGAGGGGTCCCACGATATCTAGTGCCAGCCGGTCGAATGGCTCTTCTGTAATGGGCATTGGGATAAGGGGGTTTCGTACTGAGGGTCGAGGTGCGGTGCGCTGGCACACTGGGCATGTCTGACAATACTGCGTGACGTCGTTAGAACCTGTCCAGGATTCTGTCCCTAGTCTTATCCATGCCCAGGTGGGCCCCTAGTACATGGGAATGGACCATATACAGGACTTGGCTTACATAGGGCCGTGGTACCACCAACTGTTCGATTACGCCCCCCCCCCCCTCTCTACTACCCGATAAAGTAGGCCCGCCCTGGTGCTGAAATGTGGGTAAGGCAAGGTACTCACGGACTCGCGCGCTTGTCCATCATGGGCGAGGACGTGGCTCCAGGCGTGCTTCAGGGCGTCATCCTGTAGCTGGGCCGTGGCGAACTGTCCGGGCCAGTCCGACCCGGCCCTAGTCGGGGTGAAGTCGGAGAACTCGGTGAGTGGGGACCTCTCAGTCCTCCCGGGTGAGGCGGGCTGTTCCGGGGCAGTTACGGTGTCTGGGTTGTCTGAGGGAAGGTCTGCGGAGTCTGTGTGTTGGGGGGTCTCAGTCCGGTGGCCGGGGATTCCCGTCGGTGTGGGGACATTCCTTACGCCGTCATCGTCCTCTCCGGATGACTCCTGCGGCGAGGTCTGAGCCCCTGGAGCCCCATAGGCAGGTCGGACAGAACGGCCGTATTGTTTCGGTCGGGGTCGGGATGGCCTAAGACCAGACTCTGGGTTCCATAGCTGGTGGAATATAGGACAGTCTCTCCCTATGAGTAGGGAACTGGGAGGTTAGCCACTGCTCCTCCGGCCAGCTCTCTCGTCGGGCCGTCCTCTCGAACACGTCCAAGTACGCCTCTACATCATCGTCGGGCCCCAGTCTGGTGAGGCGACTTGTGGGCGCGGAGATCGGGGCGTCACGTGCCGACCGCTGCGCGAGGTGTAGGACCGCCTCCCGAAGGAGAGCTAAGCTTTCGGCGGTGTCCCTATTCAGTACCGCCGCCATGGCTGTGTCCTGTTGCTGGCGTTGGTTGGCCGCTCCGTCGGCGTTCTGCATTGTGCCTCGGTGGTGTTCACTGGGGTCCTCTGTAGCCGGAACGCGTTGCCCGCATCCTCCACCATATGTGGCAACCCGGTTCCACTACGCGGTAGTCTCCCCTCCCAGTGAACACATAACCGATAGTCAATTTGAGCCACAAAAGGCGTATTTATTACAGATAAATAATATTGGTATAGGCCGCGCCTATTACCAAAACAAAATGATCAACACAGGGCAATAATGTTCTCCGTCACCTCTCCGCGGCTCTACCGGTATAGTCGTCAGGGGTTCCCGTGGACCCTCCGCTTCGTTGTGGGAGGCTCCTCCCTAAGAGTCTTCCGCCGGGGAGGGCTGAACTCTAGGACACTCCTGGAGAAAGATAAAGCATACGGTTTACCCTCAGGTGAGGCTCTCATACTTTCCTCTGTCCTCCTCTTTGAGTGACCGCGATTGTCGCGTATATATCCGCGTTTTCTCCTCCAATGCCGGTGTCGCTTATTCCGCTGAGTGTCATCAGCGAAATTGAGCTCCGGTGTGTGATCCTCCGAGGAGCGGTGGTAAACGCTTGTCTACCACCTCTCCCCTGAGCCGCCTGGGGCGCTGCTTTGGAGCTGGGGGATGGACACAAGGTGACCAGCAGCATCCAGCACTGTCCACAGTCTGGAGCCGCAGGACCAGGGACCAGGACCACCTGCAGAATAGACGACATCAAGCCGGATATTTAAGGAAATAAATAAAAGTATATACATGTCCATGTTTGCATATATTCTTAGTACTTGGCGCCCCAGAGTGAATTAAATCCCTACTCTATATCAGTTTTGGTGCAAACCTGGAATAAACATTGTCCTGTCTCACCAACTGGCCGACACATTGCTGTTAACCCTGGAACCTTAGTGTATTACAATTATTGACTTTTGTTTGTGTATATGTGTGTGTTTGTGTGTATTTTTGTGAATGTTTTGATGGTGTTATAGCTTCAGCCTGTCTATAAGCAGCATTGCTGGTTCGACTGAGTGCAGATAGCACAACTTTTTCCGCTGTCATTGGTGGTATAGTTTCATTTTGGGGTTTCTGGGTAAACGCCTGTAGAAGCAGGCAACAACAAACAACACAACGTCTGTGCTTCCTGTCTGATAGTCTATCTTATCACAACTTCAAAGCATAGGAAGAGACGGACAACCATCCCAGAACAAGCTTCTGTTTTTTCTTCTCTGCCGTTCTTAACCAATCAGATCAAAGATAATAGATAAATATATACATTGATTGAGCAGGAGTACATTTTAACTTTCAAAGATATATTACTTTTCAATATGCTAGTTTGTGAGAGTTATTACAGTCTGAGATAAGTCATTGTGGTTTTCATACGGAATGTGTGTTGGAACAGAGCCATAGATAATTCTTGTCAATTGAGATAATTTTTTATTTGATTTGATTTTGAGGCATTATTGTCATTAGTGTTGGTATTAGTAGTAATAGTAGTAGTATTAGAAGTAAAGTCATTCATATTACTGCAAAGAGTAAATCATATACGTTGTTGTTTGCTGTGAAAAATACTTAGAAAATAAAAAAATTGGGTTTGTCTGTGAATGGCCATTTCAAGTCGTTTCAAAACCTGCCCTGCCCTGTGACGCAGAGACATCACAAGTGGGAGTGTCCACTAAATGTATATTGTGTAGATCAGTCTATCCAGCAAACATCCTGACCTCTAGTGGTAAGATACAGTGATACAACAGCCTCACAGAAACAACCAGGGCCTGACGTAGGGCTTGTAAAATCCTTGTATTACTTTATACGTAAATGAAAACAATATTCAGTGAAAATTACTTTTTGCTTTTACACCTGCAACACAATTAAATATGTACAGTGTGATTATTTTTATTAGCTTTTATTCCAATGAGAATTTGCCACGTTACTTTATATTGTTAGCTGCTAGTAGTTGTGTTTGGATTTTTTTGTTTTTGCATAAAGCATTACTGCCCCTAAAGATGACAGCAGGCATTTGTCACTTTCCTGTGGTCAGAACATCCACGCCCCCTTCTGGGTGAAAAGAAGCGCTGAAATAAGGGCCAGCGCTATAATGTATAAACTAGTGGCACCATGCCTTAAAGCTGCTGCCTCATATTTTGCATGTTTTCTTTACGTCCCTAAAGAGTGAAGGGCAGTAAAATAAGAGATCTGTGGCTTCAGGACATCAGCAGGGGGGGTTAGGGTAATGATACCTCCGGCCATTGAGAGGGGTTGTTCATCAATTTTAATGGAGGCAGACAGGACACTCATCAACCCCTATTTCTTTATTATTTTCGATACAAGGAAAAATAAATGACATCCTTTGTCCTTTTCTATCCACTTTTCTTTGACCTTGTTAGAAAATTTCCAGAGGTCAAGGAAAGTTGTGAAGGACAATTCATAAGAACTTGAATTGGAAAAGACAACCGTGGGACCAAGAGAATCTACATCACTATGCCTCGGCGGATGTTATGGACGTGGGTCTGCCGTGGTGAATCTACAATGTTCTGAAGATGGACTACCAAATGCCCATCTTATATACTTTGCCCTGTGCGTTCTGACTGTTGTTTCGTGCAATCTGTATAAACGTGGACCACCTTGTGTAAAATACAACTTAACTACCAAGGTTGATTGAAATAATTAAATGAACCCTCGCCTGTCTGACTCCTGCCTGTGGCTGAACCCCCGCCTTCCCATTACCCACCTGTCGCTGAACCCTTTCCGACTAACATCCTATTGGCCCGTCCTCCTTGTCGTTGCCTGGCCTGCCATTATTTATTCTTTGTTGCCCTCACTAAACCCCTTTGTTATTTGCACTCTGTGTCCATGTTCTCTGTCTGGAGCATTTCGATCCAATCGCTCCTGGAACTTTAACACCACCACACTCTGTGCACCTCTCAACAAATGGGAAATGGAGTGAACATGCTTACAGTAAACTGACGAGAAGTACACAGGAAAACCACAATGGCATCCTGTAGCTGAAAAACACAAACCACTGGTGGTCTTAACACTTGCTGCAGTCGTGTAACAGGTCGTGTGATCACGTATCAGCATACACTGCGCTCTTGGGCTCAGAGTTTGCACCTCACACTTAATGAGCTAAGGTTGTGCAGCCAATAGAAAACGACCGCTCTGTAAAATCCCACTGAAATGTTCACCAAATCTCCATAAGACCCAAACAGAACGTTTTCCAATGGAAAATAGTGATTTAGGGATTTAGTTGTTCATGAACATAAAGACAGGCGCCTCTTGGTTCACATATTATCTTCATCATTGAAAACTTAAGATATAACGAATGTAAAAACTGTTAGTTTCCATGTTGTTCGGCAAAAGGAAGTTTCACACCAAGCATCGTGGGTCAGCAGGTCCTTACACACCAACATGTCTTATCAAAGGCTCTCAAGCACACACACACACAAACACACAAAGAAGAGGAGTGTAACTCAGTCTGCATGGGAGGAGCCCCTCATACACACATAGAGGCCCTGACATTATGGCGGTCCACACAGAGATGATGTCATCATCTCATCATCTCTTAGCAGTTCTCTGTACATCCATGGTCTCCATATTTTATCACAATATGTGATCACAATATGTGATGAGTTAGACTATAAGACAGAAAGAAAACAGCTTGTGTTGTTTGTTGTTGCCTGCTTCTACAGGCGTTTACCCAGAAACCACAAAATGAAACTCTACCACCAATGACAACCAGCGGAAACAGTTGTGGTTCCTGCACTCAGTCCAACCAGCAGTGCTTCCTATAGACAAACTGAGTCTATAACACCATCAAAACATTAACAAACACACACACACACACACACACACACACACACACACACACACACACACACACACACACACACACACACACACACACACACACACACACACACACACACACACACACACACACACACACACACACGTATAAACACAAAGACATGTGTATGCATACAAACAAATGAACATTAACAGACAAATTGTTCAGGTCATACTCACATTCAATTTAAGAGCATGGATGAGATGAGAAAGAGATAAAACTAACCCTGGACAAAGGGTTTCTGTGAAAGTACAAAAGCCTTAATTTAAAAAATAATAATTTATTACATTAAGGCTCCAAGGTTTACTGCAATGTGTCAGTTTTTGATCCACTACAATATTTATCCCAGGTTTTCACCTTGCCAAAACCGGGTTTGATTCCCTCTGCTGCCGCCAAATGCTAAGATTATATCAACACATGGTTTGTAAGATGGTTTGTATAAAATAATCATTTAAGTTAATATTTAAACAATATTTCTGCATTATTGGTGGTTTAGAAAAAATGAATTATAGAAAACATATGGTTGAATAATTACCAAACAAAGATGTCATAAAAGATGAGAAACATTTATTAAAGTAGAAGGTCAAACTGCAATTTGTGTGTACATTCATGACAATGAAAATACATTTAAATATGAACTTTAAACGTAATGAAACTCAGGTCATCTCGGCTCATGAGAATTTTTTTGATGTTCTGACAATCAAACCTCGCCTGGTACGCAGAGAGAAATAACCGCAACATTTTCCACAAACCCAGCCAATCACAAGTCATTTTTAATCTTTCCGCCTTCAGTCAAATGGGTGTGAAGATAGTGTCACATCACTTTACTCCTCAACGGATCATCATCATGAGCTGGATGCATGTCTTTCTTCCCATTATCCTGGGTAAGATATTTAAGTTTAAATTTCTACTTCAATTATACAAGAGTTGTATATGATGTCCTGTGTAGTTGTTAATTGTTGTATGGTGTTTTCAAATCACATTGAAACAGACTCAAATGTTCATGTATTTCGTCATATGACTGAATGTCTGAATATGTTTTTAATTCAAGGTGCTGTTGTGTCCTGTCAGGACGTGCTCTCTAACCCAGTAGTGGAGATGACCGTGAGACCAGGAGAAAACATTATTCTATACTGTGACTGTAAACTCTCACACCTTGTAAATATTGTTTGGTTCAGGAACTGTTCTCATGAAAATCAGCCAACACTTACTCTGAATTGGAAGGAAAGAGATCTTGGCATTTTTGATTATGGAGAGAATGAAGACCATTTCTCACATTTAAATATGATGTGGAACGAGTCTGCAAACTCATACAATTTACTGATTAAGAACATCACTGATTCTCATCTTGGTCTCTACTACTGTGGAACTGAAAATCTGAATGGGACAAAAAGAGAAACTAATTATGTCTACATATATGGTAATATAATCACAAGGATTTCATTCGGTAAGTGGGCTGTTTTTGCGGTCGAATTTATCATATTATATAAAGAAAGAAAACGATTTTTAATATTACAATTAGTTAGGAATGCAATTTACTTGCATATGTAGGGATAATATGCAACTGTGCTTCATGTCAAGAAAACAATAATTACTTTCACACAGTTTTAATTTAATTTTAAAACTGTTTAAAGATGGGCATGATGTGCAAATTTAACACATTTGTGCCAATTCATAGATTTACTAATTCTACCATTACAATTACATTTACAATTCTCACGAATATCCTGCACATTTGTAGAGGCTATACAGCATATTGATTCATTAAATG
Source organism: Lota lota (assembly GCA_026745465.1). Lineage (NCBI taxonomy): Eukaryota > Metazoa > Chordata > Actinopteri > Gadiformes > Lotidae > Lota > Lota lota. The sequence continues at coordinate 2,950,881 of JACYXH010000312.1, read as the reverse complement.
TTTAATTAATTCATTGTTATTCTTCTATTATATACAAAAATGACATTTAGTCTTTCGTGACAGTATCAAAAGACATCAACCAGCATCCTCCAGCAATAGCCTTAGGCCCTTTCCCACTAGGCGACTTACCCCCGATAATGAGTTTGCTGACGGGGAGAGGGGGGAGAGACCAGGGCTGAAGTCGGCTCTGATTGTCGTTAAGTGTGCGGGGTCTAGAGACACGCAGACATGCTGCCCCCCATAGAGTCAGGAGGGCAAAGATTTATTCCAACCGGTTTAATATTATCGGGCCTGACTGCGTAGAGGGGACTGAGACGGATATCAGCCAATGGGAAGAAACAAATGACCAGATCCTCTTAATGGATGACGTGTTCCCGTGAGATTTGGTGAGTTTTAATAGAAGGCGCAGATAATGGGACAGTAGTCTTCGTGTGTTTACCCCCGCATGTTCCCTGTCACCTAGTGTAGACCACCGACCCGTAGGCAAAGCAAGACTGATGGTCAAGACCAGTCAAAGTGTGTACTGCCTAAGTCATTCCCGTCTTTAATAGTTGCCTAGTGGGAAGAAGCATTAAGGAGTTCTGTACTGAACAATGGTCAAAGAAACATAACTTCCATGAACCATGATTGTAAAGAGGTAAGAAATAGCACCACTGTATTTGTAAAAAAAAAAAAAAAAATTCCTTCAATATCCCCATAGATGACGGCTATGGTTCAGGTGTTGGAGAGCCTGGTCCTGCTGCTCCAGACTGTGGACAGTGCTGGATGCTGCTGGTCATCCTGTGTCCATCCTCTGCGCTCCTCTCTTTGTTCCTCTACTTCCTCTGCAGTCACATGGGTACAACATTGTGTGCTTTTATTCACTGGAAGTCTTTCTGCAGATCATTTGATTGCGTTGTATCTTGTAATTCTAACTCAGTTTCTGTTTCAGTTCGTTCTGGAAAAGACTCTGGCGTTTCTCAGGAAACCAGAACTTTAACACCACAACATGAGGTATCTGATAGAACACCTCTTATATGAAATTATATTAACACCCTGTTTTAAACTGTGCTCACTGGTTGAATGTGTCTGTCTCTAAAACACAGGATGAAAACTACAGCCGTGTGTTTTATGCTGCGTTGAAAACTCCACATCACAAAGGATTGTACAGCTTCTCCGCCCTCAGCACGAGTGGGGTTTGAGAGGCGTACTGGTTAGGGTTCCTCCCACCGCAACACACACAGCCCCAAGCAAAAACATAAACTCACTCACAGTAACACAAACACAGTCACACACACAAACACACATGTATTGAAATTCCCTTGTGGTTCTTGTCATTTTGAAACCTTAAAGTCTATACAACTTGGATTAATGTACGGTATGTTACACAAACAACATTGAAATATGCATTTGTATATAATTCCATACCCATTTTATACCCAAAAGTATAGTATATTCTAGTATGGTACAATATTTTGATAAAATGTATGAATAAATAAATTCCAAAGAGTGTTGCGTGGCAGTTTATTTTAAATAATCCCTTTCATACTTCATTTGAGTCAGTAAAAATAATAATTTTAGAAGTACTTTTCACAGATAAAGACGTACATAAATATATTGACATATTTTCAGGTCATATTTCTCCTATTTATTTCATCAATGTAAGACTAACACTCATAAGAAATCACTATGGGATAGATTATATCTCAATAAACTTAGCAATAATTAAGAACGTAAAACACAGAACACATAAATAAATAAATAAATAAATATATAACATGAGAAAGAAAACAAATGACTGAATTTACAATTTAATAAAACTTCTCAATAAATATTGCATTGCTGTAACTGCAACATGAGAGCAGTTGCTTGTGTTTTTTTTTTTACTTGCACTATGAAACTTTGGAACTACAAGGTTTCTCAAGACTAAAATGTGCCCATCCATGAGTCAATCCATCCTGGGACATTTCACTATAAAACGTTTTATTCTGTTTCACTTTGGTTCCCCACTGTGGTAAAATCTGTAACTGTAGATCAGAGGTGGGTAGTAACGCGTTACACTTACTCTGTTACATTTACTTGGGTTTGTTTTTGAAAAACGTTACCATACTCGATCTCAGCGGCGGGACGGGTTAGCTTTACAGTCGTAGCAACACAAAAATATCACAATTAGCCGTCGGCAATGCAGACACACATCATACATGCTTTATGCTGCTTATCTTGGTGGGGGGGGTAGATATTGGAACTGGAAGTAAACATAATGCCCCATCTACAACTACATCACTCTCCTCTGATGCCTTTTAGAGAACATGCATTCAGCTTAATTTGTGTTCTGGGATACTAGGCCAGCATTATTGTTTTATTTGGCCATCTATTATGGACTGGTGCTTTTTCAGTTGATGTGTACTGCTGCTCTTTTCCTCTGCTCAGTGAGATGTGCAGTGTGGCCTAATCACAGATCAGAGCATTAATTTCTAGGCACACAGAAAAAGGCCTGTTGCTTGCCATGCAATACAAAGGTACTGAGTAGGCCTAATCAACACCTATTGATTATTTTATGTTGACCGCTTCCTTCTGTGTGCAGTTTTCTGTTCAGCATGCCTAGTATGAAATGTGTGTTTCCTTCTGTTGTTCTGTCACTGTGGCGACACACACACACACACACACACACACACACACACGCACAGTTTATGAGAGTTTATGGGCTGCCTCGTTCTAGTTCTGCCTGGACATTTGTGTTTCTTGTGCTTATTTATTTTTTATTATTTTATTTTTTAAGTACTTGAGTTTACCTGACTTGTTTTAATTGAAGCTATTTTGTAATTTATTTTAATTTATTTTATTGATTGGATGAACTATAATTTGCATAAAGATTATTATTTTGTATTTTTGTCTGTCTGATTGTTGTCTTGTGTTAAAAAATGAATCAGACGTTACTCAACAGTTACTCAGTACTTGAGTCGTTTTTTCATCAAGTACTTTTTTACTCTTACTCAAGTAATTATTTGAATGACTACTTTATACTTTTACTTGAGTCATATTATTCTGAAGTAACAGTACTTTTACTTGAGTACAATTTTGGGCTACTCTACCCACCTCTGTCTATTTGTCATCTTGCTATGATTACCGGAAGGTACATTATGTAATCTCAACACCGAGTGTATAAAATGGGGACTGTAGTCAAAATTCACAAAATTATAAAGAGTTGTTTCTGCCTGCTCCATCCTCCGCAGACTCGAATCATACGCGGGTTGCCATGTTGAGACACTGAACGAACACGAGCGCATGACGAGCCGAATGCAACATATTTTGAGACAAGGGCAATTATTATATTTCAACAATGATAAGCGATGACAAGCCCTTCACTGTCAATTGATCAGCTAATGTATGCAATTAATGTATTGTTTGCAAATTGTAATCCAGCTCATGTGGCATCCGTCTTTAACTCCTTCTGGAGTTGTCTGTCTCCATCTTTCAAATGCAACTCCAAGATTAACCCTAGTTTTAGCACGGCTCTGGTCGAGGAGCTTTTTTGAAAGGGGTCAAGGTTTTTTTGGTCAGGTAGAATCTAGTACAATCTCAGTTGATCCAGATATTTTGACAATCTGGCACATCCAGAACAGCTAAGATGTCCTGAGGTGAGATCTGTGGACCTATCATCACATCCTCTCTGCTCTAGCTCCCAAGCTCATTCAGAATAGAGTTATGGCTCTAACCCTGCATGGCAAAGGTCCTCGATTCCCTAAGCCTCCCAGGACCTTGAACAACTGGCAACTCCTCAAAGCCCTCCTGCAACCTCCGTCCTAGCCCATTCTGTGTCACATCCCGCCCCCTTCATTGAAGACTGCACTCTGTTCTTGTGTTTCCTGGTCCTGATTGTTCCCACTCACCTTGATTGTTTTCACCTGTCCCTCATTAACAGTCCCCTTCTACTGGATTTAGTCTGTGTGTTTCCCTTCCTCTGTGCCAGTTCATCTTTGTTCCTCCGTGTCAAACGTTCCAGCATTACTTCAAGCAATTCCTACGATTCCTGGTTTTTGATTCCTGCCTGTTATCCCCTACTACGCCTCTGTCTACTCCCTGCCGGATTGTTTGCCTGACCTCCAGCTTATTACCCGTGTACCGAACCACTACGCCTCTGTCTACTCCCTGCCGGATTGTTTGCCTGACCTCCAGCTTATTACCCGTGTACCGAACCACTACGCCTGTCTACTCCCTGCCGGATTGTTTGCCTGACCTCCAGCTTATTAACCGTGTACCGAACCACTACGCCTGTCTACTCCCTGCCGGATTATTTGCTTGATCTCCAACTGATTACCTGTGTACCGACCCTTGCTTTATAGTAAAGACCATTGTTACTATCCAGACTGTTTCCTCTCAGTCGTGGTTTTTAGTCCTTTTTTCCCTGTGGTTCACCTAGTTCTTACATTCTGTAACGTTTGGAAATGTCAATGTGCTAGGACCCAGGCGCAGAGAGAGATAGAGGCGAAAGTCTTTGAAGGGTCTTCATTACCCAGCTGGCAAAAGGCCAAAATAAGTAACACTAGAACCTTCAAGGTTCATAACCTAGTCATTAATTAATAGGTTCATTAATTAACTGAAGGATAAGTATGAATCTCAGAAAATGCATAGAGTCCAAGTCTAACAGAAAAACATTCTTCAATTGATAAATGATCAGTTCAGAAGCACGTCAGCAGCAGGTCCGTTTGTAGATAAGAAGGATCAGCAACTGGTGAGAAGCAGATGGGTTATTATTGTATGGCACGGAAGTGCTGACAGCGATTTAATAATTGATCTTGGAATCCACACGTGAGGTGTGCATAGACATGCGCTTGGTAATGTGCAGATTGATGGCGGGAACAAAGCGAATCTGTCTTTTAGCGCCGGCAGACGGAGCTCCATGGCGCTGAGCGCAGGCAGGGGAACAGCGAGCGGCCGTGGCTTCTCCTGTGATTGTGACAGTAGTCCTCTCTCTCAGAGCAGCTGCTGATACTCCTGGGACCCGGGCTGGATGGAGACGCTCAGAGTCCCTTATAAGGGCTGGATCCAGGATGTCCTGTACCGGTATCCAGGATGTCCTGTACCGGTATCCATGTTAAGGTTACGAGACTAGGACCCAAACACAAGACACAGGAACCAAAAGGGTGCGGGTACAAAAGGATTTATTGTCCAAGGTACAGGCATGGGAAAGGCAGGCGAGTAGTCCAGCAGGCAGGCGGGGAGTCAGGTAGGCGGCAGGCAGGCAGAGAGACGTAGTCAGGCGGGTGGTCGGGCAGGCGAGGTTTGGCAACGAGGAAGACAGGAACTAGGAACAGGAACGAGGAGCGGGAACGAGGAACAGGAACGGGAACGAGGAACAAGAACGAGAACAAGAACGGGAGTGGGACCAGTAAACAGGGACGAACGAAGATGGCGGGGACGAAGTTATCTAAAGAGATCAACACACACTACGAACTAGCACTGGCTCTGTGGGGAGCCAGTGCTTAAGTACAGAGGGGGTGATTGGCTGATTCATGACAGGAGTGGGGAGCGGAGTGCAAGTGGTGACAAATTGACGGGAAAGTAAACATAAGCACATGGTGTGGTGAGGCTGGGTGCCACTAGATGGTGGAGTTTGACGGAAACGGAGAGGGTCACGTTACAGTACCCCCCCCCTCTACGGACGCCTCCAGGCGTACGCACGACGGGGGAGGGTGCTGGCGGTGGGAATTGCGGGGTCGGGAGGGGTCCAGGGTGCGAATCCGGAATGCTGTCAACCAAGGAGAGGGCGGTGCCGGGAACGGAGGAGACAGCGGACCGGGAAATTCTCCCAGCGGAAAGTTGCGGGTCCGGTGGTCGGCGCTTGTATCTCCGGTATTGGGAGCGGGCGGGCGCCCGTCGCCGACCGCGACGACGCAAATCAGGTAGGCGTCTTCCAGGGTACGCCAGGATGCTGTCAATCACCCGGGGAAGTGACGGAGCCGGGGACGGAAGAGACAGCGGACTAGGGGACTGGGGCTTTTTCACGGCGGATAACCGTGGGACCGGTAACCGTCGCTTGCGACCAGGAGGCCGTTGGGGCTCAGGGCCAGGAGGCAACTGCTGCTGGGGCTCAGGGTCAGGAGGACACTGGGGCTCAGGGCCAGGAGGCAACTGCTGCTGGGGCTCAGGATCAGGAGGACACTGGGGCTGGGACTCAGGACCTGGAGACAACTGGGGCTTAGGACCAGGAAGCAACTGCTGCTGGCGCTGGGGCGCAGGGCCAGAAGGGAACTGCTGCTGGGGCTCAGGAGGACACTGGGGCTGGGACTCGGGACCAGGAGACAACTGGGGCTTGGACTCGGGACCAGAAGACAACTGGGGCTTGGACTCGGGACCAGGAGACAACTGGGGCTTGGACTCGGGACCAGGAGACAACTGCTGCTGGCGCTGGGGTTCAGGACCAGGAGGCGGCTGGAGCTTCGGACCAGGAGGCAACAGCTGTTGGCGCTGGGGCTCAGGGCCGGGATACAGCTGGGGCTTGGGACTAGGAGACAACTGGCGCTGGAGCTCAGGGCCAGGAGGAAACTGTTGCTGGGGCTTGAGACTAGGAGGCAACTGCTGCTGGCGCTGGGGCCCAGGGCCAGGAGGCAGCTGTTGCTGGGGCTTGAGACTAGGAGGCAACTGGGGCTGGCGCTGGGGCTCAGGGCCAGGAGGAAGCTGCTGCTGGCGCTGGGGCCCAGGGCCAGGATACAGCTGGGGCTTGGGACCAAGAGACCACGGTTGCAGCGGAGATGGTGGCCACGAGACAGCGGCTGTAGCGGGGTTTGGTGGCCACGAGACTGCGGCTGTAGTGGCAGCTGGTGGCCACGAGGCTGCAGCTGCAGCGGGGATTGGTGGCCACGATACTGCGGCTGCAGTGGGGGTTGGTGACCACGAGGCTGCGGCTGCAGCGGGGGTTGGTGACCACGAGGCTGCGGCTGCAGCGGGGGCTGGTGGCCACGCGGCTGCAGCGGGAGCTGACGCCGGGAGGGAAAAGGACCGAGGTGATGAAAACGGCGGAGAAGCGGGGAAGAAAGAGAGGGAAGCCAATGGCGAGCGGCGGTCGCGCTCGTCGTGAGCTGCCACAAGTCCCTGGATGTACTTCACATGCTCTTCGACGGAACGAAATGGTGCTGCGGTTGCAGCTGGGGCTGGCGCCGAGAGGGAAAATGACCGAGGTGGGGAAGGCGACGGAGAAGCGGGGAAGTAAGGGAGGGAAGCCAAGGGCGAGCGGCGGTCGCGCTCGTCGTGAGCCGCCAAAAGCCCCTGGATGTACTTCACATGCTCTTCGACGGAACTAAATGGTACTCCTGTGTCTGCTGGGTCCATGTTTTGGCTAGTTCGTACTGTTAAGGTTACGGACTAGGACCCAAACGCAAGACACAGAAAACCAAAAGGGTGCGGGTACAAAAGGATTTATTGTCCAAGGTACAGGCAAGGGTAAGGCAGGCGAGTAGTCCAGCAGGCAGGCGGGGAGTCAGGTAGGCGGCAGGCAGGCAGAGAGACGTAGTCAGGCGGGTGGTCGGGCAGGCGAGGTTTGGCAACGAGGAAGACAGGCAGTCAGGAACTAGGAACAGGAACGAGGAGCGGGAACGAGGAACAGGAACGGGAACGAGGAACAAGAACAGGCACGAGAACAAGAACGGGAGTGGGACCCGTAAACAGGGACAAACGAAGATGGCGGGGACGAAGTTATCTAAAGAGATCAACACACACTACGAACTAGCACTGGCTCTGTGGGGAGCCAGTGCTTAAGTACAGAGGGGGTGATTGGCTGATTCATGACAGGAGTGGGGAGCGGAGTGCACGTGGTGGCAAATTGACGGGAAAGTAAACATAAGCACATGGTGTAGTGAGGCTGGGTGCCACTAGATGGCGGAGTTTGACGGAAACGGAGAGGGTCACGTTACAATCCAGGACCTCCTCTGGGCCATAACCCTCCCAGTCAACCAGGTACTGGAATCAACCCCTCACCCTATGGGAGTTGAGAATCCGGCAGACTGTGTGGATCGGTTGCCCATCCAGCAGGCGTGGTGGAGGTGGAACCTGAACGGTGGGAGTCAGCAGACTGCTGCCGTGTTTTGGCCACCCAGCGCGGCTGGGATTTGCATTTCAATTACAAATGGGCATCCTGCTTAAAGGTGTGTCTTTAATTGATGATGCGCATGTCTTGAGTTGATGACACATGTGATGGAAAAATGACCTCAGGCCCTATTCCAAAGCTAACTCGCTTTAACTAGTTGGTTTGGTTTAGGCACTCAAGTTGTTGTGAGCACATTATAGTGTCCTACCTCCTCACAGTTGCCTGTCCTTGCATTCCTGCATGGTGCTTTGTTCTATGAGAGAAACTCCAGAGCAAGTTCTCTCACCTATTATGTGCCTGTTGCCCTGACCGCACAGAGGACCCGCCATAAAATCTAGGTGGCGCCATATATGATAAGATACGACCAGAGGTCTGGCTTTAGCTGTGCATTGAACCAGTTATAGATGGTACAGGACGCCATCTAGTGTTACGTTTAAATGATTGTTTGTTTTACCCTACAAAAGGCCCTCCTTCCTTTGCTCAGCGCGCTTTTTCTCGAGAACTCTGCCCAGTGTGGAGTTGCCTTTGAAACTGCGTCTTTTGTATGCTGCAGCGTATGAAATAAACCAACTACGGATATCCATTTGTCTTAGCCTTTTGAATCAGCCCAGCCACGAGTTGTAACATTTGCTACGACACACAACACTCACACTTTTATTGCCCATTTTGGTCTCTACTACTGTGGAACTGAAAAACTGAATAGGACAAAAAGAGAAAAGAAATATATCTACACATATGGTAATATGACCACAAGGATTTCATTCGGTAAGTGGTCTTTTTTTTTGTGGTCTAATTTATTATATTATTTAAATAAAGAATAAGATTTTTACTATTACGATTAGTTAGGAATTCAATTTACTGGCACATGTCGGGAAAATACGCAACTGTGCTTCAAGTTAAGAAAACAATAATTACTTTCACACTGTTTTAATTTTATTTTAAAACTTTTTAAAGATGAGCAGGATGTGCAAATTGGAGACATTTGTGCCAATTCATAGATTTACAAATTACAATTACATTTACAATTCCTACGAATATCCTGCACATTTGTAGAGGCTATACAGCATATTGATTCATTAAATTTTTAATTAATTCATTCTTATTCTTCTATTATATACAAAAATGACATTTAGTCTTTCGTGGCAGTATCAAAAGACATCAACCAGCATCCTCCAGCAATAGCTTTAGGCCCTTTCCCACTAGGCGACTTACCCCCGATAATGAGTTTGCTGACGGGGAGAGGGGGGAGAGACCAGGGCTGAAGTCGGCTCTGATTGTCGTTTAGTGTGCGGGGTCTAGAGACACGCAGACATGCTGCCCCCATAGAGTCAGGAGGGCAAAGATTTATTCCAACCGGTTTAATATTATCGGGCCTGACTGCGTAGAGGGGACTGAGACGGAAATCGGCCAATGGGAAGAAACAAATGACCTGATCCTCTTAATGGATGACGTGTTCCAGTGAGATTTAGTGAGTCTTTGTGTGTTTACCCCCGCATGTTCCCTGTCACCTAGTGTAGACCACCGACCCGTAGGCAAAGCAAGACTGATGGTCAAGACCATCATATAGTGTGTACTGCCTAAGTCATTCCCGTCTTTAATAGTCGCCTAGTGGGCAGTAGCATTAAGGAGTTCTATACTGAACAATGGTCAAAGAAACATAACATCTATGAACAAAGATTGTAAAAAGGTGCAAACTAGTGCCCTGTATTTGTACAAAAGAATGTGTATTTCCTTAAATCTCCCTAAAGATGACGCCTATGGTTCAGGTGCTGGAGACCCTGGTCCTGCTGGTCCAGGCTGTGGACAGTGCTGGATGCTGCTGGTCATCCTGTGTCCATCCTCTGTTCTTCTCCTCTCCCTCTTCTCATCCTTGGTAGTCTACCTCCGCTGCTGGAAAACAGGTAGCATATATATCTCTGTTAGCTGTCATCTTCTGTATCTTGAGAGAACTAATGCTACATATTGTTTTTTGTATAAGCAGTTTCCCTGTGCTGTTTTTGTGGCGTAATATTATATAATATTGTTTCTTTAAGATGGAGACCTCCATGTTGCTCAGAAAACACCTAGCAGTAGAGATATACCATCAATCAGGAACCAGGTAATGTATAGTTCATATACTTAAGTTCATTTGTGATGCAATGGTAGAGGATAGTATGGAGTACATTAACATGTAATGTTGGTGTGCTGTACAAAGATGTTGAATGAAGGGTGAATGGCTGAATGAACATCAATGGACCCAATGTTCAGCGACAGTCAGGTGTTATAAGACGCTGGAAGAGAAGTACATTCAGCAGAGCTTCATTTGGTTCTTTAAGAGTCAAGAGTAGCTGCTTCCTGTAGAGTCCTTTCATAAGGGTGTAACAAGGGACACAAACTTCGAAGGCAATTTGGAGAAACCAGCCGGAGAAATCTGTGTGTGCACGCAGGTACGCGGGCAGACAGGCCATCCAATCGTATCATTCAGGCCGAAGGAAACGGGATTAATACAGGCAGTTTGGTGATGATGTGATGGATTAACAAAGTGTAAAGCATGTTGATGATGTAGTGGTAAAGCAGAGTGCAAAGTCTGTTGATGACAGTAATATTAATAGTTATCTGTCTCTCTCTCAGGATGAAGATGGATTGTGTTACGCTACACTGGATATTCCTCTACGTTCTCAGAGACCTAAAAAGAAGAGAGTCCAAACCTCAGAGTTCAGCACCTACTCAGCAGTCAATAATAAGAGGATGTGACCATGACCAAGTCTTTTTAATACAAATACAAGGGTTCTACTTCCTCAATCTGATCTTTATTCTGCCCAGATGAGGATGAAATAATTTCGCACTCCAGTCTTAAAATAATGCAAACATGTGAAGGTTAAGCATTTCTATGATTTATAAATATTTCATTCACATTGGCACACACATGTTCATGAAAATAAATTGACCCATATTTTAAATAATTGAAATAAAGTGTTGTAATCAATAAATGCCATTTACTACTTAGTAGGATATCCTATTATCAGATGCTGTGTATGTTTTAAATACCATGTACTGTTTGCATATTGTTTGTCAATAGTATAAATTAGAGAATTTGTTTTTGGCTATTTTTACTCTGCCTTATTAGATATTGTTTGTTGTACATTAGTAACTATATAGCTATATTGAATTATAGTAGCCTCCTTGTCTCTGTGTATCAGGTTAAGAAACCTTGATCTGGCTATAAGGCTTTTTTTCTGTAATGTCTTCTTAGCAAATTACAACGAAACTCAGAGAAGGATGTTGACCGTTCATTTTTTAAAATTTCAGGGCTACTCCTTGTCTTACATCTTGGACGGTGGTGGCACCATAAATATCCCAATAACACGTCATTACAACCAAAATACTTTACTAAACTGTGTTCTCTACCACATGGAGACCACGGATGCACTGAGGCCCGCTGATATCATCTCTGTGTTGACCGCCGCAATGTCAGGGCCTCGGTGTGAAAGAGGTTCCTCCCGGTGGTATGAAAAGAGAAGTTTCATTTGTCCATCTTTTTCAAAACATAATATTAGTTTTCTGTCTTTACTAAAACAACATACTTAAATTAATTAATAAATTTATAAATTGCATTATAATGTGGTGAATCTTTTTGATTAGAGAAAAATGTTATCCTTGCAGTTATCTCCCTAGCAATTCCAACAGCTTGACATTTTTTTTGCATTTTTTTAAAACAGCTTTACAGCATTCAAATAACATTTGTTTCATTTTATTTTTTATGTATTCCTTGAGAGTGTTTTGGCAACAAGTAGGGCAAAGGTTTTCTGTGGGCAGTGTTGAAAATGAATTGAACAGGGTTACTCTGGGGAAGTTAAATTCTCTGTGCAACACATTGCACACACGTGAGAGCAGCCAATCCGAGTGCTCTGCAGTGCGTGATGCCCCCGCCCCTTTTTGGGTGAAAGCGACCCTCTTATTTGACTGGCGGTCAATTCAAATTTTGAGGTCTTTCACAATTGAATACCATAAAATAAAAATACCGTTTTGCTTTTTGGCTATGAGGAGCCTAAAGCCTATGGTTAGTTAGTCAAACAATTATGTTATGTAGTTGCCAATCAACGATCTGCATTATATTACATATACAAAAAAAGGGGTTGATGAGTGACCTTTCAGTCTGCCTCCATCAAAATGGATGACCAACGCTCCCGTGGCGTCCATCAAGGTCATCGCCATGCCGCTGCCGCCGTCCGCCCCGAATGACATGCCTGTCCAGCTTGAACTGACCATGGTGGTCTTCGCAGAGACAAGTGGCAGTTCCATCCCACCATTGTCAGATTGATCTGAAAGAGGTTCGGGACGGCTCAAGTGGACCAGTTAGCGTCCAGAGAGAACACCCACTGCATGATGTGGTTCTCTCAGCCTGCAGGATCTTCCACCGTTGGGGGTACACGCCATGGCCGCGGGCTCTCTTGTATGCGCATCAGCTGAATCCCCCTCTTCTAGAGCGTATCAGACAGGAGGAGCCGTCGCTCATTCTGGAACCCCGGAGTGTCGGTCTTGTGGTTCCCAGAGTTAGCTGTGCTCTGGTGCACGGTGACTTGGCCGGTGCTGGTCAGACTGGATGAGCTTTCACAATGTCGACCCATCTTGAAAACATTTTGACTTGATTTTCTTGATTAAATAAAATGCTATTCTTTTCCCCAATTTGCTTTAAGAATGTGAATTAAACAAATTATAGCACAGATGCATGTTGACCCAACATATCATTTTTTTAAGTAATTTCAATAATAGAAATCATAAATGAAACATTTTCTTTACTTACAAGTTCACATTGCGGCACAAAGTCAATTTACCAAATGAAATCCTTGTGGATACATTTTCATATTTGTGGCTCACTTTTGAACAATCCTGTCTCCATCTATTACATCCCTTTTTTCACTTCCACAGTAGTAGAGACCAAGGTGAGAATCAGTGATGTTCTTAATCAGTAAAGTGTATGATTTTGAAGTTGAAAAGTCACATTTAGATTATGATTAGATAAGATTATGAATTGGTCTTTATTCTCTCTATATTAATATATGTCAGAATAAGTGTGGGCTGCTTTTCATGAGAACAGTTCCTGTACCAAACAATACTTTCACCAGATGAGGGTTGACAGTCACAGTGTAGAGTAACATTATCTCCTGGTCTCACAGTTAGCTCCACTACTGTGTTAAAAGACACAACAGCACCTTGAATTAAAAATATTAAATATGAGTCAGAATGAAGAAATACACAGCAACATGGAGCTATACATGCAGACTGTATAGATGTGATGTAAAACACCATTTACTAATCAATCATTAAAAGTTGTCGTTGAACAAGACAATAGGCCTAATGTGCAACATAAAAAACTCATGTTTATTGAAGTAGGAATAAAAACATTAATATTTTACCCCAGACGATGGGCAGAAAGACATACATCCAGCACATGATGATCTGTTGAGGAGTAAAGACATTTCACACTTTTCTGACGCGCATTTGACCGACAGGCGGAAAGATGAAAAACAACTTGTGATTGGCTGGCCTTGTGGAAAATGTTGAGGTTTTTTCTCTTTGCATACCAGGCAAGGTTTGATTGTTTGTTCGGTCTTTATTTAAATTGTTTTTCCAGCATCAGGTCTTTCCAAACCACCAATAATACAGAAATATTCTGTAAGAATTAACTCAATATTATTCAATTTAATCTTTAATCCAAACAATACCCTCTTGCATATGTTATTACCATGGGCAGCCCCAGAGGGAATCAAACTCCTACCCTATGTCAGTTTGACAAGTTGTGAAACTAGAATAAATATTGTCCCCATTGCAGTAATCCCTGGATCCTTAGTGTCATTAAACTATTGAAAAGAAGGCTATTGTAATGTCATAGAAACCTTTTTTTCAGTTGTATCTCTTTCTCATCTCTCCCATCCTGTTCAATATAGTGCATGCATGGACTTTACATTTTGTCTGTTGTAGTTCATGGGGTTATGTACATATGTACACGCATGTACAAGCATACATGCTTTTTTTGTATGGATGTGTGTGGTTGCGTGTGTGTGTGTGAATGTTTGGGTGGTGTGATTGTATCAGCCTCTGTTTATTAGTAGCATTGCAGTGTTAGACTGTGTGCAGAAACCACAACTGTTTTAAGAGGTGTGTGTAATAAGTGTTGATGTATTGGTGGTAGTGTTTCCTTTTGGGGTTTCTGGGTAGACGTCTGTAGAAGCAGGCAACAACAAACAACACAACCTCTGCTGTGCAGAGGATGGACAAAGGGTGACCAGCAGCATCCAGCACTGTCCACAGTCTGGAGCAGCAGGACCAGGGTCTCCAACACCTACAGAGTATACGACGTCAAGCGGGATATTTAAGGAAATAAATACATATATATGTTCATGTTTGCATATATTCTTAGTACTTGGCGCCCCAGAGGGAATTAAATCCCTACTCTATATCAGTTTTGGTGCAAACCTGGAATAAACATTGTCCTGGCTCACCAACTGGCCGACACATTGCAGTTAACCCTGGAACCTTAGTGTATTACAAATATTGACTTTTGTTTATATGTATGTGTGTGTTTGTGTGTATTTTTTTGAATGTTCTGATGGTGTTATAGCCTCAGCCTGTCCATAAGCAGCATTGCTGGTTCGACTGAGTGCAGATACCACAACTTTTTCCGCTGTCATTGGTGGTAGAGTTTCATTATGGGGTTTCTGGGTAAACGCCTGTAGAAGCAGGAAACAACAAACACAAGCTATGTTCTTCCTGTCTGATAGTCTATCTTATCACAACTTCAAAGCATAGGAAGAGACGGACAACCATCCCAGAACAAGCTTCTGGTTTTTCTTCTCTGTTGGCCATAAAGCCGTTCTTAACCAATCAGCTTCTGATCAAAGATAATAGATAAATATGTACATTGATTGAGCAGGAGTACATTTTAACTTTCAAAGATATATGACTTTTCAATATGCTAGTTTGTGAGAGTTATTACAGTCTGAGAGTGTAATAAGAGTCATTGTGGTTTTCATACAGAACGTGTGTTGGAACAGAGCCATATATAAGTCTTGTCAATTGAGATCATTTTTTATACGATTTAATTTTGAGGCATTATTGTCATTAGTGTTGGTATTAGTAGTAATAGTAGTAGTATTCGAAGTATAGTCATTTATATTATTTCAAAGAGTAAATCATATACGTTGTTTTGTCTGTGAATGACCATTTCAAGTCGTTTCAAAACCTGCCCTGCCCTGTGACGCAGAGACATCACAAGTGGGAGTGTCCACTAAATGTATATTGTGTAGATCAGTCCATCCAGCAAACATCCTGACCTCTAGTGGTAAGATACAGTGATACAACAGCCTCACAGAAATAACCAGGGCCTGATGCTGTGTGAGGCTTGCATAATCCTTGTGTTCCTTTATACGTATAGAAATTCATACATTTCATTCAAGTATTCAGTGAAAATGTAAAAAACAAAAATGAATTTTTGCTTTTTCCACCTGCAACACAATTAAATACGTACAGTATGATTATTTTTATTAGTTTTTTATTCCAATGAGAATTAGTCACATGACTTAATATTGTTAGCTGCTAGTAGTTGTGTTTGGAAAAAAATGGAACAACATTGAAGCTCAGGTCTGCTATCAAAAAATGTACATAAAGCATTACTGCCCCTAAAGATGATAGCAGGCATTTGTCACTTTCCTGTCTTTAGAACATCCACGCCCCCTTCTGGGTGAAAAGAATCACTGAAATAAGGGCCAGCGCTATAATGTAAAAACTAGAGGGACCATGCCTTAAAGCTGCTGCCTCATATTTTGCATGTTTTCTTTACGTCCCTAAAGAGTGAAGGCCAGTAAAATAAGAGATCTGTGGCTTCAGGCCATCAGCAGGGGGGGTTAGGGTAATGATACCTCCGGCCATTGGGGGTAGTTCTTCCATTTTGATGGAGGCAGACAGAAAGGACATTCATCAACCCTTATTTCTTTATTATTTTCTATACAAGGAAAAATTAATTACATCCTTTGTCCTTTCCTATCCACTTTTCCTTGACCTTGATGGAAAATGGCACGAGGTCAGGGCGGATGTTATGGACGTGGATCTGTCGTGGTGAAACTACAATGTTCTGAACACGGACTACCTAAAGCCCATCTTATATACTTTGCCCTGTGCGTTCTAACTGTGTTGTGTTTCATGCAGGCTGTATAAACATGGACAACCTGGTGTAATATGCAACTTCGTTACCAAGGTTGGATTGAAATAATAAAATGAACCCTCGCCTGTCTGACTCCTGCCTGTGGCTGAACCCCCGCCTTCCCATTACCCACCTGCCGCTGAACCCTTTCCGACTAACATCCTATTGGCCCGTCCTCCTTGTTGTTGCCTGGCCTGCCATTATTTATTCTTTGTTGCCCTCACTAAACCCCTTCGTTATTTGCACTCTGCGTCCATGTTCTCTGTCTGGAGCATTTCGATCCAATCGCTCCTTGAACTTTAACACCACCACACTCTGTGCACCTCTCAACAAATGGGAAATGGAGTCAACATGCTTACAGTAAACTGACGAGAAGTACACAGGAAAACCACAATGGCATCCTGTAGCTGAAAAACACAAACCACTGGTGGTCTTAACACTTGCTGCAGTCCGTAAAAACATGTCATGTGATCACATATCAGCATACACTGTGCTCTTGGGCTCAGAGTTTGCACCTCACACTTAATGAGCTAAGGTTGTGCAACCAATAGAAAACGACCGCTCTGTAAAATCACACTGAAATGTTCACCAACTCTTCGTAAGACCCAAACAGAACGTTTTCCAATGGAAAATAGTGATTTGGGGATTTAGTTGTTCATGAACATAAAGACAGGCGCCTCTTGGTTCACATATTATCTTCATCATTGAAAACTAAAGATATAACATGAATGTAAAAACTGTTTGTTTCTAGGTTGTCCGGCAAAAGAACAGATTCATACCAAGCATCGTGGGTCAGCAGGTCCTTACACACCAACATGTCTTATCAAAGGCTCTCAAGCATACACACACACACACAAAGAAGAGGAGTGTAACTCAGTCTGCATGGGAGGAGCCCCTCATACACACATAGAGGCCCTGACATTATGGAGGTCCACACAGAGATGATGTCATCATCTCATCATCTCTTAGCAGTTCTCTGTACATCCATGGTCTCCATATTTTATCACAATATGTGATCACAATATGTGATAAGATAGACTAAAAGACAGAAAGAACATAGCTTGTGTTGTTTGTTGTTGCCTGCTTCTACAGGCATTTACCCAGAAACCCCAAAATGAAACTCTACCACCAATGACAACCAGCGGAAACAGTTGTGGTTTCTGCACTCAGTCCAACCAGCAGTGCTTCCTATAGACAAACTGAGGCTATAACACCATCAAAACATTAACAAACACACACACACACACACACACACACACACACACACACACACGAATAACACAAAGACATGTGTATGCATGCAAACAAATGAACAGGAACAGACAAATTGTTCAGGTCATGCTCATGCATTAAATTGAACAGCATGGACGAGATGAGAAAGAGATCAAACTAACCCTGGACAAAGGGTTTCTGTGAAAGTACAAAAGCCTTAATTTAAAAAATAATAATTTATTACATTAAGGCTCCAAGGTTTACTGCAATGTGTCAGTTTTTGATCCACTACAATATTTATCCCAGGTTTTCACCTTGCCAAAACCAGGTTTGATTCCCTCTGCTGCCGCCAAATGCTAAGATTATATCAACACATGGTTTGTAAGATGGTTTGTATAAAATAATAATTTAAGTTAATACTAAAACAATATTTCTGCATTATTGGTGGTTTAGAAAAAATGAATTATAGAAAACGTATGGTTGAATAATTACCAAACAAAGATGTCATAAAAGATGAGAAACATTTATTAAAGTAGAAGGTCAAACTGCAATTTTGTGTGTACATTCATGACAATGAAAATACATTTAAATATGAACTTTAAACGTAATGAAACTCAGGTCATCTCGGCTCATGAGAATTTTTTTGATGTTCTGACAATCAAACCTCGCCTGGTACGCAGAGAGAAATAACCGCAACATTTTCCACAAACCCAGCCAATCACAAGTCATTTTCTATATTTCCGCCTTCAGTCAAATGGGTGTGAAGATAGTATCAAATCACTTAACTCCTCAACGGATCATCATCATGAGCTGGATGCATGTCTTTCTTCCCATTATCCTGGGTAAGATATTTAAGTTTAAATTTCTACTTCAATTATACAAGAGTTGTATATGATGTCCTGTGTAGTGATTAATTGTTGTATGGTGTTTTCAAATCACATTGAAACAGCCTCAAATGTTCATGTATTTCGTCATATGACTGAATGTCTGAATATGTTTTTAATTCAAGGTGCTGTTGTGTCCTGTCAGGACGTGCTCTCTAACCCAGTAGTGGAGATGACCGTGAGACCAGGAGAAAACGTTATTCTATACTGTGACTGTAAACTCTCACACCTTGTAAATATTGTTTGGTTCAGGAACTGTTCTCATGAAAATCAGCCAACACTTACTCTGAATTGGAAGGACAGAGATCTTGGCATTTTTGATTATGGAGAGAAAGAAGACCATTTCTCACATTTAAACATGATGTGGAACGAGTCTGCAAACTCATACAATTTACTGATTAAGAACATCACTGATTCTCATCTTGGTCTCTACTACTGTGGAACTGAAAAACTGAATGGGACAAAAAGAGAAACTAATTATGTCTACATATATGGTAATATAATCACAAGGATTTCATTCGGTAAGTGGGCTTTTTTTGCGGTCGAATTTATCATCTTATATAAATAAAGAAAACGATTTTTTATATTACAATTAGTTAGGAATGCAATTTACTTGCATATGTAGGGATAATATGCAACTGTGCTTCATGTCAAGAAAACAATAATTACTTTCACACCGTTTTAATTTAAGTTTAAAACTGTTTAAAGATGGGCATGATGTGCAAATTTAACACATTTGTGCCAATTCATAGATTTACTAATTCTACCATTACAATTACATTTACAATTCTCACGAATATCCTGCACATTTGTAGAGGCTATACAGCATATTGATTCATTAAATGTTTAATAATTCATTGTTATTCTTCTATTATTTACAAAAATGACATTTTGTCATTCATGAAAACATCGAAAGAAATCAACCAGCATCCTCCAGCAATAGCTTTAGGCCCTTTCCCACTAGGCGACTTACCCCCGATAATGAGTTTGTTGACGGGGAGAGGGGGGAGAGACCAGGGCTGAAGTCGGCTCTGATTGTCGTTTAGTGTGCGGGGTCTAGAGACACGCAGACATGCTGCCCCCCATAGAGTCAGGAGGGCAAAGATTTATTCCAACCGGTTTAATATTATTGGGCCTGACTGCGTAGAGGGGACTGAGACGGAAATCAGCCAATGGGAAGAAACAAATGACCAGATCCCCTTAATGGATGACGTGTTCCCGTGAGATTTGGTGAGTTTTAAGAGAAGGCGCAGAAAATGGGACAGTAGTCTTCGTGTGTTTACCCCCGCATGTTCCCTGTCGCCTAGTGTAGACCACCGACCCGTAGGCAAAGCAAGACTGATGGTTAAGACCATCATATAGTGTGTACTGCCTAAGTCATTCCCGTCTTTAATAGTCGCCTAGTGGGCAGGAGCATTAAGGAGTTATGTACTGAACAATGGTCAAAGAAACATAACTTCCATGAACCAAGATTGTAAAGAGGTAAGAAATAGCACCACTGTATTTGTAAAAAAGAAAAGAAAATTTCCTTCAATATCCCCATAGATGACGGCTATGGTGCAGGTGTTGGAGAGCCTGGTCCTGCTGCTCCAGACTGTGGACAGTGCTGGATGCTGCTGGTCACCCTGTGTCCATCCTCTGCTCTCCTCTCTTTGTTCCTCTACTTCCTCTGCAGTCACATGGGTACAACATTATGTGCTTTTATTCACTGGAAGTCTTTCTGCAGATCATTTGATTGCGTTGTATCTTGTAATTCTAACTCAGTTTCTGTTTCAGTTCGTTCTGGAAAAGACTCTGGCGTTTCTCAGGACACCAGAACTTTAACACCACAACATGAGGTATCTAATAGAACACCTCTTACATGAAATGATATTAACACCCTGTTTTAAACGTGCTCACTGGTTGAATGTGTCTGTCTCTGAAACACAGGATGAAAACTACAGCCGTGTGTTTTATGCTGTGTTGAAAACTCCACATCACAAAGGATTGTACAGCTTCTCCGCCCTCAGCACGAGTGGGGTTTGAGAGGTGTATTGGTTAGGGTTCCTCCCACCACAACACACACAGCCCCACGCACACACATAGACTCACTCACAGCAACACACAAACACACAGTCACACACACAAACACACATGTATTGAAATTCCCTTGTGGTTCTTGTCATTTTGAAACCTTAAAGTCTATACAACTTGGATTAATGTACGGTAAGTTACACAAACAACATTGAAATATGCATTTGCATTTAATTCCATACCCATTTTATACCCAAAAGTATAGTATATTCTAGTATGGTACAATATTTTGATAAAATGTATGAATAAATAAATTCCAAAGAGTGTTGCGTGGCAGTTTATTTTAAATAATCCCTTTCATACTTCATTTGAGTCAGTAAAAATAATAATTTTAGAAGTACATTTCACAGATAAAGACGTACATAAATATATTGACATATTTTCAGGTCATATTTCTCCTATTTATTCCATCAATGTAAGACTAACACTCATAAGAAATCACTATGGGATAGATTATATCTCAATAAACTTAGCAATGATTAAGAACGTAAAACACAGAACACATAAATAAATAAATAACATGAGAAAGAAAACAAATGACTGAATTGACAATTTAATAAAACTTCTCAATAAAGATTGCATTGCTGTAACTGCAACATGAGACCAGTTGTTTGTGTTTTTTTTTTACTTTGGAACTACAAGGTTTCTCAAGACTAAAATGTGCCCATCCATGAGCCAATCCATCCTGGGACATTTCACTATAAAACGTTTTATTCTGTTTCACTTTGGTTCCCCACTGTGGTAAAATCTGTAACTGTAGATCAGAGGTGGGTAGTAACGCGTTACATTTACTCTGTTACATTTACTTGAGTTTGTTTTTGAAAAGAATATACTTCTAGGAGTAGTTTTAAATCACTATACTTTTTACTTTTACTTGAGTAGATTTGTGAAGAAGAAACTGTACTCTTACTCCGCTACATTAGGCTACAATGAGCTCGTTACTTTTCTTTTTACCTCTTTGGTATTCTACGCGTCATTGTCTTTATCCCCCCGCGTACGCCTTATGCTAAGGCTCTACCACGTGACTGTGTTTCACCAATCAAACGTAGTTGTGCAGTCTCATCACGTTACCATACTCAATCTCAGCGGCGGGACGGGTTAGCTTTACAGTCGTAGCAACACAAAAATGTCAGAATTAGCCGTCGGCAATGCAGACACACATCATACATGCTTTATGCTGCTTATCTTGGGGGGGGGGGGGGGGTAGATATTGGAACTGGAAGTAAACATAATGCCCCATCTACAACTACATCACTCTCCTCTGATGCCTTTTAGAGAACATGCATTCAGCTTAATTTGTGTTCTGGGATACTAGGCCTGCAATATTGTTTTATTTGGCCATCTATTATGAACTGGTGCTTTTTCAGTTGATGTGTACTGCTGCTCTTTTCCTCTGCTCAGTGAGATGTGCAGTGTGGCCTAATCACAGATCAGAGTATTAATGTATAGGCACACAGAAAAAGGGCTGTTGCTTGCCATGCAATACAAAGGTACTGAGTAGGCCTAATCAACACCTATTGATTATTTTATGTTGACCGCTTCCTTCTGTGTGCAGGTTTCTGTTCAGCATGCCTGGTATGAAATGTGTGTTTCCTTCTGTTGTTCTGTCACTGTGGAGACACACACAGACACACACACACACACACACACACACACACAGTTTATGAGAGTTTATGGGCTGCCTCGTTCTAGTTCTGCCTGGACATTTGTGTTTCTTGTGCTTATTTATTTTTTATTCTTTTATTTTTTAAGTACTTGAGTTTACCTGACTTGTTTTAATTGAAGCTATTTTGTAATTTATTTTAATTTGTTTTATTGATTGGATGAACTATAATTTGCATAAAGATGATTATTTTGTATTTTTGTCTGTCTGATTGTTGTCTTGTGTTAAAAAATGAATCAGACGTTACTCAACAGTTACTCAGTACTTGAGTCGTTTTTTCATCAAGTACTTTTTTACTCTTACTCAAGTAATTATTTGGATGACTACTTTATACTTTTACTTGAGTCATATTATTCTGAAGTAACAGTACTTTTACTTGAGTACAATTTGGGCTACTCTACCCACCTCTGTCTATTTGTCATCTTGTTATGATTACCCGAAGGTACATTATGTAATCTCAACACCGAGTGTATAAAATGGGGACTGTAGTCAAAATTCACAAAATTATAAAGAGTTGTTTCTGCCTGCTCCATCCTCCGCAGACTCGAATCATACGCGGGTTGCCATGTTGAGACACTGAACGAACACGAGCGCATGACGAGCCGAATGCAACATATTTTGAGACAAGGGCAATTATTATATTTCAACAATGATAAGCGACGACGAGCCCTTCACTGTCAATTGATCAGCTAATGTATGCAATTAATGTATTGTTTGCAAATTGTAATCCAGCTCATGTGGCATCCGTCTTTAACTCCTTCTGGAGTTAATCTGTCTCCATCTTTCAAATGCAACTCCAAGATTAACCCTAGTTTTAGCACGGCTCTGGTCGAGGAGCTTTTTTGAAAGGGGTCAAGGTTTTTTTGGTCAGGTAGAATCTAGTACAATCTCAGTTGATCCAGATATTTTGACAATCTGGCACATCCAGAACAGCTAAGATGTCTTGAGGCGAGATCTGTGGACCTATCATCACATCATCTCTGCTCTAGCTCCCAAGCTCATTCAGGATATAGTTATGGCTCTAACCCTGCATGGCAAAGGTCCTCGATTCCCTAAGCCTCCCAGGACCTCGAACAACTGCCAACTCCTCAAAGCCCTCCTGCAACCTCCGTCCTAGCCCACTCTGTGTCACATCCCGCCCCCTTCATTGAAGACTGCACTCTGTTCTTGTGTTTCCTGGTCCTGATTGTTCCCACTCACCTTGATTGTTTTCACCTGTCCCTCAGTAACAGTCCCCTTCTAGTGGATTTAGTCTGTGTGTTTCCCTTCCTCTGTGCCAGTTCATCTTTGTTCCTCCGTGTCAAACGTTCCAGCATTACTTCAAGCAATTCCTACGATTCCTGGTTTTTTATTCCTGCCTGTTATCCCCTACTACGCCTCTGTCTACTCCCTGCCGGATTGTTTGCCTGACCTCCAGCTTATTACCCGTGTACCGAACCACTACGCCTGTCTACTCCCTGCCAGATTGTTTGCCTGACCTCCAGCTTATTACCCGTGTACCGAACCACTACGCCTGTCTACTCCCTGCCGGATTGTTTGCTTGATCTCCAACTGATTACCTGTGTACCGACCCTTGCTTTACAGTAAAGACCATTGTTACTATCCAGACTGTTTCCTCTCAGTCGTGCTTTTTAGCCCTTTTTTCCCTGTTGTTCACCTAGTTCTTACATTCTGTAATGTTTGGAAATGTTAATGTGCTAGGACCCAGGGTCAGAGAGAGACAGAGGCGAAAGTCTTTGAAGGGTCTTCATTACCCAGCTGGCAAAAGGCCAAAATAAGTAACACTAGAACCTTCAAGGTTCATAACCTAGTCATTAATTAACTTAAGGATAAGTATGAATCTCAGAAAATGCAAAGAGTCCAAGTCTAACAGAAAAACATTCTCCAATTGAGAAATGATCACGGAGCTCAGAAGCACGTCAGCAGCAGGTCCGTTTGTAGATAATAAGGATCAGCAACTGGTGAGAAGCAGATGGGTTATTATTGTATGGCTAGGAAGTGCTGACAGCGATTGAATAATTGATCTTGGAATCCACACGTGAGGTGTGCATAGACATGCGCTTGGTAATGTGCAGATTGATGGCGGGAACAAAGCTGTCTTTTAGCGCCGGCAGACGGAGCTCCATGGCGCTGAGCGCAGGCAGGGGAACAGCGAGCGGCCGTGGCTTCTCCTGTGATTGTGACAGTAGTCCTCTCTCTCAGAGCAGCTGCTGACACTCCTGGGACCCGGGCTGGATGGAGACGCTCAGAGTCCCTTATAAGGGCTGGATCCAGGATGTCCTGTACCGGTATCCAGGATGTCCCGTACCGGTATCCAGGACCTCTCCTCTGGGCCATAACCCTCCCAGTCCACCAGGTACTGGAATCAACCCCTCACCCTATGGGAGTTGAGAATCCGGCAGACTGTGTGGATCGGTTGCCCATCCAGCAGGCGTGGTGGAGGTGGAACCTGGACGGTGGGAGTCAGCAGACTGGTGGCGTGTTTTGGCCGCCCAGCGCGTCTGCGATTTGCATTTCAATTACAAATGGGCATCCTGCTTAAAGGTGTGTCTTTAACTGATGATGCGCATGTCTTGAGTTGATGACACAACACTCACACTTTTATTGCCCATTTAGTTTTCTATTATAGCCTACCACAAAATCGGATTGATTTGTTGAAGATACATTTAATATATGTGGGTTGTTTCAGATGGACGGTGACACACACATCCGCGGTGATGAATTCAGTTTGGCGTTCAATATCACCCTTTGTTTTGCTTCCTAATCTCAATCTGACAAAGAATCAAGCTGTTGAGAACTCTAGCCATACTCCTATGCATGGCGATGCGTCTCATACACAAGGACACACAGTTTATTGTATTTGTATAGGTTTCTATTCCAACAATTTGAGAGACAACTCCGAACAGCAACCAGGGCTGACGTCACCGCAGCCCACTTGGAGGCGGGGCGGGGTCACTTTGGCCCGACCTCGGAGAAGGTCCATCTTGGGCTCGGTAGCTGGCATTACAGGAAAATGGTTGCTAACCTCTGAACCGATGGACAGACTAACAACAATGTGATTTTAAACAACTAATGAGAACGCAAACATCTAAATTAACAGGAATAGGCTGAATTCCACTTACTAGCTTACAGGACGTTCTAGATTAATCATAATGAATGCTTGTAACATTACAGACACGACTTTAGCCTTGCTCTTATCTCAGGCTCTCATGGTAACCACAAATTAGCACAGTCAAAAGTCACATCTCTGAATATTTAAATGTACTCCTGCTCAGTAAATGTTTATACTAAGGTTCTGATGATTTATCTTTCATTAGAAGCTGATTGGTTGAGAACGGCTTTATGGCCAACAGAGAAGAAAACGGGCAGAAAACCACAACCTTGATCTGGGATGGTTGTCTGTCTCTTCCTATTTTATCACAATATGTGATCACAATATGTGATAAGATAGACTATAAGACAGAAAGAACATAGCTTGTGTTGTTTGTTGTTGCCTGCTTCTACCGGCGTTTACCCAGAAACCCCAAAATGAAACTATACCACCAATGACAACCAGCGGAAACAGTTGTGGTTTCTGCACACAGTCCAACCAGCAGTGCTTCCTATAGACAAACTGAGGCTATAACACCATCAAAACATTAACAAACACACACACACACACACACACACACACACACACACACACACACACACACACACGTATAAACACAAAGACATGTGTATGCACACAAACAGATGAACAAGAACAGAAAAAAGATCAGTTTATGCTCACAACAGCATAGGCAAAATGAGAAAGAGATAAAACTAACCCTGGATAAAGGGTTTCTGTGAAAATACAAAAGCCTTCATTTTTTAAAATAATTTATTACACAAAGGATCCATGGTTTACTGCAATGTGTCAGTTTGTTAGCCACTACAATATTTATCCCAGGTTTTCACCTTGCCAAACCAGGTTTAATTCCCTCTGCCGCCGCCAAATGCTAAGATTATATAACAACATGGTTTGTAAGATGGTTTGAATAAAATAAAAAAATAAAGATTAGTACTAAAACAATATTTCTGTATTATTGGTGGTTTAGAAAAACTTTATGATAGAAAAACTAAAATTGAATAATTACCAAACAAAAATGTTTACATCACATTTCTTCAGCCATATTTTATTTTTATTTGTATTATAATATAAAAGATGAGAAGCTTTTATTAAAGTAGAAGGTATTCTGAATTTTCTTTCTCTATCTGGTTTGATGCCAAACTGCAAGTTTGTGTGTATATCCATTACAATGAAAATTAAGTTGAATCTAATAGAGAAATGTAATAAAACTCAGGTCATCTCGGCTCATGAGAATGTTTTTGATGTTCTGACAATCAAACCTCGCCTGGTACATAGAGAGAAATAACCGCAACATTTTCCACAAACCCAGCCAATCACAAGTCATTTTTAATATTTCCGCCTTCAGTCAAATGGGTGTGAAGAAAGTATCAAATCACTTAACTCCTCAACGGATCATCATCATGAGCTGGATGCATGTCTTTCTTCCCGTTATCTTGGGTAAAATGTTTAAGTTTAAATTTCTACTTCAACAACACATGAGTTGTATATGATGTCCTATGTAATGATTGATTGGTATATAGTCTTTTAACATCCCAATGATACAGCATCATATGTTGCTCCATGTTGCTGAGTATTTCTTCTAATGACTATATTTCTTCTATAATTTTAATTGAAGGTTCTGTTGTGTCCTGTCAGGACCTACTCTCTAACACAGAAGTGGAGCTGACCGTGAGACCAGGGGAAAACGTTACTCTATACTGTGACTGTAAAATATCAACTAGTGTAGATGTTGTTTGGTTCAGGAACTGTTCTCATGAAAATCAGCCAACACTTACTCTGAAATGGAAGGAAAGAGATCTTGGAATTTTTGATTATAAAGAGAATGGAAGAAATTTCTCCCATTTAAATATGAAGTGGAACGTTTCGTCAAACTCATACAATTTACTGATTAAGAACATCACTGATTCTCATCTTGGTCTCTACTACTGTGGAACTGAAAAACTGAATGGGACAAAAAGAGAAAAGAAATATATCTACACATATGGTAATATAACCACAAGGATTTCATTCGGTAAGTGGGCTTTTTTTTGTGGTCTAATTGATTATTTTATTTAAATAAAGAATACGATTTTTACTATTACAATTAGTTAGGAATTCAATTTACTTGCACATGTCAGGAAAATACGCAACTGTGCTTCAAGTTAAGAAAACAATAATTACTTTCACACTGTTTTAATTTAATTTTAAAACTTTTTAAAGATGAGCAGGATGTGCAAATTGGAGACATTTGTGCCAATTCATAGATTTACAAATTACAATTACATTTACAATTCCTACGAATATCCTGCACATTTGTAGAGGCTATAGAGCGTATAAATTTATTAAATGTTTAATTAATTCATTGTTATTCTTCTATTATATACAAAAATGATATTTTGCCATTCAAGACAACATCGAAAGAAATCAACCAGCATCCTCCAGCAATAGCCTTAGGCCCTTTCCCACTAGGCGACTTACCCCCGATAATGAGTTTGCTGACGGGGAGAGGGGGGAGAGACCAGGGCTGAAGTCGGCTCTGATTGTCGTTAAGTGTGCGGGGTCTAGAGACATGCAGACATGCTGCCCCCCATAGAGTCAGGAGGGCAAAGATTTATTCCAACCGGTTTAATATTATCGGGCCTGACTGCGTAGAGGGGACTGAGACGGATATCAGCCAATGGGAATAAACAAATGACCAGATCCTTGTAATGGATGACGTGTTCCCGTGAGATTTGGTGAGTTTTCTTAGAAGGCGCAGATAATGGGACAGTAGTCTTCGTGTGTTTGACCCTGCATGTTCCCTGTCACCTAGTGTACCACCGACCCGTAGGCAATGCAAGACTGATGGTCAAACCATCATGTAGTGTGTACTGCCTAAGTCATTCTCGTCTTTAATAGTCGCCTAGTGGGCAGGAGCATTAAAAAGAGTTATATACTGAACAATGATCAAATAAACATAACTTCTATGAAGCAAGATTGTAAAAAGGTCCAAACTAGTGTCATGTATTTGTACAAAAGAATGTGTATTTCCTTAAATCTCCCTAAAGATGACGCCAATGGTTCAGGTGCTGGAGACCCTGGTCCTGTTGCTCCAGGCTGTGGACAGTGCTGGATGCTGCTGGTCATCCTGTGTCCATCCTCTGCTCTCCTCCTCTCCCTCTTCTCATCCTTGGTAGTCTACCTCCGCTACAGGAAAACAGGTAGCATATATATCTCTGTTAGCTGTCATCTTCTGTATCTTGAGAGCACTAATGCTACATATTGTTTTTTGTATAAGCAGTTTCCCTGTGCTGTTTTTGTGGCGTAATATTATATAATATTGTTTCTTCAAGATGGAGACCTCCATGTTGCTCAGAAAACACCTAGCAGTAGAGATACACCATCAATCAGGAACCAGGTAATGTATAGTTCATATACTTAAGTTCATTTGTGATGCAATGGTAGAGGACAGTATGGAGTACATTAACATGTTGTGGTGGAGCGCTGTACAAAGATGTTAAATGAAGGGTGAATGGCTGAATGAACATCATTAGACCCAATGTTCAGCGACAGTCAGGTGTTATAAGACACGGGAAGAGAAGTGCATTCAGCAGAGCTTCATGTGGTTCTTTAAGAGTCAAGAGTAGCTGCTTCCTGTAGAGTCCCTTCATAAGGGTGTAACAAGGGACACAAACTTCAAAGGCAATTTGGAGAAACCAGCCGGAGTAATCTGTGTGTATGTGGTCAGACAGGCCATCCAATCGTATCATTCAGGCCGAAGGAAACGATTGGACGGGATTATTACAGGCAGTTTGGTGACGATGTGATGGATTAGCAAAGTGTAAAGCATGTTGATGATGTAGTGGTAAAGCAGAGTGCAAAGTCTGTTGATGACAGTAATATTAATAGTTATGTGTCTCTCTCTCAGGAGGAAGATGGATTGTGTTACGCTACACTGGATATTCCTCTACGTTCTAAGAGACCTACAAAGAAGAGAGTCCAAACCTCTGAGTTCAGCACCTACTCAGCAGTCAATAATAAGAGAATGTGACCATGACCAAGTCTTTTTAATACAAATACAAGGGCTCTACTTCCTCAATCTGATCTTTATTCTGCCCAGATGAGGATGAAATAATTTTGCACTCCAGTCTTAAAATAATGCAAACATGTGAAGGTTAAGCGTTTTTATGATTTATAAATATTTCACTCACATTGGCACACACATGTTCATGAAAATAAATTGACACATATTTTAAATAATTGAAATAAAGTGTTGTAATCAATAAATGCCATTTACTACTTAGTAGGATATCCTATTATCAGATGCTGTGTATGTTTTAAATACCATGTACTGTTTGCATATTGTTTGTTAATAGTATAAATTAGAGAATTTGTTTTTGGCTATTTTTACTCTGCATTATTAGATATTGTTTGTTGTACATTAGTAACTATATAGCTATATTGAATTATAGTAACCTCCTTGTCTCTGTGTATCAGGTTAAGAAACCTTGATCTGGCTATAAGGCTTTTTTTCTGTAATGTCTTCTTAGCAAATTACAACGAAACTCAGAGAAGGATGTTGACCGTTCATTTTTTACAATTTCAGGGCTACTCCTTGTCTTACATGTTGGACGGTGGTGACACCTTAAATATCCCAAGAACACGTCATTACAACCAAAATACTTTACTAAACTGTGTTCTCTACCACATGGAGACCACGGATGCACTGACTTCATCTCTGTGTTGACCGCCTCAATGTCAGGGCCTCGGTGTGAAAGAGGTTCCTCCCGTGCAGAAACAGAGTTAAACTCTTCTTCTTTTTTTGGGTGCATGTGTGTGTGATGAGAGCCTTCGATAAGACATGTTGGTGTGTAAGCTGTATCTTCCAGGACCCGCTGACACCCAACGTCAACAGTATAAAAGTGTTTAATTTGCTGGACGTCACTTTTTACATTCATGTTATAGCTTGCGTTTCCAATGATGAACATAGTATGTGAACCAAGAGATGCCTTTCTTTATTTTCATGAAATGATAAACCACCAAATAAAAAATGGCTGTTGAAAACCGTTCTGTTTGGGTAAGACGAAGAGTTGGTGAACATTTCAGTGTGATTTTACAGAGCGATCGTTTTCTATCGGCTGCACAACCTTAGCTCAAGTAAGTGTTTCGTGCAAACTCTGAGGCCAAGAGCACAGTGTATGCTGATACGTGATCACACGACCTGCTACACGACTGCAGCAAGTGTTAAGACCACCAGGGGTTTGTGTTTTACAGCTACAGGATGTTAGCATGGTTTTCCTGTGTACTTCTCGTCAGCTTACTCCATTTTCCATTTGTTACGATGTGCACAGTGTTTGGTGGTATGAAAAGAGAAGTTTCATTTGTCCATCTTTTTCAAAACATAATATTAGTTTTCTGTCTTTACTAAAACAACATACTTAAATTAATTAATAAATTGATAAATTGCATTATAATGTGGTGAATCTTTTTGATTAGAGAAAAATGCTATCCTTGCAGTTATCTCCCTAGCAATTCCAACAGCTTGAATTTTTTTTTGCATTTTTTAAAAACAGCTTAACAGCATTCAAATAACATTTGTTTCATTTAATTTTTAATGTATTCCTTGAGAGTGTTTTGGCAACAAGTAGGACAAAGGTTTTCTGTGGGCAGTGTTGAAAATGAATTGAACATGGTTACTCTGGGGAAGTTAAATTCTCTGTGCAACACATTGCACACACGTGAGAGCAGCCAATCCGAGTGCTCTGCAGTGCGTGATGCCCCCGCCCCTTTTTGGGTGAAAGCGACCCTCTTATTTGACTGGCGGTCAATTCAAATTTTGAGGTCTTTCACAATTGAATACCATAAAATAAAAATAAAGTTTTGCTTTTTGGCTATGAGGAGCCCAAAGCCTATGGTTAGTTAGTCAAACAATTATGTTATGTAGTTGCCAATCAACGATCTGCATTATATTACATATACAAAAAAAGGGGTTGATGAGTGACCTTTCAGTCTGCCTCCATCAAAATGGATGACCAACGCTCCCGTGGCGTCCATCAAGGTCATCGCCATGCCGCTGCCGCCGTCCGCCCCGAATGACATGCCTGTCCAGCTTGAACTGACCATGGTGGTCTTCGCAGAGACAAGTGGCAGTTACATCCCACCATTGTCAGATTGATCTGAAAGAGGTTCGGGACGGCTCAAGTGGACCAGTTAGCGTCCAGAGAGAACACCCACTGCATGATGTGGTTCTCTCAGCCTGCAGGATCTTCTACCGTTGGGGGTACACGCCATGGCCGCGGGCTCTCTTGTATGCCCATCAGCTGGATCCCCCTCTTCTAGAGCGTATCAGACAGGAGGAACCGTCGCTCATTCTGGAACCCCGGAGTGTCGTTCTTGTGGTTCCCAGAGTTAGCCGTGCTCTGGTGCACGGTGACTTGGCCGCTGCTGGTCAGACTGGATGAGCTTTCACAAGCACAAGGGACAGTTCACCAATCGTCTGTCGGGCGTTTGTTGGTTTGGCTTCTGAGAGGTGGATTCTGCAGGGCAGAGGTTTGCCTTCAGCAGTTATCAGCACAATTCAGAGTGCCCGCGCACCATTCCACCTCCTCCCTCACACTTTTGGTGCGACAGCAGACACGTTGTCCCATCTCGTTCTGAGGTGGGAAGCGTGCTTCGTTTCTTACAGTGATTCCTGGAGTAATGTTTGGCTTTTTCCACCGTTAAAGTCTATGCAGCATCCGTTTCGGCTGGCCAAGTAGGCTGTGATGGTAAACCGTTTTTTAGTCATACCCTGGTCAAGAGATTCTTGCCTGGGGCTAGACATGTAAAACCTGTTTCCCTTGTGCTTACACCAAGCTGGGCTCTTCCCACCGTTTTGCGAGGCATTTCTAGGGAGACTTTCGAGCCTCTGTCTCAAGCCCCTTTGGATGTTCAATCTTTTAAGACGGCGCTTTTACTCGTTTAGGTTGCTGCAAAGCGTGCAGGTGAGTTGGCGCTCTGTCATCCCAAGCTGCTTGATACTCTATGAGGACAGCTATTTAGCGCTAACCTTGACAGTTCATTTGTTGCGCTTTCAGGGCTACTCCTTGTCTTACATGTAGGACTGTGGTGGCACCATAAATATCCCAAGAACACGTCATTACAACCAAACTACTTTATTAAACTGTGTTCACTACCACATGGAGACCACGGATGTACAGAGGCCCGCTAACATGATGACATCATCTCTGTGTGGACCTCCATAATGTCAGGGCCTCTATGTGTGTATGAGGGGCTCCTCCCATGCAGACTGAGTTACACTCCTCTTCTTTGTGTGTATGTGTGTGTGTGCTTGAGAGCCTTTGAGAAGACAAGTTGGTGTGTAAGCTTCAAGGACCTACTGACCCATGATGCTTGGTATGAAACTGTTCTTTTGCCAGACAACCTAGAAACAAACACTTTTTACATTCATTTTATTTCTTTAGTTTTTAATTATGAACATAGTATGTGAACCAAGAGGCGCCTGTCTTTATGTTCACGAACAACTAAATCCCCAAATCACTATTTTCAGTTGAAAACCGTTCTGTTTGGGTCTTATGGAGAGTTGGTAAACATTTCAGTGTAATTTTACAGAGCAGTCGTTTTCTATTGGCTGCACAACCTTAGCTCATTAAGTGTGAGGTGCAAACTCTGAGCCCAAGAGCACAGTGTCTGCTGATACGTGATCACATGACATGTTTTTACGGACTGCAGCAAGTGTTAAGACCACCAGTGGTTTGTGTTTTTCAGCTACAGGATGCCATTGTGGTTTTCCTGTGTACTTCTCGTCAGTTTACTTTAAGCATGTTCATTCCATTACCCATTTATTGCAAGGTGCACAGAGTTTGGTGGTGTGAAAAGACAAGTTTCATTAGTACAATTTTTTCAAAACAGAATATTATTTTGGCCTGATTACTAAAACAACATACTTAAATAAATAAATAAATAAATACATGGATAAATTGCATTAAAATGTGTTGAATCTTTTTTTTTTTCCTTGTAGTTATCTGCCTAGCAACTCTAACAGCTTGTCATGTTTTTTGCATTTTTGAAAAACAGCATGACAACAGTCTAATGACTTGACAATGCATCAGGGACGAGCTCGTCATCGACGGGACCGCTTCTGAGGGCTCTGCCAGCTCTTCTGTCTCCTGTGCCTCTACGAAGCTACGCTTGTTCACCCATCTGTTCGGGCAGATCATGAGCGAGGCGGCGTCCGCTGCCGCCCTCCGCCCCGAGCGACATGCAGGGTGACTACTTTAGGCCTGTCCAGCTTTACCTGACCACGGTGGCCGAGGACCCGCCCGGCCTGAATGCACCGGTGCGGCGATCCCGTGTGCTTCATGAGCGGGCGACTCGCTACGTGAGTCATGTTCTACGGCCTCGTGTACCAGTCCCCTGGACCCCTACTTTTACCTCTGGGTCTGCACTTAATGCGCAAACTAGCGGTGGATTTCTCTCCAGAGGTTCGATCCCAGGCGACACAAGCTCAGGGTTCTCACCGTACCCCACTCTGTGTAACCGGACCTGGAAGACTGGGCTACCCCACCTGTGCTTCTCAAGGGGGTTCACCAGGGCAGTGACGTCTTACGTGGTGGTCGTCACAGACGCCTCGTTGACCGGTTGGAGGGGCGCGTGCCTCTCCCCCTCGGTCGGAGGCGAGTGGCCGACGCCCCCTGCTGCACACATAAATGTGTTCAAACTTTTCCACGGTGATGAAAGTGCTTCTACATTCAATCAGAAATTGGCTTTTTCCACCGTTAAAGTCTATGCAGCTTCCATTTCGGCTGGCCAAGTAGGCAGGGATGGTAAACGGTGGATTTACTCCCCTGGTCAAGAGATTCTTGCCTGGGGAGTAAAACCTGTTTCTCTTGTGCTTACACCAAGCTGGGATCTTCCCACCGTTTTGCGAGGCATATCCAGGGACCCTTTCGAGCCTCTGTCTCAAGCCCGACTCAAGGGGACTGTAGCAATGTCTAAGCTACGGACCAGGGTAAAAATCACACCAAGAGAATTAACGCAAGAAAGGTCTTTTATTCTTCTTCCAACAAAAACCAAGATTCACCGTCCTTCTTGGACGTGTGCGTTTTACTCTATTCAGTCCTCCGGACTTCGCCCCGGCACAACAAAGGAAAACCTCCACCCGCGTGGCTGGAGAAGAAACAAACAGCCCGGTCCTTGTAATGGATGACTCAGATAAATAGATTAAATTGTTGATAGTCAGACAAACCCATGATTTTCTTCCTTTTAATTTGAAATGGCTTAAACTGCTGCTTATCAATTTACCAGAGCAACATCCTTTTGTCTAACCTGCAAAAATGCAGGCTTGAAATGGTGCAGACCTCCTCCTTCCTTCCTAGTGCCGCTGTGTTTGTACAATTTCTTTATTTCTTTCTTAAATATCCCTATAGATGGTCCAGGTTGTGGAGACCCTGGTCCTGCTGCTCCAGCCTGTGGACAGTGCTGGATGCTGCTGGTCACCCTGTGTCCATCCTCTGCTCTCCTCTCTTTGTTCCTCTACTTCCTCTGCAGTCACACGGGTACAACATTATGTGCTTTTATTCACTGGAAGTCTTTCTGCAGATCATTTGATTGCGTTGTATCTTTTATTATAAGTCTCTGTTTCAGTTCGTGCCGAAAAAGACCCTGGCGTTTCTCTGGAAACCAGAACTTTAACACCACAATATGAGGTATCTGATAGAACACCTCTTACAATACATGATATATACCTTGTTATATTAGGAAGTGTGCTCAGTAGTTACACTGTCCTAATGTCACGTTGTGTATGTCTCTCACACGCAGGATGAAAACTACAGCCGTGTGTCTTCTGCTGTGTTGAAAACTCACAACACAGGATTTCACAATATAGTAATAGTATATATAGTATATAGTAATCACTATGGGATTGATTATATCGCAATCAACCTAGCAATATTAATGAACATATACTGTATGTGTTACGTGACCCTCTCCGTTTCTGTCCATTTCCGCCATCTAGTGGCACCCTGCCTCATTTCACCATGTGCTCCTTTGTTTACCTCTCGTCGTCAATTAACCACCACGTGCACTTCCTCTGTTCACACACTCCTGCCAGCAATCACCAATCACCCCCCACAGTACTTAAGCACTGGCTTCTCACAAGGCCAGTGTTAGTTCGTTGTTTAGTTTAGTGTGTTCATGTCTCACGGTAACTTCGTCCTCGCCTTTTAGTTTCTTGTTCCTGTTACGGGTTCCGCTCCCGTTCTTGTTCCGCTCCGGTTCTTGTTCCTGCTCTCGTTCCTGTTCCTGCTCCCGTTCCAGTACCTTCTCCTCTTGTCCTCCTCGTTCCTCTTTCCTAGTCCCTGCCTGCCTGCCTGTCTCCCCGTTGCCGAGCCTTGATTTCCTGACTACCCTCTGCCTGCCTGACTCCCCGCCTGCCTACTGCCGCCTGACTCCCCGCCTGCCTACGTCCCTCTGCCTGCCTGACTCCCCGCCTGCCTACTGCCTCCTGACTACCCGCCTGCCTACGTCCCTCTGCCTGCCTGACCCCCCGCCGGTCTACTGTCTGCTGCCTGCTCAACTACCCGCCTGCCTTGCCCTTGCCTGTGCCTGAGTGTCCTAATAAATCCCTTTTTAACCTGCTCCCTTCTCGTCTCCGTGTCTTGCACTTGGGTCCTAGTCGTAACCCTAACAGTACGAACTAGCCTAAACATGGACCCAGCAGACACGGATCGAATACGCCAGGCTTGCTCCTACCTGGGAATACCTTATTTCCCCTACGAATCGGCTTTGGCAGCAATCAATTCCTCCCTTGAAAAGTTTAAGTCAGCTTCCGGTGGAAACCGCAGTCCAGCACCAGCCCCCCCTGCCGCAGCACTCTCGTGGCCACCAACCTCCGCTGCAGCCGCAGGATCGTGGCCATCAACCCCCGCTGCAACCGCTG
Organism: Lota lota; assembly: GCA_026745465.1. Taxonomy (NCBI): domain Eukaryota; kingdom Metazoa; phylum Chordata; class Actinopteri; order Gadiformes; family Lotidae; genus Lota; species Lota lota. The sequence continues at coordinate 2,914,799 of JACYXH010000312.1, read as the reverse complement.
CATCGTGGCCCGCAACCCCCGCTGCAACCGCAGCCTCGTGGCCATCAACCCCCGCTGCAACCGCAGCCTCGTGGCCATCAACCCCCGCTGCAACCGCAGCATCGTGGCCCGCAACCCCCGCTGCAACCGCAGCCTCGTGGCTACCAACTCCCGCTGCAACCGCAGCATCGTGGCCACCAACTCCCGCTGCAACCGCAGCTTCGTGGCCACCAACTCCCGCTGCAACCGCAGTCTCGTGGCCACCAACTCCCGCTGCAACCGCAGTCTCGTGGCCACCAACCCCCGCTGCAACCGCAGCAGCGTGGCCACCAATCCCCGCTGCAACCGCAGTCTCGTGGTCACCAACCCCCGCTGCAACCGCAGTCTTGTGGCCACCAACTCCCGCTGCAACCGCAGTCTCGCGGCCACCAACTCCCGCTGCAACCGCAGTCTCGCGGCCACCAACTCCCGCTGCAACCGCAGTCTCGTGGCCACCAACTCCCGCTGCAACCGCAGTCTCGTGGTCACCAACCCCTGCTGCCGGAGCAGTCTCGTGGCCACCAACTCCCGCTGCAACCGCAGTCTCGTGGCCACCAACTCCCGCTGCAACCGCAGCCTCGTGGCCACTAACTCCCGCTGCAACCGCAGTCTCGCGGTCACCAACCCCCGCTGCAGCCGCAGCCTCCAGTCCTCAACCACCACAGCTGTGGTCTCCTGGTTCCGAGCCCCAGCAGGAGTGGCCTCCTGGTTCCAAGCCCCAGCAGGAGTGGCCTCCTGGTTCCAAGCCCCAGCAGGAGTGGCCTCCTGGTTCCAAGCCCCAGCAGGAGTGGCCTCCTGGTTCCAAGCCCCAGCAGGAGTGGCCTCCTGGTTCCGACCCCCAGCAGGAGTGGTCTCCTGGTTCCAAGCCCCAGCAGGAGTGGCCTCCTGGTTCCAACCCCCAGCAGGAGTGGCCTCCTGGTTCCAAGCCCCAGCAGGAGTGGCCTCCTGGTTCCAAGCCTCAGCCCCCGCAGCTGTTTTCCCCGAGCTCCAAGCATCAGCCCCCGCAGCCGTTCTCTCCTGTTTCCAAGCCTCAGCTCCCGCAGCCATTTCCCCCTGGTTCCGAGCCTCAGCCCCCGCAGCCGTGGCCTCCTGGTTCCGAGCCCCAGGTCCCGCAGCCGTGGTCTCCGGATCCCAAGCACCAGCCCACACAGCCGTGGACTCCGTGCTCTCAGCCCCCACAGCCGTGGACTCCTGTTTCTAAGCCCCTGCCCCCGCAGCCGTTGCTTCCGGTTTCCAAGCCCCAGCCATTGCTTCCGGTTTCCAGGCCCCAACCCCCACAGCTGTGGACTCCGGGTCCCAAGCCCCAGCGGCATCCCGGCCCTGAGTTCCAGCAGCAGTTGCCTCCTGTTTCCAAGCCTCAGCTCCCGCAGCCATTTCCCCCTGGTTCCGAGCCTCAGCCCCCGCAGCCGTGGCCTCCTGGTTCCGAGCCCCCGGTCCCGCAGCCGTGGTCTCCGGATCCCAAGCACCAGCCCACACAGCCGTGGACTCCGTGCTCTCAGCCCCCACAGCCGTGGACTCCTGTTTCTAAGCCCCTGCCCCCGCAGCCGTTGCTTCCGGTTTCCAAGCCCCAGCCATTGCTTCCGGCCTCCAGGCCCTCAGCCCCAGCAACTGCGGTCACCTGGTCCCTAACCCCGGTGGCCTTCTGGCCCTGAGCCCCAGCAACAGCTGCTTTCTGGTCCCGAGCCCCAGCGGCCTTCTGGCCCTGAGCCCCAGCAACAGCTGCCTTCTGGTCCCAAGCCTCAGCGGCCTCCCGGGCCTGAGTTCCAGCAGCAGTTGCCTCCTGGTCTTAAGCCCCAGCGGCCTCCAGGCCCTCAGCCCCAGCAACTGCGGTCACCTGGTCCTAAACCTCAGCGGCCTTCTGGCCCTGAGCCCCGGCAACAGCTGCCTTCTGGTCCCGAGCCTCAGCGGCCTTCCGGCCCTCAGCCCCAGCAGCTGCTGCCTTCTGGTCCCAAGCCCCAGCGGCCTCTCGGCCCTCAGCCCCAGCAGCTGCTGTCTCCTGGTCCCAAGCCCCAGCGGCCTCCCAGCCCTAAGCCCCAGCAGCTGCTGTCTCCTGGTCTCAAGCCCCAGTTGTCTCCTGGTCTCAAGCCTCAGCGGCCTCCCGGTCCTGAGCCCAAGCAAATGCTGCCTCCTGGTCCCAAGCCCCAGCGGCCCTCTGGCCCTGAGCCCCAGTCCCAGCAGCAGTTCCCTTCTGGACCTGCGCCCCAGCGCCAGCAGCAGTTGTCTCCAGGTCCCGAGTCCAAGTCCCAGTTGTCTCCAGGTCCCAAGTCCAAGTCCCAGTTGTCTCCAGGTCCCGAGTCCAAGTCCCAGTTGTCTCCAGGTCCCGAGTCCAAGTCCCAGTTGTCTCCATGTCCCGAGTCCAAGTCCCAGTTGTCTCCAAGTCCCAGGTGCCTCCAGGTCCCGAGTCCAAGTCCCAGGTGCCTCCAGGTCCCGAGTCCAAGTCCCAGTTGTCTCCAGGTCCCGAGTCCAAGTCCCAGTTGTCTCCAGGTCCCGAGTCCAAGTCCCAGTTGTCTCCAGGTCCCGAGTCCAAGTCCCAGTTGTCTCCAGGTCCCGAGTCCAAGCCCCAGTTGTCTCCAGGTCCCGAGTCCAAGCCCCAGCTGTCTCCAGGTCCCGAGTCCCAGCGTCCTCCTGATCCTGAACCGCAGCAGCAGTTGCCTCCCGGCCCTGAGCCCCAGTGTCCTCCTGACCCTGTGCCCCAGCAGCTGCTGTCTCCTGGTCCCAAGCCCCAGCGGCCTCTCGGCCCTCAGCCCCAGCAGCTGCTGTCTCCTGGTCCCAAGCCCCAGCGGCCTCCCAGCCCTACGCCCCAGCAGCTGCTGTCTCCTGGTCTCAAGCCCCAGTTGTCTCCTGGTCTCAAGCCTCAGCGGCCTCCCGCTCCTGAGCCCAAGCAACTGCTGCCTCCTGGTCCCAAGCCCCAGCGGCCCTCTGGCCCTGAGCCCCAGTCCCAGCAGCAGTTCCCTTCTGGACCTGCGCCCCAGCGCCAGCAGCAGTTGTCTCCAGGTCCCGAGTCCAAGTCCCAGTTGTCTCCAGGTCCCAAGTCCAAGTCCCAGTTGTCTCCAGGTCCCGAGTCCAAGTCCCAGTTGTCTCCAGGTCCCGAGTCCAAGTCCCAGTTGTCTCCAGGTCCCGAGTCCAAGTCCCAGTTGTCTCCAAGTCCCGAGTCCAAGTCCCAGTTGTCTCCAGTTCCCGAGTCCAAGTCCCAGGTGCCTCCAGGTCCCGAGTCCAAGTCCCAGTTGTCTCCAGGTCCCGAGTCCAAGTCCCAGTTGTCTCCAGGTCCCGAGTCCAAGCCCCAGTTGTCTCCAGGTCCCGAGTCCAAGCCCCAGCTGTCTCCAGGTCCCGAGTCCCAGCGTCCTCCTGATCCTGAACCGCAGCAGCAGTTGCCTCCCGGCCCTGAGCCCCAGTGTCCTCCTGACCCTGTGCCCCAGCAGCAGCTGTCTCCTGGTCCCAAGCCTCAACGGCCTCCTGGCCGCAAGCGCAACCGGCGCCGCAGTTTTCCACCAGGAAAGAGCCCCGGTCCCCTAGTCCGCTGTCACCTCCGTCCCCGGCTCCGTCTTTTCCCCGGGTGGTTGACAGCATCCCGGCGTATCCTGTTGGACGCCTCCCGGATGTGCGTCGTCGCGGACGACGACTGCGTCCGCATGCTCCCAACACCAGGCACGCACGCGCCGGTTACCGGTTCCACGGTTATCCGTCGGGAAAAGCCTAGTCCGCTGTCTCTTCCGTCCCCGGCTCCGCCACTTCCCCGGGTGATTGACAGCATCCTGGCGTACCCTGGAAGACGCCTACCTGATTTGCGTCATCGCGGTCGGCGACGGGCGCCCGCCCGCTCCCAATATAAGAAATACAAGCTCCGGCCTCCGGTCCCGCAGCTTTCCGCCGGGAGAAAGCCCCGGTCCGCTGTCTCCTCCGTTCCCGGCACCGCCCTCTCCTTGGTTGGCAGCATTCCGGCGTATCCTGGACCCCTCCCTAACTCCGGATTCCCACCGCCAGCACCCTCCCCCGTCGTGCGTACGCCTGGAGGCGTCCGTTGGGGGGGGGGGGGGGGTACTGTTACGTGACCCTCTCCATTTCTGTCCATTTCCGCCATCTAGTGGCACCCTGCCTCATTTCACCATGTGCTCCTTTGTTTACCTCTCGTCGTCCATTAACCACCACGTGCACTTCCTCTGTTCACACACTCCTGCCAGCAATCACCAATCACCCCCCCCACAGTACTTAAGCACTGGCTTCTCACAAGGCCAGTGCTAGTTCGTTGTTTAGTTTAGTGTGTTCATGTCTCACGGTAACTTCGTCCTCGCCTTTTAGTTTCTTGTTCCTGTTACGGGTTCCGCTCCCGTTCTTGTTCCGCTCTGGTTCTTGTTCCTGCTCTCGTTCCTGTTCCTGCTCCCGTTCCAGTACCTTCTCCTCTTGTCCTCCTCGTTCCTGTTTCCTAGTCCCTGCCTGCCTGTCTCCCCGTTGCCGAGCCTTGCGTTCCTGACTACCCTCTGCCTGCCTGACTCCCCGCCTGCCTACTGCCGCCTGACTCCCCGCCTGCCTACGTCCCTCTGCCTGCCTGACTCCCCGCCTGCCTACTGCCTCCTGACTACCCGCCTGCCTACGTCCCTCTGCCTGCCTGACCCCCCGCCGGTCTACTGTCTGCTGCCTGCTCAACTACCCGCCTGCCTTGCCCTTGCCTGTGCCTGAGTGTCCTAATAAATCCCTTTTTAACCCGCTCCCTTCTCGTCTCCGTGTCTTGCACTTGGGTCCTAGTCGTAACCCTAACAGTATGTTCATAAATAAATCAATAAAAACCTTGACAAAAGAAAGAAAACATATTACCGGATTGACAATTCAATAAAACTTCTCGATCAACATTGCGTTGCTATGACTGCAACATGAGACCAGTGGTTTGCGCTTTTCAGCAACAGGATGCTACCATGGGTTTCCTGTTTGATTCCCATCAGTTTATTGTTAGCATGTTCAATCGATTTTTTCATTGAAGTGTCACACAAACACAGTGGGCTGACTAACAACAACCATTGGGTTCCTCACATCGTCTTAGTATTGATGGCTGAGTTGGTGCAGAGCTCTGAGGGTTAGACTATCTGCATTTTACGTCTCTGTGAGGGTAGAGGGATATCCAGTGTAGCGTAACAAAGTCCATCTTCATCCTGAGAGGGACAGTTTGACATCTCTCCTGTTGCTTTGGATCTACAATGAAGAAACCTGAAGCCTTTGCAGGATTGTGTTTTGATGAGGCAATTGCATGAAAGCAACAGTCAGTACAGCTATAGCTTCTCACCATGGATGGTTCTAGAATGTATGTTGAAAACACTAGGAACTAGGAAGTTAAGGAGGGGTAGAAGGAACTTGTAGAAGCGGTTCTGAATCCTGATTTCCTTTTGTTTCTTGAGTCAGGTGTTGTCTGATAAACTCTGCAGTTGGTACAGAGTCAAGATGTGGAAGAAAAAATTAACTAAGTTATTGCTGTTATCATCTTAATCATTGTCTTATGGTTACAATAGTCGAACAATAAATCCAACAAAAAACACATACGTAGGCACTGACAGAAACATTTAAGTTGCACTATGTAACGTTCAAACTACAACACTTTTCAAGAATAAATTGTGCCCATCTACGAGTCTATCCCTCCAGAGACATTTTCACTATAAAACGTTTTATAGAGAAAGGTCCCCACTTCACAAGTAATTCTATAACTCCCGGCAGAAGTTGGTGATTCACTGAGGTAAGTGCTGCTATCCCTTACGATGACGGGCGTTGCTGTACCACCTGTAACTGCTGGTTGGAGCTGGATAAGGTAGTGAGTTGTTGCTCCAATCTCGAGGAGGCCTGATGATCAGCTACCAGCTGTTGGACAACGAAAGTTAATCCAGCCACTCTCCTCTTGCTAAATTAGGTGTTTTTTTTGCATCTCGCCAAGACTGGCGAGATCTTGGAATCCTCACGTGAGGTGCATGTAGACATGTGCTCCATATTACTGTCGGGGGGGCAGGGGGGGGGGGGGGGCAGGCAGCTAGAATACAGGGCAGAGTGAACTGACTAGGTAAACTAAGAGCAAACATAAGAACAATCTGACAAGGAGGCAGTGACAGCACATGCCATTAAAAGGCTGAGTAGCTAACACAAAGAGGAACAGGTGAGCAGGAAAAAAAAGGCGGGAAACAGACAATGGCAGGATGTACAGGTGAGAGGCGGAGTCAGAGACACAACAAAAGTAGACACATGGTGGGCAAAAACACTCAAAATCCAGCAGTAGGCCACAGAGTCACTGAGTCCAAACAGTGGTGCTGACAAGTTAAGACCACCAGTGGTTTGTGTTTTTCAGCTGTAGGATGCCATTGTGGTTTTCCTGTGTACTTCTCGTCAGTTTACTGTAAGCATGTTGACTCCATTTCCCATTTGTTGAGAGGTGCACAGAGTGTGGTGGTGTTAAAGTTCAAGGAGCGATTGGATCGAAATGCTCCAGACAGAGAACATGGACGCAGAGTGCAAATAACAAAGGGGTTTAGTGAGGGCAACAAAGAATAAATAATGGCAGGCCAGGCACCAACAAGGAGGACGGGCCAATAGGTTGTTAGTCGGAAAGGGTTCGGCGACAGGTGGGTAATGGGAAGGCGGGGGTTCAGCCACAGGCGGGAGTCAGACAGGCGAGGGTTCATTTTCTTATTTCAATCCAACCTTAGTAATGAAGTTATATTTTACACCAGGTTGTCCACGTTTATACAGCCTGCATGAAACAACACAGTCAGAACGCACAGGGCAAAGTATATAAGATGGGCATTTGGTAGTCCATGTTCAGAACATTGTAGATTCACCACGGCAGACCCACGTCCATAACATCCGCCGAAGCATAATGATGTAGATTCTCTTAGTCCCACGGTTTTCTTTTCCAATTCAAGTTCTTATGAATTGTCCTTCACATCTTTCCTTGACCTCCGGACATTTTCTAACAAGGGCAAGGAAAAGTGGATAGAAAAGGACAAAGGATGTCATTTATTTTTCCTTGTATCGAAAATAATAAAGAAATAGGGGTTGATGAGTGTCCTGTCTGCCTCTATTAAAATTGATGAACAACCCCCAATGGCTGGAGGTATCATTACCCTAACCCCCCCTGCTGATGGCCTGAAGCCACAGATCTCTTATTTTACTGTTCTTCACTCTTTAGGGACGTAAAGGAAACATGCAAAATATGAGGCAGCAGCTTTAAGGCATGGTGCCACTAGTTTATACATTATAGCGCTGGCCCTTATTTCAGCGCTTCTTTTCCCCCAGAAGGGGGCGTGGATGTTCTAAAGACAGGAAAGTGACAAAAGCCTGCTCTCATCTTTAGGGGCAGTAATGCTTTATGCAACAATTTTTTTTTTATAACAGACCTGAGCTTCAATATCTTTAAAAAAAATCCAAACACAACTACTAGCAGCTAACAATATTAAGTAATGTGGCAAATTCTCATTGGAATAAAAGCTAAGAAAAATAATCACACTGTACATATTTAATTGTGTTGCAGGTGTAAAAAGCAAAAAGTAATTTTCACTGAATATTGTATTCATTTACGTATAAAGTAACACAAGGATTTTACAAGCCCCACACAGCATCAGGCCCTGGTTGTTTCTGTATCACTGTATCTTACCACTAGAGGTCAGGATGTTTGCTGGATGGACTGATCGACACAGTATACATTTAGTGGACGCTCCCACTTGTGATGTCTCTGCGTCACAGGGCAGGGCAGGTTTTGAAACGACTTGAAATGGCCATTCACAGACAAACCCAAATATTTTATTTTCTAATAATTTTTCACAGCAAACAACAACGTATATGATTTACTCTTTGAAGTAATATGAATGACTTTACTTCTAATACTACTACTATTACTACTAATACCAACATTAATGACAATAATGCCTCAAAATTAAATCAAGTAAAAAATTATCTCAATTGACAAGACTTATGTATGGCTCTGTTCCAACCCACATTCTGTATGAAAACCACAATGACTTATCTCAGACTGTAATAACTCTCACAAACTAGCATATTGAAAAGTAATATATCTTTGAAAGTTAAAATGTACTCCTGCTCAATCAATGTATATATTTATCTATTATCTTTGATCAGAAGCTGATTGGTTAAGAACGGCAGAGAAGAAAAACCAGAAGCTTGTTCTGGGATGGTTGTCCGTCTCCTCCTATGCTTTGAAGTTGTGATAAGATAGACTATCAGACAAGAAGCACAGAGGTTGTGTTGTTTGTTGTTGCCTGCTTCTACAGGCGTTTACCTACAAACCCCAAAATGAAACTCTACCGCCAATGACAGCGGAAAAAGTTGTGGTATCTGCACTCAGTTGAACCAGCAATGCTGCTTATAGACAGGCTGAGGCTATAACACCATCAAAACATTCACAAAAATACACACAAACACACACATATACACAAACAAAAGTCAATAATTGTAATACACTAAGGTTCCAGGGTTAACAGCAATGTGTCGGCCAGTTGGTGAGCCAGGACAATGTTTATTCCAGGTTTGCACCAAAACTGATATAGAGTAGGGGTTTAATTCACTCTGGGGCGCCAAGTACTAAGAATATATGCAAACATGAACATATATATGTATTTATTTCCTTAAATATCCGGCTTGATGTCGTCTATTCTGCAGGTGGTCCTGGTCCCTGGTCCTGCTGCTCCAGACTGTGGACAGTGCTGGATGCTGCTGGTCACCCTGTGTCCATCCTCTGCACAACAGAGGTTGTGTTGTTTGTTGTCGCCTGATTCTACAGGTGTTTACACAGAATCCCCAAAAGGAAACACTACCACCAATACATCAACACTTATTACACACACCTCTTAAAACAGTTGTGGTTTCTGCACACAGTCTAACACTGCAATGCTACTTATAAACAGAGGCTGACACAATCACACCACCCAAACATTCACACACACACACACGCAACCACACACATCCATACAAAAAAGCATGTATACTTGTACATGCGTGTACATATTGTCAAGTAATGTTGATTCATCGGTGTCCAGATATATTAGAAGGTATGGGGCGTAAGGGATGTTACTCTTTATTAATCACATTCTATATAAACCTAAGCATTGTTTTATCATAACTATAGGCGCGCTTAAAAGTAATACACTGGTCATGCATCCATGTATGTTTTACTATAACACTGTGCAACCCTATGGGAAGCTATAACCAATAACCAATGAACACTGTATGTTTTACTGTATACCCATCTGTATGTCATACTGCGTAACCATACATACGATAAGTAATGCACTAGCTACAATGCTGAAGCACTCGGGAGTATCTTATAAAATGAAGAAACACTTTATGATACGAGAAGTACATGTACTGCATCCAATGTTAGTAAGCCCGGTTGGCATGTGCAAACTATTCTATGTCTAGAGATAGTATAACACTGTTAACTAAGGGTACATGGGCTCACCATTCAGGTCTGGTGTGACTTACGGGTCTCTGAGGATAATTACTGTTTTATGTATTATGGCATACGTGGGGTGTTGTTATTGTTTGGAACATAACTTAATTGGTTTACTTGGGAAAGTTGGCCTTGCCTGTGAGGGTTTGATGAGTACTGATAAGATCACCAAAATAACGAGTAGATTAGCTGACATCAGCAGAAAAACACCAGCTGCGGTTCGTGTAAGGACAAAATGGAGGATAGCATAGTTGAGGTCAGCATAACTAAGTTACGACAGCACAACGAATAAATCCATAAAAGGGCAAAACCATATCTGCTCCAATAGAAGGGCGTAAAATGGGCAAAGCCATACGCTCTATAAAACAGCCTGACCGGGATAGGAATAAAAAGGACTCCTAGCCACGGCGGCTCCGTGCCGGACGGCCATGCCGGACGGCCACCTAAAGTCCGGAGAAGAAGAAATACTAAAAAGACTTAGAAAGATTTCAGAAAATAGGAGAAGAGAGTTTCTTCTCAAAACTTATATCAGCCGCGCATTTTTACCAGAAGCTAGCCTTGACCGCCCACCCTCCGAAGAGAGGATTCCTCCCTTAGCCCTAAGAAGCTATGAAGGCTTACAGCTGCGGGCCCACCGACGAATTACGGACAGAAAAAACGAATATAACTTTTTCGGCCATGTTCCAAAAAGGGATTTTTTCCCTTTTCACCCCTGCAACTAATACGGCTCCTCATCTCAAGTAAGCAACATGTGTGATCGTTGTTTTAACCTTTTCTTTAAATTACTTATAGAAAGTATCATTTTTATTAGTCTATTTTTTCCCTTTTACTTTTTATTGAGGGTATTTTTTGCTTTATGCAAGGTTCCCCCCTGTAATCTGCAAGCTTATCAACTAATAAAATCATTTTAACCATTTTTCATCGGACAACGCCCTCTTCTTTCGGACAACGGTAGAGATGGAACAAGCATCGTGATTCTAAGAGGTTACTTAGTCCTCATAAAAGAAACATATCCCTAGAGTTATTTTTCCAAACTCTTAAACAATCCCAGCAAACTTCCAAGTGCACAGGTCCCAGAGGAGAGCTACTACACAGACGCGGCCGGCAGCCACGGTCCTGGCCAGGGTTATGCCCAGGGGTAGGGCGCCGGAGCAAGCGGGGTAGGTGTCTGGTATAGAGTAGTTAGGGGCTGGGCGAATCTCCTCACCGGCTTGTTCACAACCATTACAGGACAACAAGCTTCACATAGTGACGGATCTAACACTTGGCGCCCAACGTGGGGCACGACGAAGATTAAATCGTTGTGCTCAGGAACCCCCAGCTGTGAGAACGAACTCGGAAGAACCTAGAAGATGCGTACCGTGATGAAGGCGCTCTACACTGGAACCGAGTGAAGTGCATGGCTGGACAGTGAACGACCCGTGAGTGCATGCAGTAGCGAGCAGCCTCGAAACCAGGTGGGAGGTTTTGTTGATAGCAGACGCCACCGCCGGTGCTGAATTCTATGAGAGAAAACAGACCGGGACTTCCGACGTCGAACGAGAAAACGACAAGGAAAGAATAGGTACTCGTAGAACGGAAGACCGTACTGACGAGAGCATAACCAAATAGTCTCCTTCTCTCCCCTGCCCAATGCGCGAAGGGAGTCCCAGAGAGGGAAACGACTCGATATGGCGGACGAGACAGAACATGACGGTAATTTGAACCCAGGGCCAGGGGATTCTCCGGGCAGTACGCCAGCAACCTTGACGGGCGGACAAGAGATAGCAGAAATATCCAGTCAAAGAAACGAAGGAGCCAAGGGAAAACAGGTGGCGCACTATGAGTTGTGGACCAAGATAGCGCAGATGAGACACACTATAGAGTTAGATGTGATCCATCAGCGGGCCCACACTAAAGAAGGAGAACACTGGCAAGGGAACCAAAACGTCGATCGCTACGTCCAACTGAGGAAAGTTGTGTTCGTCAATATCGAGGATTGGGAAGAAACCCCATTGGGGAAAATAGTCCCAGAGAAGTCCGTGCCGGAGGTCGTGCTGGCTATCCATGAGGGATTGGGCCATGCCGGAGCCAGGCCGACACGGAGGGAATTGGTGGAGAATAGGCTCAGTATCACCGAGAAGAAAGTTAGACAAGTCCTGAGAGACTGTGTTAAGTGTGGACAGGAAAAAGGGATACAAGGAGTGAGCCAGCTCAAACCAATTCAAGACTAAAGAAGACTAGGAATCACGATGGCTAGAACCATGGAAAGGAAGACCCCTCTACCATGTACCGAAGAAGAAAATAAGGCAGGCACAATGGCCGCATTCCAACGACTGCTTGGAATCAGTACCCCCGTAGATAAGCAGTCCTTATTAGATCACGGAAGCAACAAGGCCCGCAACCACCCCATCAACAGCAAGAATTAGCAACCACAACGACTAACAGACATACGACTAAGATAACTACGAACAGATAAGCACTGGAACCCCTACCCCGGACGGGGGAGGAGAAATATTTTTTACCCAACCCGCACTAGGAGGAAGGATGTCCATGACAAATCCACCTACGAACAAGAGGGAGCCATGACCCCCGACGTCGTTTGTGGCGTTGCTGTGGCTGGGCACGATGGACTACGTACCGGGGAACTGCGCTGCCTCAGCATCCCACCAGGGTTCCCATCGCTCCCGAGGGTTTGATGGGGGAATTCCTGAACCCCCCACCCTCGACGGCCCCGTCGTCGCCCTCAGCAGGGGAGACTCCGGGCCTACACTCCACCGACTGTCGTCTCTCTACTGGCCCGCCTGGTTCCCTGGACTCCCAGGACATCCTGCATTCCTTCGGCCCTTGAGATCGAGGGGTTCCTTTGAACCTCCATGACCTTCTACTCCAGCCTTTTACCCCCACTGATACCCCGGCCTTTTCCGGCCACACTGACTCTGTGTCAGCCTCTCCTGTCTCCCACTGATTCCTGCGGCCCTATCCTGGACTCCGCTGATATCAAGAAGGGGGTGTCAAGTAATGTTGATTCATCGGTGTCCAGATATATTAGAAGGTATGGGGCGTAAGGGATGTTACTCTTTATTAATCACATTCTATATAAACCTAAGCATTGTTTTATCATAACTATAGGCGCGCTTAAAAGTAATACACTGGTCATGCATCCATGTATGTTTTACTATAACACTGTGCAACCCTATGGGAAGCTATAACCAATAACCAATGAACACTGTATGTTATACTGTATACCCATCTGTATGTCATACTGCGTAACCATACATACTATAAGTAATGCACTAGCTACAATGCTGAAGCACTCGGGAGTATCTTATAAAATGAAGAAACACTTTATGATACGAGAAGTACATGTACTGCATCCAATGTTAGTAAGCCCGGTTGGCATGTGCAAACTATTCTATGTCTAGAGATAGTATAACACTGTTAACTAAGGGTACATGGGCTCACCATTCAGGTCTGGTGTGACTTACGGGTCTCTGAGGATAATTACTGTTTTATGTATTATGGCATACGTGGGGTGTTGTTATTGTTTGGAACATAACTTAATTGGTTTACTTGGGAAAGTTGGCCTTGCCTGTGAGGGTTTGATGAGTACTGATAAGATCACCAAAATAACGAGTAGATTAGCTGACATCAGCAGAAAAACACCAGCTGCGGTTCGTGTAAGGACAAAATGGAGGATAGCATAGTTGAGGTCAGCATAACTAAGTTACGACAGCACAACGAATAAATCCATAAAAGGGCAAAACCATATCTGCTCCAATAGAAGGGCGTAAAATGGGCAAAGCCATACGCTCTATAAAACAGCCTGACCGGGATAGGAATAAAAAGGACTCCTAGCCACGGCGGCTCCGTGCCGGACGGCCATGCCGGACGGCCACCTAAAGTCCGGAGAAGAAGAAATACTAAAAAGACTTAGAAAGCTTTCAGAAAATAGGAGAAGAGAGTTTCTTCTTAAAACTTATATCAGCCGCGCATTTTTACCAGAAGCTAGCCTTGACCGCCCACCCTCCGAAGAGAGGATTCCTCCCTTAGCCCTAAGAAGCTATGAAGGCTTACAGCTGCGGGCCCACCGACGAATTACGGAATGAAAAAACGAATATAACTTTTTCGGCCATGTTCCAAAAAGGGATTTTTTCCCTTTTCACCCCTGCAACTAATACGGCTCCTCATCTCAAGTAAGCAACATGTGTGATCGTTGTTTTAACCTTTTCTTTAAATTACTTATAGAAAGTATCATTTTTATTAGTCTATTTTTTCCCTTTTACTTTTTATTGAGGGTATTTTTTGCTTTATGCAAGGTTCCCCCCTGTAATCTGCAAGCTTATCAACTAATAAAATCATTTTAACCATTTTTCATCGGACAACGCCCTCTTCTTTCGGACAACGGTAGAGATGGAACAAGCATCGTGATTCTAAGAGGTTACTTAGTCCTCATTCAAGAAACATATCCCTAGAGTTATTTTTCCAAACTCTTAAACAATCCCAGCAAACTTCCAAGTGCACAGGTCCCAGAGGAGAGCTACTACACAGACGCGGCCGGCAGCCACGGTCCTGGCCAGGGTTATGCCCAGGGGTAGTGCGCCGGAGCAAGCGGGGTAGGTGTCTGGTATAGAGTAGTTAGGGGCTGGGCGAATCTCCTCACCGGCTTGTTCACAACCGTTACAGGACAACAAGCTTCACATAGTGACGGATCTAACACTATGTACATAACCCCATGAACAACAACAGACAAAATGTAAAGTCCATGCATGCACTATATTGAACAGGATGGGAGAAATGAGAAAGAGATACAATTGAAAAAAAGGTTTCTATGAAATTACAATAGCCTTCTTTTCAATAATTTAATGACACTAAGGATCCAGGGATTACTGCAATGGGGACAATTCACAACTTGCCAAACTGACATAGGGTAGGAGTTTAATTCCCTCTGGGGCTGCCCATGCTAAGAACATATGCAAGAGGGTATTGTTTGGATTAAAGATTAAATTGAATAATATTGAGTTAATTCTTACAGAATATTTCTGTATTATTGGTGGTTTGGAAAGACCTGATGCTGGAAAAACAATTTAAATAAAGACCGAACAAACAATCAAACATTGCCTGGTATGCAAAGAGAAATAACCTCAACATTTTCCACAAGGCCAGCCAATCACAAGTTGTTTTTCATCTCTCCACCTGTCGGTCAAATGTGCGTCAGAAAAGTGTGAAATGTCTTTACTCCTCAACAGATCATCATGCGCTGGATGTATGTCTTTCTACCCATCGACTGGGGTAAAATATTAATGTTTTTATTCCTACTTCAACAATACATGAGTTTTTTATGTTGCACATTAGGCCTATTGTCTTGTTCAACGACAAATGTTAATGATTGATTAGTAAATGGTGTTTTACATCACATCTATACAGTCTGCATGTATAGCTCCATGTTGCTGTGTATTTCTTCATTCTGACTCTTATTTTATATTTTTAATTCAAGGTGCTGTTGTGTCCTTTAACACAGTAGTGGAGCTAACTGTGAGACCAGGAGATAACGTTACTCTACACTGTGACTGTCAACCCTCATCTGGTGAAAGTATTGTTTGGTACAGGAACTGTTCTCATGAAAATCAGACCACACTTATTCTGACATATATTATTTTTGAGAGAATAAAGACCAATTCATAATCTTATCTAATCATAATCTAAATGTGATGTGGAAAAACTTTTCAAAATCATACACTTTACTGATTACAAACATCACTGATGCTCACCTTGGTCTCTACTACTGTGGAACTGAAAAAAGGGATGTAATAGATGGAGACAGGATTGTTCAAAAGTGAGCCACAAATATGGACATTTATCCACAAGGATTTCATTTGGTAAATTGACTTTATGCAGCAATGTGAACTTGTAAGTAAAGAAAATGTTTCATTAATGATTTTTATTATTGAAATTACTAAAAAGAATGATATGTTGGGTCAACATGCATCTGTGCTGTAATTTGTTTAATTCACATTCTTAAAGCAAATTGGGGAAAAGAATAGCATTTTATTTAATCAAGAAAATCAAGTCAAAATGTTTTCAAGATGGGTCGACATTGTGAAAGCTCATCCAGTCTGACCAGCACCGGC
Source organism: Lota lota (assembly GCA_026745465.1). Lineage (NCBI taxonomy): Eukaryota > Metazoa > Chordata > Actinopteri > Gadiformes > Lotidae > Lota > Lota lota. Next base: position 2,899,238 of record JACYXH010000312.1, on the reverse strand, counting down.
CAAGTCACCGTGCACCAGAGCACCGCTAACTCTGGGAACCACAAGAACGACACTCCGGGGTTCCAGAATGAGCGACGGTTCCTCCTGTCTGATACGCTCTAGAAGAGGGGGATTCAGCTGATGCGCATACAAGAGAGCCCGCGGCCATGGCGTGTACCCCCAACGGTGGAAGATCCTGCAGGCTGAGAGAACCACATCATGCAGTGGGTGTTCTCTCTGGACGCTAACTGGTCCACCTGAGCCGTCCCAAACCTGTACCAGATCAGTCTGACAATGGTGGGATGGAACTGCCACTTATCTCGGAGAGAACCGCCGCAGGACATGCGGTCTGCCCCGAGGTTTGCATCCGCGATATGCAGGGCTCTTAGGTTGAGCAGGTTCTGATGAGCCAGTGCTCGACTTCTGCTCGGTGGAGGGCAGAGGAGCGCCCTCCATCCGCCGATGACACGCTGTCTATTCTGATCAGAACGTGGCGGCCGCGCACCAGGTGAGAGAAATGTAGAAGCACTTTCATCACCGTGGAAAAGTTTGAACACATTTATGTGTGCAGCAGGGGGCGTCGGCCACTCGCCTCCGACCGAGGGGGAGAGGCACGCGTCCCTCCAACCGGTCAACGAGGCGTCTGTGGCGACCACCACGTAAGACGTCACTGCCCTGGGGAACCCCCTTGAGAAGCACAGGTGGGGTAGCCCAGTCTTCCAGGTCCGGTGACACAGAGTGGGGTACGGTGAGAACCCTGAGCTTGTGTCGCCTGGGATCGAACCTCTGGAGAGAAATCCACCGCTAGTTTGCGCATTAAGTGCAGACCCAGAGGTAAAAGTAGGGGTCCAGGGGACTGGTACACGAGGCCGTAGAACATGACTCACGTAGCGAGTCGCCCGCTCATGAAGCACACGGGATCGCCGCACCGGTGCATTCAGGCCGGGCGGGTCCTCGGCCACCGTGGTCAGGTAAAGCTGGACAGGCCTAAAGTAGTCACCCTGCGTGTCGCTCGGGGCGGAGGGCGGCAGCGGCATGGCGATGACCTTGATGGACGCCGCCTCGCTCATGATCTGCCCGAACAGATGGGTGAACAAGCGTAGCTTCGTAGAGGCACAGGAGACAGAAGAGCTGGCAGAGCCCTCAGAAGCGGTCCCGTCGATGACGAGCTCGTCCCTGATGCATTGTCAAGTCATTAGACTGTTGTCAAGCTGTTTTTCAAAAATGCAAAAAACATGACAAGCTGTTAGAGTTGCTAGGCAGATAACTACAAGGATAACATTTTTCTCTAATCAAAAAGATTCAACACATTTTAATGCAATTTATCCATGTATTTATTTATTTATTTAAGTTTGTTGTTTTAGTAATCAGGCCAAAATAACATTCTGTTTTGAAAAAAATGGACTAATGAAACATGTCTTTTAACACCACCAAACTCTGTGCACCTTGCAATAAATGGGTAATGGAATGAACATGCTTAAAGTAAACTGACGAGAAGTACACAGGAAAACCACAATGGCATCCTGTAGCTGAAAAACACAAACCACTGGTGGTCTTAACACTTGCTGCAGTCCGTAAAAACATGTCATGTGATCACGTATCAGCATACACTGTGCTCTTGGGCTCAGAGTTTGCACCTCACACTTAATGAGCTAAGGTTGTGCAGCCGATAGAAAACGACCGCTCTGTAAAATCACACTGAAATGTTCACCAACTCTTCGTAAGACCCAAACAGAACGGTTTTCAACTGAAAATAGTGATTTAGGGATTTAGTCTTTCATGAACATAAAGACAGGCGCCTCTTGGTTCACATATTATCTTCATCATTAAAAACTAAAGAAATAAAATGAATGTAAAAAGTGTTTGTTTCTAGGTTGTCTGGCAAAAGAACAGTTTCATACCAAGCATCGTGGGTCAGCAGGTCCTTACACACCAACATGTCTTATCAAAGGCTCTCAAGCACACACACAAACACACAAAGAAGAGGAGTTTAACTGAGTCTGCATGGGAGGAGCCCCTCATACACACATAGAGGCCCTGACATTATGGAGGTCCACACAGAGATGATGTCATCATGTTAGCAGGCCTCTGTACATCAGTGGTCTCCATGTGGTAGTGAACACAGTTTAATAAAGTAGTTTGGTTGTAATGACGTGTTCTTGGGATATTTATGGTGCCACCACAGTCCTACATGTAAGACAAGGAGTAGCCCTGAAAGCGCGACAAATGAACTGTCAAGGTTAGCGCTAAATAGCTGTCCTCATAGAGTATCAAGCAGCTTAGGCTGACAGAGCGCCAACTCACCTGCACGCTTTGCAGAAACCTAAACGAGTAAAAGTGCCGTCTTAAAAGATAGAGCATCCAAAGGGGCTTGAGACAGAGGCTCGAAAGTGTCCCTAGATAAGCCTTGCAAAACGGTGGGAAGAGCCCAGCTTGGTGTAAGCACAAGGGAAACTGATTTTACATGTCTAGCCCCAGGCAAGAATCTCTTGACCAGGGGATGACTACAAAACGGTTTACCATCACAGCCTACTTGGCCAGCCGAAACGGATGCTGCATAGACTTTAACGGTGGAAAAAGCCAAACATTACTCCAGGAATCACTGTAAGAAACGAAGCATGCTTCCCACCTCAGAACGAGATAGGACAACGTGACTGCTGTCACACCAAAAGTGTGAGGGAGGAGGTGGAAGGGTGCGCGGGCACTCTGAATTGTGCTGATAACTGCTGAAGGCAAACCTCTGCCCTGCAGAATCCACCTCTCAGAAGCCAAACCAACAAACGCCCAACAGACGATTGGTGAACTGTCCCTTGTGCTTGTGAAAGCTCATCCAGTCTGACCTGCACCGGCCAAGTCACCGTGCACCAGAGCACCGCTAACTCTGGGAACCACAAGGACGACACTCCGGGTTCCAGAATGAGCGACGGCTCCTCCTGTCTGATACGCTCTAGAAGAGGGGGATTCAGCTGATGCGCATACAAGAGAGTCAAATAAGAGGGTCGTTTTCACTCAAAAAAGGGGCGGGGGCATCACGCACTGCAGAGCACTCGGATTGGCTGCTCTCACGTGTGTGCAATGTGTTGCACAGAGAATTTAACTTCCCTAGAGTAACCCTGTTCAATTCATTTTCAACACTGCCCACAGATAACCTTTGCCCTACTTGTTGCCAAAACACTCTCAAGAGATACATTACAAATAAAATGAAACAAATGTTAAACATTGTCAAGTTATTTGAATGCTGTCAAGCTGTTTTTAAAAAAATGCAAATAAAATGTCAAGCTGTTAGAGTTGCTAGGCAGATAACTGCAAGGGTAGCATTTTTCTCTAATCAAAAAGATTCACCACAATATGATGCAATTTATCAATTTATTAATTAATTTAAGTATGTTGTTTTAGTAAATACAGAAAACTAATATTATGTTTTGAAAAAGATGGACAAATAAAACTTCTCTTTTCATACCACCAAACACTGTGCACATCGTAACAATTGGAAAATGGAGTAAGCTGACGAGAAGTACACAGGAAAACCATGCTAACATCCTGTAGCTGAAAAACACAAACCACTGGTGGTCTTAACACTTGCTGCAGTCGTGTAGCAGGTCGTGTGATCACGTATCAGCAGACACTGTGCTCTTGGGCTCAGAGTTTGCACAATATATTTCCTTGAGCTAAGGTTGTGCAGCCGATAGAAATAGATCGCTCTGTAAAATTACACTGAAATGTTCACCAACTCTTCGTGTTACCCAAACAGAATGGTTTTCAACAGCCATTTTTTCTTTGAGGGTTTCATGAACATAAAGAAAGGCATCTCTTGGTTCACATACTATGTTCATCATTGGAAACTCAAGATGCAACATGAATGTAAAAACTGACGCCCAGCAAATAAAACACTTTAATATTGTTGACATTGGGTGTCAGCGGGTCCTGGAAGATACAGCTTACACACCAACATGTCTTATCGAAGGCTCTCATCACACACACATGCGCCAAAAAAAAGAAGAAGAGTTTAACTGTTTCTGCACGGGAGGAACCTCTTTCACACCGAGGCCCTGACATTGAGGCGGTCAACACAGAGATGAAGTCAGTGCATCCGTGGTCTCCATGTGGTAGAGAACACAGTTTAGTAAAGTATTTTGGTTGTAATGACGTGTTCTTGGGATATTTATGGTGTCACCACCGTCCAACATGTAAGACAAGGAGTAGCCCTGAAGTTGTAAAAAATGAACGGTCAAAATCCTTCTCTGAGTTTCGTTGTAATTTGCTAAGAAGACATTACAGAAAAAAAAGCCTTATAGCCAGATCAAGGTTTCTTAACCTGATACACAGAGACAAGGGGGTTACTATAATTCAATATAGCTATATAGTTACTAATGTACAACAAACAATATCTAACAATGCAGAGTAAAAATAGCCAAAAACAAATTCTCTAATTTATACTATTAACAAACAATATGCAAACAGTACATGGTTTTTAAAACATACACAGCATCTGATAGTAGGATATCCTACTAAGTAGTAAATGGCATTTATTGATTACAACACTTTATTTCAATTATTTAAAATATGGGTCAATTTATTTTTATGAACATGTGTGTGCCAATGTGAATGAAATATTTATAAATCATAAAAACGCTTAACCTTCACATGTTTGAATTATTTTTAGACTGGAGTGCGAAATTATTTCATCCTCATCTGGGCAGAATAAAGATCAGATTGAGGAAGTAGAGCCCTTGTATTTTTATTAAAAAAGACTTGGTTCATGGTCCCATCCTCTTATTATTGACTGCTGAGTAGGTGCTGAACTCTGAGGTTTGGACTCTCTTCTTTTTAGGTCTCTGAGAACGTAGAGGAATATCCAGTGTAGCGTAACACAATCCATCTTCATCCTGAGAGAGAGACACATAACTATTAATATTACTGTCATCAACATACTTTGCAGTCTGCTTTACCACTACATCATCAACATGCTTTACACTTTGCTAATCCATCACATCATCACCAAACTGCCTGTAATAATCCCGTCCAATCGTTTCCTTCGGCCTGAATGATACGATTGGATGGCCTGTCTGACCACGTACACACAGATTACTCCGGCTGGTTTCTCCAAATTGCCTTTGAAGTTTGTGTCCCTTGTTACACCCTTATGAAGGGACTCTACAGGAAGCAGCTACTCTTGACTCTTAAAGAACCACATGAAGCTCTGCTGAATGCACTTCTCTTCCCGTGTCTTATAACACCTGACTGTCGCTGAACATTGGGTCTAATGATGTTCATTCAGCCATTCACCCTTCATTCAACATCTTTGTACAGCGCTCCACCATAACATGTAAATGTACTCCATTCTGTCCTCTACCATTGCATCACAAATGAACTTAAGTATATGAACTATCCATTACCTGGTTCCTGATTGATGGTATATCTCTACTGCTAGGTGTTTTCTGAGCAACATGGAGGTCTCCATCTTAAAGAAACAATATTATATAATATTACGCCACAAAAACAGCACAGGGAAACTGCTTATACAAAAAACAATATGTAGCATTAGTGCTCTCAAGATACAGAAGATGACAGCTAACAGAGATATATATGCTACCTATTTTCCTGCAGCGGAGGTAGACTACCAAGGATGAGAAGAGGGAGAGGAGGAGAGCAGAGGATGGACACAGGATGACCAGCAGCATCCAGCACTGTCCACAGTCTGGAGCAGCAGGACCAGGGTCTCCAGCAGCTGAACCACTGGCGTCATCTTTAGGGAGATTTAAGGAAATACACATTCTTTTGTACAAATACAGGGCACTAGTTTGGACCTTTTTACAATCTTGCTTCATAGAAGTTATGTTTCTTTGACCGTTGTTCAGTACAGAACTCCTTAATGCTACTGCCCACTAGGCGACTATTAAAGACGAGAATGACTTAGGCAGTACACACTATATGACTGGTCTTGACCATCAGTCTTGCATTGCCTACGGGTCGGTGGTACACTAGGTGACAGGGAACATGCGGGGGTACAAACATGAAGACTACTGTCCCATTATCTGCGCCTTCTCTGAAAACTCACCAAATCTCACGGGAACACGTCATCCATTACAAGGATCTGGTCATTTGTTTATTCCCATTGGCTGATATCCGTCTCAGTCCCCTCTACGCAGTCAGGCCCGATAATATTAAACCGGTTGGAATAAATCTTTGCCCTCCTGACTCTATGGGGGGCAGCATGTCTGCGTGTCTCTAGACCCCGCACACTTAACGACAATCAGAGCCGACTTCAGCCCTGGTCTCTCCCCCCTCTCCCCGTCAGCAAACTCATTATCGGGGGTAAGTCGCCTAGTGGGAAAGGGCCTAAGGCTATGCTGGAGGATGCTGGTTGATTTCTTTCAATGTTGTCTTGAATGACAAAATGTAATTTTTGAATATGGTAGAAGAATAACAATGAATTAATTAAACATTTAATAAATTGATACGCTCTATAGCCTCTACAAATGTGCAGGATATTCGTAGGAATTGTAAATGTAATTGTAATTTGTAAATCTATGAATTGGCACAAATGTCTCCAATTTGCACATCATGCTTATCTTTAAAAAGTTTTAAAATAAAATTAAAACAGTGTGAAAGTAATTATTGTTTTCTTAACTTGAAGCACAGTTGCGTATTTTCCCGACATGTGCAAGTAAATTGAATTCCTAACTAATCGTAATAGTAAAAATCGTTTTCTTTATTTAAATAAAATAATCAATTAGACCACAAAAAAAAGCCCACTTACCGAATGAAATCCTTGTGGTTATATTACCATATGTGTAGATATATTTCTTTTCTCTTTTTGTCCCATTCAGTTTTTCAGTTCCACAGTAGTAGAGACCAAGATGAGAATCAGTGATGTTCTTAATCAGTAAATTGTATGAGTTTGACGAAACGTTCCACTTCATATTTAAATGGGAGAAATTTCTTCCATTCTCTTTATAATCAAAAATTCCAAGATCTCTTTCCTTCCATTTCAGAGTAAGTGTTGGCTGATTTTCATGAGAACAGTTCCTGAACCAAACAAAATCTACACTAGTTGATCTTTTACAGTCACAGTATAGAGTAACGTTTTCCCCTGGTCTCACGGTCAGCTCCACTTCTGTGTTAGAGAGTAGGTCCTGACAGGACACAACAGAACCTTCAATTAAAACTATAGAAAAAATATAGTCATTAGAAGAAATACTCAGCAACATGGAGCAACATATGATGCTGTATCATTGGGATGTTAAAAGACTATATACCAATCAATCATTACATAGGACATCATATACAATTCATGTATTGTTGAAGTAGAAATTGAAACTTAAATATCTTACCCAGGATAACGGGGAGAAAGACATGCATCCAGCTCATGATGATGATCCGTTGAGGAGTTAAGTGATTTGATACTATCTTCACACCCATTTGACTGAAGGCGGAAAGATTAAAAATGACTTGTGATTGGCTGGGTTTGTGGAAAATGTTGCGGTTATTTCTCTCTGCGTACCAGGCGAGGTTTGATTGTCAGAACATAAAAACATTCTCATGAGCCGAGATGACCTGAGTTTCATTACATTTCTCTATTAGATTCAACTTAATTTTCATTGTAATGGATATACACACAAACTTGCAGTTTGGCATCAAACCAGATAGAGAAAGAAAATTCAGAATACCTTCTACTTTAATAAAAGGTTCTCATCTTTTATATTATAATACAAATAAAAATAAAATATGGCAGAAGAAATGTCATGTAAACATTTTTGTTTGGTAATTATTCAAATATAGTTTTTCTATCATAAAGTTTTTTTAAACCACCAATAATACAGAAATATTGTTTTAGTACTAATCTTTATTTTTTTATTTTATTCAAACCATCTTACAAACCATGTTGTTATATAATCTTAGCATTTGGCGGCGGCAGAGGGAATCAAACCTGGTTTGGCAAGGTGAAAACCTGGGATAAATATTGTAGTGGCTAACAAACTGACACATTGCAGTAAACCATGGATCCTTTGTGTAATAAATTATTTTAAAAAATGAAGGCTTTTGTATTTTTTCAGAAACCCTTTATCCAGGGTTAGTTTTATCTCTTTCTCATTTTGCCTATGCTGTTCAATTGAGTGTGAGCATAAACTGATCTTTTTTCTGTTCTTGTTCATCTGTTTGTGTGCATACACATCTTTGTGTTTATACGTGTGTGTGTGTGTGTGTGTGTGTGTGTGTGTTTGTTAATGTTTTGATGGTGTTATAGCCTCAGTTTGTCTATAGGAAGCACTGCTGGTTGGACTGTGTGCAGAAACCACAACTGTTTCCGCTGGTTGTCATTGGTGGTATAGTTTCATTTTGGGGTTTCTGGGTAAACGCCTGTAGAAGCAGCCAACAACAAACAACACACTCTGTTCTTCCTGTCTGATAGTCTATCTTATCACATATTGTGATCACATATTGTGATACAATAGGAAGAGACAGACAACCATGCCAGATCAAGGTTGTGGTTGTCTGCCTGTTTTCTTCTCTGTTGGCCATTGGTGTGTGTCACCGTCCATCTGAAACAACCCACATATATTAAATGTATCATCAACAAATCAGTCTGATTTTGTGGTAGGCTATAATAGAAAACTAAATGGGCAATAAAAGTGTGAGTGTTGTGTCTTCAACTCAAGACATGCGCATCATCAGTTAAAGACACACCTTTAAGCAGGATGCCCATTTGTAATTGAAATGCAAATCCCAGCCGCGCTGGGCGGCCAAAACACGCCACCAGTCTGCTGACTCCCACCGTCCAGGTTCCACCGCCACCACGCCTGCTGGATGGGCAACCGATCCACACAGTCTGCCGGATTCTCAACTCCCATAGGGTGAGGGGTTGATTCCAGTACCTGGTGGACTGGGAGGGTTATGGCCCAGAGGAGAGGTCCTGGATACCGGTACAGAACATCCTGGATACCGGTACAGGACATCCTGGATCCAGAGCGTCTCCATCCAGCCCGGGTCCCAGGAGTGTCAGCAGCTGCTCTGAGAGAGAGGACTACTGTCACAATCACAGGAGAAGCCACGGCCGCTCGCTGTTCCCCTGCCTGCGCTCAGCGCCATGGAGCTCCGTCTGCCGGCGCTAAAAGACAGATTCGCTTTGTTCCCGCCATCAATCTGCACATTACCAAGCGCATGTCTATGCACACCTCACGTGTGGATTCCAAGATAAATTATTCAATCGATGTCAGCACTTCCGTGCCATACAATAATAACCCATCTGCTTCTCACCAGTTGCTGATCCTTATTATCTACAAACGGACCTCCTGCTGACGTGCTTCTGAACTCCGTGATCATTTATCAATTGGAGAATGTTTTTCTGTTAGACTTGGACTCTTTGCATTTTCTGAGATTCATACTTATCCTTCAGTTAATTAATGAACCCATTCATTAATGACTAGGTTATGAACCTTGAAGGTTCTAGTGTTACTTATTTTGGCCTTTTGCCAGCTGGGTAATGAAGACCCTTCAAAGACTTTCGCCTCTGTCTCTCTCTGCGCCTGGGTCCTAGCACATTGACATTTCCAAACGTTACAGAATGTAAGAACTAGGTGAACCACAGGGAAAAAAGGACTAAAAAGCACGACTGAGAGGAAACAGTCTGGATAGTAACAATGGTCTTTACTATAAAGCAAGGATCGGTACAGGTAATCAGTTGGAGATCAAGCAAACAATCCGGCAGGGAGTAGACAGGCGTAGTGGTTCGGTACACGGGTAATAAGCTGGAGGTCAGGCAAACAATCCGGCAGGGAGTAGACAGAGGCGTAGTGGTTCGGTACACGGGTAATAAGCTGGAGGTCAGGCAAACAATCCGGCAGGGAGTAGACAGGCGTAGTGGTTCGGTACACGGGTAATAAGCTGGAGGTCAGGCAAACAATCCGGCAGTGAGTAGACAGGCGTAGTGGTTCGGTACACGGGTAATAAGCTGGAGGTCAGGCAAACAATCCGGCAGGGAGTAGACAGAGGCGTAGTGGTTCGGTACACGGGTAATAAGCTGGAGGTCAGGCAAACAATCCGGCAGGGAGTAGACAGGCGTAGTGGTTCGGTACACGGGTAATAAGCTGGAGGTCAGGCAAACAATCCGGCAGGGAGTAGACAGAGGCGTAGTGGTTCGGTACACGGGTAATAAGCTGGAGGTCAGGCAAACAATCCGGCAGGGAGTAGACAGAGGCGTAGTAGGGGATAACAGGCAGGAATCAAAAACCAGGAATCGTAGGAATTGCTTGAAGTAATGCTGGAACGTTTGACACGGAGGAACAAAGATGAACTGGCACAGAGGAGGGGAAACACACAGACTAAATACACTAGAAGGGGACTGTTAATTAGGGACAGGTGAAAACAATCAAGGTGAGTGGGAACAATCAGGACCAGGAAACACAAGAACAGAGTGCAGTCTTCAATGAAGGGGGCGGGATGTGACACAGAATGGGCTAGGACGGAGGTTGCAGGAGGGCTTTGAGGAGTTGGCAGTTGTTCAAGGTCCTGGGAGGCTTAGGGAATCGAGGACCTTTGCCATGCAGGGTTAGAGCCATAACTCTATTCTGAATGAGATTGGGAGCTAGAGCAGAGATGATGTGATGACAGGTCCACAGATCTCACCTCAGGACATCTTTGCTGTTCTGGATGTGCCAGATTGTCAAAATATCTGGATCAACTGAGATTGTACTAGATTCTACCTGACCAAAAAAGCCTTGACCCCTTTCAAAAAAGCTCCTCGACCAGAGCCGTGCTAAAACTAGGGTTAATCTTGGAGTTGCATTTGAAAGATGGAGACAGACAACTCCAGAAGGAGTTAAAGACGGATGCCACATGAGCTGGATTACAATTTGCAAACAATACATTAATTGCATACATTTGCTGATCAATTGACAGTGAAGGGCTTGTCATCGCTTATCATTGTTGAAATATAATAATTGCCCTTGTCTCAAAATATGTTGCATTCGGCTCGTCATGCGCTCGTGTTCATTCAGTGTCTCAACATGGCAACCCGCGTATGATTCGAGTCTGCGGAGGATGGAGCAGCAGAAACAACTCTTTATAATTTTGTGAATGTTGACTACAGTCCCCATTTTATACACTCTGTGTTGAGATTACATAATGTACCTTCGGGTAATCATAGCAAGATGACAAATAGACAGAGGTGGGTAGAGTAGCCCAAAATTGTACTCAAGTAAAAGTACTGTTACTTCAGAATAATATTACTCAAGTAAAAGTATAAAGTAGTCATCCAAATAATTACTTGAGTAAGAGTAAAAAAGCACTTGATGAAAAAACGACTCAAGTGCTGAGTAACTGTTGAGTAACGTCTGATTCATTTTTTAACACAAGACAACAATCAGACAGACAAAAATACAAAATAATCATCTTTATGCAAATTATAGTTAATCCAATCAATAAAATAAATTAAAATAAATTACAAAATAACTTCAATTAAAACAAGTCAGGTAAACTCAAGTACTTAAAAAATAAAATAATAAAAAATAAATAAGCACAAGAAACACAAATGTCCAGGCAGAACTAGAACGAGGCAGCCCATAAACTCTCATAAACTGTGTGTGTGTGTGTGTGTGTGTGTGTGTCTCCACAGTGACAGAACAACAGAAGGAAACACACATTTCATACCAGGCATGCTGAACAGAAACCTGCACACAGAAGGAAGCGGTCAACATAAAATAATCAATAGGTGTTGATTAGGCCTACTCATTACCTTTGTATTGCATGGCAAGCAACAGCCCTTTTTCTGTGTGCATAGAAATTAATACTCTGATCTGTGATTAGGCCACACTGCACATCTCACTGAGCAGAGGAAAAGAGCAGCAGTACACATCAACTGAAAAAGCACCAGTCCATAATAGATGGCCAAATAAAACAATATTGCAGGCCTAGTATCCCAGAACACAAATTAAGCTGAATGCATGTTCTCTAAAAGGCATCAGAGGAGAGTGATGTAGTTGTAGATGGGGCATTATGTTTACTTCCAGTTCCAATATCCACCCCCCCCCCCCCAAGATAAGCAGCATAAAGCATGTATGATGTGTGTCTGCATTGCCGACGGCTAATTCTGACATTTTTGTGTTGCTACGACTGTAAAGCTAACTCGTCCCGCCGCTGAGATTGAGTATGGTAACGTGATGAGACTGCACAACTACGTTTGATTGGTGAAACACAGTCACGTGGTATAGCCTTAGCGGAAGTCTCTCTCTCTGTCAAAATAAAACATTTAAATAAGGCGTACGCAGGGGGATAAAGACATTGACGCGTAGAATACCAAAGAGGTAAAAAGAAAAGTAACGAGCTCATTGTAGCCTAATGTAGCGGAGTAAGAGTACCGTTTCTTCTTCACAAATCTACTCAAGTAAAAGTAAAAAGTATAGTGATTTAAAACTACTCCTAGAAGTATTTTTTTTTCAAAAACAAACTCAAGTAAATGTAACGGAGTAAATGTAACGCGTGTACCCACCTCTAATCTACAGTTACAGATTTTACCACAGTGGGGAACCAAAGTGAAACAGAATAAAACGTTTTATATTGAAAAGTCCCAGGATGGATTGACTCATGGATGGGCACATTTTAGTCTTGAGAAACCTTGTAGTTCCAAAGTTTCATAGTGCAAGTAAAAAAAAAACCCACAAACAACTGGTCTCATGTTGCAGTTACATCAATGCAATCTTTATTGAGAAGTTTTGTTAAATTGTCAATTCAGTCATTTGTTTTCTTTCTCATGTTATTTATTTATTTATGTGTTCTGTGTTTTACGTTCTTAATTATTGCTAAGTTTATTGAGATATAATCTATCCCATAGTGATTTCTTATGAGTGTTAGTCTTACATTGATGTAATAAATAGGAGAAATATGACCTGAAAATATGTCAATATATTTATGTACGTCTTTATCTGTGAAATATACTTCTAAAATTATTATTTTTACTGACTCAAATGAAGTATGAAAGGGATTATTTAAAATAAACTGCCACGCAACACTCTTTGGAATTTATTTATTCATACATTTTATCAAAATATTGTACCATACTAGAATATACTATACTTTTGGGTATAAAATGGGTATGGAATTAAATGCAAATGCATATTTCAATGTTGTTTGTGTAACATACCGTACATTAATCCAAGTTGTATAGACTTTAAGGTTTCAAAATGACAAGAACCACAAGGGAATTTCAATACATGTGTGTTTGTGTGTGTGACTGTGTGTTTGTGTTACTGTGAGTGAGTCTATGTGTGTGCGTGGGGCTGTGTGTGTTGTGGTGGGAGGAACCCTAACCAATACACCTCTCAAACCCCACTCGTGCTGAGGGCGGAGAAGCTGTACAATCCTTTGTGATGTGGAGTTTTCAACACAGCATAAAACACACGGCTGTAGTTTTCATCCTGTGTTTCAGAGACAGACACATCCAACCAGTGAGCACAGTTTAAAACAGGGTGTTTCTCTCATTTCATGTAAGAGGTGTTCTATCAGATACCTCATGTTGTGGTGTTAAAGTTCTGGTGTCCTGAGAAACGCCAGAGTCTTTTCCAGAACGAACTGAAACAGAAACTGAGTTAGAATTAAAAGAGACAACGCAATCAAATGATCTGCAGAAAGACTTCCAGTGAATAAAAGCACATAATGTTGTACCCATGTGACTGCAGAGGAAGTAGAGGAACAAAGAGAGGAGAGCAGAGGATGGACACAGGGTGGCCAGCAGCATCCAGCACTGTCCACAGTCTGGAGCAGCAGGACCAGGCTCTCCAACACCTGCACCATAGCCGTCATCTATGGGGATATTGAAGGAAATTTTCTTTTTTTTTTACAAAGACAGTGGTGCTATTTCTTACCTCTTTACAATCTTGGTTCATGGAAGTTATGTTTCTTTGACCATTGTTCAGTACAGAACTCCTTAATGCTCCCGCCCACTTGGCAACTATTAAAGACGAGAATGACTTAGGCAGTACACACTATATGACTGGTCTTGACCATCAGTCTTGCATTGCCTACGGGTCGGTGGTACACTAGGTGACAGGGAACATGCGGGGGTACAAACATGAAGACTACTGTCCCATTATCTGCGCATTCTCTGAAAACTCACCAAATCTCACGGGAACACGTCATCCATTACAAGGATCTGGTCATTTGTTTCTTCCCATTGGCTGATTTCCGTCTCAGTCCCCTCTACGCAGTCAGGCCCGATAATATTAACCGGTTGGAATAAATCTTTGCCCTCCTGACTCAATGGGGGGCAGCATGTCTGCGTGTCTCTAGACCCCGCACACTAAACGACAATCAGAGCCGACTTCAGCCCTGGTCTCTCCCCCCTCTCCCCGTCAGCAAACTCATTATCGGGGGTAAGTCGCCTAGTGGGAAAGGGCCTAAGGCTATGCTGGAGGATGCTGGTTGATTTCTTTCAATGTTGTCTTGAATGACAAAATGTAATTTTTGAATATGGTAGAAGAATAACAATGAATTAATTAAACATTTAATAAATTGATACGCTCTATAGCCTCTACAAATGTGCAGGATATTCGTAGGAATTGTAAATGTAATTGTAATTTGTAAATCTATGAATTGGCACAAATGTCTCCAATTTGCACATCATGCTTATCTTTAAAAAGTTTTAAAATAAAATTAAAACAGTGTGAAAGTAATTATTGTTTTCTTAACTTGAAGCACAGTTGCGTATTTTCCCGACATGTGCAAGTAAATTGAATTCCTAACTAATCGTAATAGTAAAAATCGTTTTCTTTATTTAAATAAAATAATCAATTAGACCACAAAAAAAAGCCCACTTACCGAATGAAATCCTTGTGGTTATATTACCATATGTGTAGATATATTTCTTTTCTCTTTTTGTCCCATTCAGTTTTTCAGTTCCACAGTAGTAGAGACCAAGATGAGAATCAGTGATGTTCTTAATCAGTAAATTGTATGAGTTTGACGAAACGTTCCACTTCATATTTAAATGGGAGAAATTTCTTCCATTCTCTTTATAATCAAAAATTCCAAGATCTCTTTCCTTCCATTTCAGAGTAAGTGTTGGCTGATTTTCATGAGAACAGTTCCTGAACCAAACAAAATCTACACTAGTTGATCTTTTACAGTCACAGTATAGAGTAACGTTTTCCCCTGGTCTCACGGTCAGCTCCACTTCTGTGTTAGAGAGTAGGTCCTGACAGGACACAACAGAACCTTCAATTAAAATTATAGAAGAAATATAGTCATTAGAAGAAATACTCAGCAACATGGAGCAACATATGATGCTGTATCATTGGGATGTTAAAAGACTATATACCAATCAATCATTACATAGGACATCATATACAATTCATGTATTGTTGAAGTAGAAATTGAAACTTAAATATCTTACCCAGGATAACGGGGAGAAAGACATGCATCCAGCTCATGATGATGATCCGTTGAGGAGTTAAGTGATTTGATACTATCTTCACACCCATTTGACTGAAGGCGGAAAGATTAAAAATGACTTGTGATTGGCTGGGTTTGTGGAAAATGTTGCGGTTATTTCTCTCTGCGTACCAGGCGAGGTTTGATTGTCAGAACATAAAAACATTCTCATGAGCCGAGATGACCTGAGTTTCATTACATTTCTCTATTAGATTCAACTTAATTTTCATTGTAATGGATATACACACAAACTTGCAGTTTGGCATCAAACCAGATAGAGAAAGAAAATTCAGAATACCTTCTACTTTAATAAAAGGTTCTCATCTTTTATATTATAATACAAATAAAAATAAAATATGGCAGAAGAAATGTCATGTAAACATTTTTGTTTGGTAATTATTCAAATATAGTTTTTCTATCATAAAGTTTTTTTAAACCACCAATAATACAGAAATATTGTTTTAGTACTAATCTTTATTTTTTTATTTTATTCAAACCATCTTACAAACCATGTTGTTATATAATCTTAGCATTTGGCGGCGGCAGAGGGAATCAAACCTGGTTTGGCAAGGTGAAAACCTGGGATAAATATTGTAGTGGCTGACAAACTGACACATTGCAGTAAACCATGGATCCTTTGTGTAATAAATTATTTAAAAAAATGAAGGCTTTTGTATTTTTTCAGAAACCCTTTATCCAGGGTTAGTTTTATCTCTTTCTCATTTTGCCTATGCTGTTCAATTGAGTATGAGCATAAACTGATCTTTTTTCTGTTCTTGTTCATCTGTTTCTGTGCATACACATCTTTGTGTTTATACGTGTGTGTGTGTGTGTGTGTGTGTGTGTGTGTGTGTGTGTTTGTTAATGTTTTGATGGTGTTATAGCCTCAGTTTGTCTATAGGAAGCACTGCTGGTTGGACTGTGTGCAGAAACCACAACTGTTTCCGCTGGTTGTCATTGGTGGTATAGTTTCATTTTGGGGTTTCTGGGTAAACGCCTGTAGAAGCAGCCAACAACAAACAACACACTCTGTTCTTCCTGTCTGATAGTCTATCTTATCACATATTGTGATCACATATTGTGATACAATAGGAAGAGACAGACAACCATGCCAGATCAAGGTTGTGGTTGTCTGCCTGTTTTCTTCTCTGTTGGCCATAAAGCCGTTCTCAACCAATCAGCTTCTAATGAAAGATAAATCATCAGAACCTTAGTATAAACATTTACTGAGCAGGAGTACATTTAAATATTCAGAGATGTGACTTTTGACTGTGCTAATTTGAGATAAGAGCAAGGCTAAAGTCGTGTCTGTAATGTTACATGCATTCATTCTGATTAATCTAGAACGTCCTGTAAGCTAGTAAGTAGAATTCAGCCTATTCCTGTTAATTTAGATGTTTGCATTCTCATTAGTTGTTTAAAATCACATTGTTGTTAGTCTGTCCATCGGTTCAGAGGTTAGCAACAATTTTCCTGTAATGCCAGCTACCGAGCCCGAGATGGACCTTCTCCGAGGTCGGGCCAAAGTGACCCCGCCCCGCCTCCAAGTGGGCTGCGGTGACGTCAGCCCTGGTTGCTGTTCGGAGTTGTCTCTCAAATTGTTGGAATATAAACCTATACAAATACAATAAACTGTGTGTCCTTGTGTATGAGACGCATCGCCATGCATAGGAGTATGGCTAGAGTTCTCAACAGCTTGATTCTTTGTCAGATTGAGATTAGGAAGCAAAACAAAGGGTGATATTGAACGCCAAACTGAATTCATCACCGCGGATGTGTGTCACCGTCCATCTGAAACAACCCACATATATTAAATGTATCATCAACAAATCAGTCTGATTTTGTGGTAGGCTATAATAGAAAACTAAATGGGCAATAAAAGTGTGAGTGTTGTGTCATCAACTCAAGACATGCTCAAGACTTATCCATCAGTTAAAGACACACCTTTAAGCAGGATGCCCATTTGTAATTGAAATGCAAATCCCAGCCGCGCTGGGCGGCCAAAACACGCCACCAGTCTGCTGACTCCCACCGTCCAGGTTCCACCGCCACCACGCCTGCTGGATGGGCAACCGATCCACACAGTCTGCCGGATTCTCAACTCCCATAGGGTGAGGGGTTGATTCCAGTACCTGGTGGACTGGGAGGGTTATGGCCCAGAGGAGAGGTCCTGGATACCGGTACAGGACATCCTGGATACCGGAACGGGACATCCTGGATCCAGCCCTTATAAGGGACTCTGAGCGTCTCCATCCAGCCCGGGTCCCAGGAGTGTCAGCAGCTGCTCTGAGAGAGAGGACTACTGTCACAATCACAGGAGAAGCCACGGCCGCTCGCTGTTCCCCTGCCTGCGCTCAGCGCCATGGAGCTCCGTCTGCCGGCGCTAAAAGACAGATTCTCTTTGTTCCAGCCATCAATCTGCTCATTACCAAGCGCATGTCTATACACACCTCACGTGTGGATTCCAAGATCAATTATTCAATCGATGTCAGCACTTCCGTGCCATACAATGATAACCCATCTGCTTCTCACCAGTTGCTGATCCTTATTATCTACAAACAGACCTGCTGCTGACGTGCTTCTGAACTCCGTGATCATTTATCAATTGGAGAATGTTTTTCTGTTAGACTTGGACTCTTTGCATTTTCTGAGATTCATACTTATCCTTCAGTTAATTAATGAACCCATTCATTAATGACTAGGTTATGAACCTTGAAGGTTCTAGTGTTACTTATTTTGGCCTTTTGCCAGCTGGGTAATGAAGACCCTTCAAAGACTTTGGCCTCTGTCTCTCTCTGCGCCTGGGTCCTAGCACATTGACATTTCCAAACGTTACAGAATGTAAGAACTAGGTGAACCACAGGGAAAAAAGGACTAAAAAGCACGACTGAGAGGAAACAGTCTGGATAGTAACAATGGTCTTTACTATAAAGCAAGGATCGGTACACAGGTATTCAGTTGGAGATCAAGCAAACAATCCGGCAGGGAGTAGACAGGCGTAGTGGTTCGGTACACGGGTAATAAGCTGGAGGTCAGGCAAACAATCCGGCAGGGAGTAGACAGAGGCGTAGTAGGGGATAACAGGCAGGAATCAAAAACCAGGAATCGTAGGAATTGCTTGAAGTAATGCTGGAACGTTTGACACGGAGGAACAAAGATGAACTGGCACAGAGGAGGGGAAACACACAGACTAAATACACTAGAAGGGGACTGTTAATTAGGGACAGGTGAAAACAATCAAGGTGAGTGGGAACAATCAGGACCAGGAAACACAAGAACAGAGTGCAGTCTTCAATGAAGGGGGCGGGATGTGACACAGAGTGGGCTAGGACGGAGGTTGCAGGAGGGCTTTGAGGAGTTGGCAGTTGTTCAAGGTCCTGGGAGGCTTAGGGAATCGAGGACCTTTGCCATGCAGGGTTAGAGCCATAACTCTATTCTGAATGAGATTGGGAGCTAGAGCAGAGATGATGTGATGACAGGTCCACAGATCTCGCCTCAGGACATCTTAGCTGTTCTGGATGTGCCAGATTGTCAAAATATCTGGATCAACTGAGATTGTACTAGATTCTACCTGACCAAAAAAGCCTTGACCCCTTTCAAAAAAGCTCCAAAACCAGAGCCGTGCTAAAACTAGGGTTAATCTTGGAGTTGCATTTGAAAGATGGAGACAGACAACTCCAGAAGGAGTTAAAGACGGATGCCACAGGAGCTGGATTACAATTTGCAAACAATACATTAATTGCATACATTAGCTGATCAATTGACAGTGAAGGGCTTGTCATCGCTTATCATTGTTGAAATATAATAATTGCCCTTGTCTCAAAATATGTTGCATTCGGCTCGTCATGCGCTCGTGTTCGTTCAGTGTCTCAACATGGCAACCCGCGTATGATTCGAGTCTGCGGAGGATGGAGCAGGCAGAAACAACTCTTTATAATTTTGTGAATTTTGACTACAGTCCCCATTTTATACACTCGGTGTTGAGATTACATAATGTACCTTCGGGTAATCATAGCAAGATGACAAATAGACAGAGGTGGGTAGAGTAGCCCAAAATTGTACTCAAGTAAAAATTCTGTTACTTCAGAATAATATGACTCAAGTAAAAGTATAAAGTAGTCATCCAAACAATTGCTTGAGTAAGAGTAAAAAAGTACTTGATGAAAAAACGACTCAAGTACTGAGTAACTGTTGAGTAACGTCTGATTCCTTTTTTAACACAAGACAACAATCAGACAGACAAAAATACAAAATAATCATCTTTATGCAAATTATAGTTCATCCAATCAATAAAATAAATTAAAATAAATTACAAAATAGCTTCAATTAAAACAAGTCAGGTAAACTCAAGTACTTAAAAAATAAAATAATAAAAAATAAATAAGCACAAGAAACACAAATGTCCAGGCAGAACTAGAACGAGGCAGCCCATAAACTCTCATAAACTGTGTGTGTGTGTGTGTGTGTGTGTGTCTCCACAGTGACAGAACAACAGAAGGAAACACACAGGAAACACATGTTGTCCCAGGCATGCTGAACAGAAACCTGCGCACAGAAGGAAGCGGTCAACATAAAATAATCAATAGGTGTTGATTAGGCCTACTCATTACCTTTGTATTGCATGGCAAGCAACAGCCCTTTTTCTGTGTGCCTAGAAATTAATACTCTGATCTGTGATTAGGCCACACTGCACATCTCACTGAGCAGAGGAAAAGAGCAGCAGTACACATCAACTGAAAAAGCACCAGTCCATAATAGATGGCCAAATAAAACAATATTGCAGGCCTAGTATCCCAGAACACAAAGTAAGCTGAATGCATGTTCTCTAAAAGGCATCAGAGGAGAGTGATGTAGTTGTAGATGGGGCATTATGTTTACTTCCAGTTCCAATATCTACCCCCCCCCCCTCCCCCCCCCCCAAGATAAGCAGCATAAAGCATGTATGATGTGTGTCTGCATTGCCGACGGCTAATTCTGACATTTTTGTGTTGCTACGACTGTAAAGCTAACTCGTCCCGCCGCTGAGATTGAGTATGGTAACGTGATGAGACTGCACAACTACGTTTGATTGGTGAAACACAGTCACGTGGTAGAGCCTTAGCGGAAGTCTCTCTCCAAATAATAAAACATTAAAATAAGGCGTACGCAGGGGAATAAAGACAATGACGCGTAGAATACCAAAGAGGTAAAAAGAAAAACAACGAGCTCATTGTTGCCTAATGTAGCGGAGTAAGAGTACCGTTTCTTCTTCACAAATCTACTCAAGTAAAAGTAAAAAGTATAGTGATTTAAAACTACTCCTAGAAGTATATTTTTTTCAAAAACAAACTCAAGTAAATGTAACGGAGTAAATGTAACGTGTTACTACCCACCTCTGATCTACAGTTACAGATTTTACCACAGTGGGGAACCAAAGTGAAACAGAATAAAACGTTTTATAGTGAAATGTCCCAGGATGGATTGATTCATGGATGGGCACATTTTAGTCTTGAGAAACCTTGTAGTTCCAAAGTTTCATAGTGCAAGTAAAAAAAAAACCACAAACAACTGGTCTCATGTTGCAGTTACATCAATGCAATCTTTTTTGAGAAATTTTGTTAAATTGTCAATTCAGTCATTTGTTTTCTTTCTCATGTTATTTATTTATTTGTGTTCTGTGTTTTACGTTCTTATTTATCGCTAAGTTTATTGAGATATAATCTATCCCATAGTGATTTCTTATGAGTGTTAGTCTTACATTGATGGAATAAATAGGAGAAATATGACCTGAAAATATGTCAATATATTTGTGTACGTCTTTATCTGTGAAATGTACTTCTAAAATTATTATTTTTACTGACTCAAATGAAGTATGAAAGGGATTATTTAAAATAAACTGCCACGCAACACTCTTTGGAATTTATTTATTCATACATTTTATCAAAGTATTGTACCATACTAGAATATACTATACTTTTGGGTATAAAATGGGTACGGAATTAAATACAAATGCATATTTCAATGTTGTTTGTGTAACATACCGTACATTAATCCAAGTTGTATAGACTTTAAGGTTTCAAAATGACAAGAACCACAAGGGAATTTCAATACATGTGTGTTTGTGTGTGTGACTGTGTGTTTGTGTTACTGTGAGTGAGTCTATGTGTGTGCGTGGGGCTGTGTGTGTTGTGGTGGGAGGAACCCTAACCAATACACCTCTCAAACCCCACTCGTGCTGAGGGCGGAAAAGCTGTACAATCCTTTGTGATGTGGAGTTTTCAACACAGCATAAAACACACGGCTGTAGTTTTCATCCTGTGTTTCAGAGACAGACACATCCAACCAGTGAGCACAGTTTAAAACAGGGTGTTTCTCTCATTTCATGTAAGAGGTGTTCTATCAGATACCTCATGTTGTGGTGTTAAAGTTCTGGTGTCCTGAGAAACGCCAGAGTCTTTTCCAGAACGAACTGAAACAGAAACTGAGTTAGAATTAAAAGAGACAACGCAATCAAATGATCTGCAGAAAGACTTCCAGTGAATAAAAGCACATAATGTTGTACCCATGTGACTGCAGAGGAAGTAGAGGAACAAAGAGAGGAGAGCAGAGGATGGGCACAGGGTGACCAGCAGCATCCAGCACTGTCCACAGTCTGGAGCAACAGGACCAGGGTCTCCAGCACCTGAACCATAGGCGTCATCTTTAGGGAGATTTAAGAAAATACACATTCTTTTGTACAAATACAGGGCACTAGTTTGGACCTTTTTACAATCTTGCTTCATAGAAGTTATGTTTATTTGATCATTGTTCAGTATATAACTCTTTTTATTAATCCTGCCCACTAGGCGACTATTAAAGACGAGAATGACTTAGGCAGTACACACTATGACTGGTCTTGACCATCAGTCTTGCTTTGCCTACGGGTCGGTGGTCTACACTAGGTGACAGGGAACATGCGGGGTTACACACAGGAAGACTACTGTCCCATTATCTGCGCCTTCTCTGAAAACTCACCAAATCTCACGGGAACACGTCATCCATTACAAGGATCTGGTCATTTGTTTCTACCCATTGGCTGATATCCGTCTCAGTCCCCTCTACGCAGTCAGGCCCGATAATATTAATCCGGTTGGAGTAAATCTTTGCCCTCCTGACTCTATGGGGGGCAGCATGTCTGCGTGTCTCTAGACCCCGCACACTAAACGACAATCAGAGCCGACTTCAGCCCTGGTCTCTCCCCCCTCTCCCCGTCAGCAAACTCATTATCGGGGGTAAGTCGCCTAGTGGGAAAGGGCCTAAAGCTATTGCTGGAGGATGCTGGTTGATGTCTTTTGATACTGTCACGAAAGACTAAATGTCATTTTTGTATATAATAGAAGAATAACTATGAATTAATTAAACATTTAATGAATCAATATGCTGTATAGCCTCTACAAATGTGCAGGATATTCGTGAGAATTGTAAATGTAATTGTAATGGTAGAATTAGTAAATCTATGAATTGGCACAAATGTGTTAAATTTGCACATCATGCCCATCTTTAAACAGTTTTAAAATTAAATTAAAACTGTGTGAAAGTAATTATTGTTTTCTTGACATGAAGCACAGTTGCATATTATCCCTACATATGCGAGTGAATTGCATTCCTAACTAATTGTAATATTAAAAATCGTTTTCTTTATTTATATAATATGATAAATTCGACCGCAAAAAAAGCCCACTTACCGAATGAAATCCTTGTGATTATATTACTATATATGTAGACATAATTAGTTTCTCTTTTTGTCCCATTCGGTTTTTCAGTTCCACAGTAGTAGAGTGTCACGGTTTCGGCCGAGGCGGCCCCGCCCCCTTGTTCGGGCAGGTTTCGGCGGTCGTCGTCTCCGGAGTACTAGCTGCCACCGCTCTGTTTGTTGTTGATTGGTTTTGTCTGTGTGTCACACCTGTTTTGTGTTATGTAATCAATCAGCATCTATTTAGTTTCCTTGTTGTCAGTTAGGTGTTGTGTGTAATTGTCCATGTCATGTTGCTACGCTGCCAGTATTTTTGGTACGCTCTTTTGTGCTTTCCTCCTGGTTCGTGTTTCAGGAGTCGATTCTGCCACTTGTTTTCACTAAAATATACTTTGGACTTGACTTCTGACTCCTGCGCCTGATTTCACACCACACCTACCTTTGCAACCCGTGACAGAATTACACACCACGTTCATGGAATCAGCGGGAGTCCCCACCGACATCATGGGGGAGCGTTTTCGCGGCCAAGAGGAGCGTATTAACTATATCGGACACTCCTTGGACCGCGTAATAAACACCCTCCATCGATGGGAAACCAGCGGGGTACCCACACCCCCACCTATCGCACCATCACCAGCGGACAGGCCGCTCGTCCAACTACCGGAACCTAGTGGGATTCGGCTCGCGCTTCCGAGGGCGTACGACGGCACCGCTGCCGGGTGTCAGGGGTTCCTCCTACAAGTGGAACTCTACCTTGCCACCATACACCCGGCGCCCTCGGGATACGAGAGCGTTTCCGCCCTCATCTCCTGTCTCACCGGCAAGGCGTTGGAGTGGGCCAACGCCGAATGGAGGGGAATAGACGCCGCCACAGTCACCTATGCGGAGTTCTCCCGCCGTTTCCGTGCTGTTTTCGACCACCCACCTGAGGGGAAGGCGGCGGGGGAGCGTCTATTCCACCTCCGACAGGGGATGAGGAGCGCTCATGAGTTTGCGTTGGAGTTCCGGACTCTAGCGGCCGACGCAGGTTGGAATGAGAGGGCCCTCATCGACCACTTCAGATGTAGCCTTCGGGAGGACGTCCGCAGAGAGTTAGCGTGCAGGGATAATACACTAACATTTGACCAGCTGGTTGACATGGCCATTCGGCTGGACACCCTGCTCGCGACTCGCGGACGTTCCAGAGGGGGGTTTCCCATTCCACCCTCCAGCGCTTCCGAGCAGAGCCCTATGGAACTTGGAGGTGCTGACGCTAGAGGGAGGAGAGGAAGGAACCCGAGGGGGGCAGTCTCCTGCACCAACTGTGGCCGCGGAGGGCACACCGCGGCTAGGTGCTGGGGAGGGTCCCCTGGTAAGGTAGATGGCAGGACACACATTGGGGAGTTCTCCCAGGTGAGTAGGCGCCCTACTTACCCAGAGCTTTCTGTCGGCCACATTACATTACCTGTTTGTTTTCCACAGGTTGCACCTCGTTCCCAGCATAAGGCGCTAGTAGATTCAGGCGCAGCTGGGAATTTTGTAGATCGTAATTTCTGTGTTAAGTTAGGGATTCCTCTCCTTCCAGTCGATAAACCCTTCCCTGTACATGCCTTAGATAGTCGTCCGTTAGGATCTGGGTTAATTAGGGAGGTCACGGCGCCACTTAGGATGATAACGCAGGGGGGTCATGAGGAGACGATTCAACTCTATCTGATCGACTCTCCTGCGTATCCGGTGGTACTGGGGCTTCCCTGGTTGATTACCCATGACCCTACGATCTCGTGGCGAGAGAAAGCTCTTAAAGGGTGGTCTGCTCAGTGTGAGGGGCTATGTCTGGGTGTTTCCGTAGGGGCGACCTCGGTGGAGAGCCCGAACCAGATGCCAGCACTGCACATTCCGCTTGAGTATGAGGATTTGGCACGCGTATTTAGTAAGACCAGAGCGGCAAGGTTGCCACCTCATAGACAGGGGGATTGTGCGATACACCTCCAGACAGGAGCTGCGCTCCCGCGGAGCCATGTGTATCCGCTGTCACAGGAGGAGAAAAGGGCAATGGAGACATACATTGCCGAGTCTCTGAGACAGGGATACATACGGACCTCCACTTCTCCCGCGTCCTCGAGCTTCTTTTTTGTGAAGAAAAAGGATGAGATTTTCCGGGACATGCAGGCGCAGGGAGTAGTGGTGTACATAGACGATATCCTTGTGTACAGTTCTACTCGGGCCGAGCATGTAGCCCTGGTGCGCAGGGTATTGAGGAGACTGTTGGAGCATGACCTGTATGTCAAGGCCGAGAAATGTCTGTTCTTTCAGGAGTCAGTCTCTTTTTTGGGTTACCAGTTGTCTGCGTCAGGGGTGAGAATGGAGGTGGACCGAGTGTCCGCCGTGCGTAATTGGCAAACCCCAACTACGGTTAAAGAGGTGCAGCGGTTCTTGGGTTTTGCGAATTATTACCGGAGGTTTATCCGGGGTTTTGGACAGGTGGCAGCTCCCATAACGTCTCTTCTTAAGGGGGGTCCGGTGCGTTTGCAGTGGTCGGCAGAGGCGGACAGGGCTTTTGGGAGACTGAAGGACCTGTTTACCTCGGCTCCGGTGCTAGCGCACCCGGATCCCACGTTACCCTTCCAATTAGAGGTGGACGCGTCTGAGGTCGGTATCGGGGCAGTGCTCTCCCAACGGTCCGGCACACCACCTAAGCTCCGCCCCTGTGCCTTTTATTCTAAAAAGCTCAGTTCGGCGGAGCGGAACTACGACGTAGGGGACAGGGAGCTGTTAGCCGTAGTACAGGCCCTAAAGGTGTGGAGGCATTGGCTTGAGGGGGCTCAGCACCCTTTTCTCATTCAGACCGACCATCGTAACCTGGAATACATTCGGGCGGCGAGGAGACTGAATCCTCGCCAGGCTCGATGGACTATGTTTCTCGCTCGGTTTGTGTTTAAGATCACTTACATTCCTGGGTCCCAGAACGGGAAGGCAGATGCCCTGTCCCGGCGGTATGACACGGAGGAGAGGTGCGTGGAGCCTATTCCCATACTACCGGAGTCTTGTCTGGTGGCACCGGTGGTGTGGGAGGTCGATGCGGAGATCGAGCGAGCCTTACGCACTGATCCTAGCCCTCCACAGTGTCCGGTGGGTCGGACGTATGTCCCGCTCGAGGTTCGGGATCGGCTGATTAATTGGGCTCACACGTCCCCCTCCTCTGGACATCCAGGTATTGGCCGGACAGTGCACTGCCTTAGTACGAAGTACTGGTGGCCAACGTTAGCCAGGGATGTGAGGGTTTATGTCTCCTCCTGCTCAGTGTGTGCCCAGTGTAAGGCGCCCAGACATTTGCCCAGGGGGAAATTACAACCCCTGCCCGTTCCACAACGACCCTGGTCCCACCTCTCGGTGGACTTTATTACAGATCTTCCCCTCTCACAGGAGAACACTACCATCCTGGTCGTTGTG
This sequence comes from Lota lota, assembly GCA_026745465.1. Lineage (NCBI taxonomy): Eukaryota > Metazoa > Chordata > Actinopteri > Gadiformes > Lotidae > Lota > Lota lota. Next base: position 2,872,696 of record JACYXH010000312.1, on the reverse strand, counting down.
GATCGGTTCTCGAAGTCCTGTCGTCTTCTTCCCATGCCGGGTCTTCCTACTGCCCTACAGACCGCGGAGGCTCTATTTACTCACGTCTTCCGGCATTACGGGGTACCCGAGGATATAGTGTCCGATCGAGGCCCCCAGTTTACCTCCAGGGTCTGGAGAGCCTTTATGGAACGGTTGGGGGTCTCGGTGAGCCTTACCTCGGGTTACCACCCGGAGAGTAATGGGCAGGTCGAACGTGTAAACCAGGATGTGGGTAGGTTTCTGAGGTCATATTGTCAGGACCGGCCGGAGGAGTGGGCGAGATATGTGCCCTGGGCCGAGATGGCACAGAACTCTCTCCGCCACTCCTCCACAGGACTAACTCCTTTCCAGTGTGTGTTAGGGTACCAGCCGGTTCTGGCTCCTTGGCATGAGAGCCAGATCGAGGCCCCTGCTGTGGATGAGTGGGTGCGGCGCTCGGAGGAGACGTGGAACGCTGCACACGTCCATCTGCAGCGAGCCATCCGTCGACAGAAGACGAGCGCCGACCTACACCGCAGTGAGGGGCCAGTGTACGCACCTGGAGATCGAGTCTGGCTCTCAACCAGAAACCTGCCCCTCCGCCTGCCCTGCCGGAAGCTGGGTCGGCGGTTTGTGGGGCCATTTAAAGTCCTGAGGAGATTGAACGAGGTGTGTTACAGGTTACAACTGCCCATTGATTACCAGAATATTAACCCCTCGTTCCATGTGTCTCTCCTCAGGCCGGTGGTAGCTGGTCCACTCCAGGATTTTGAGATTGAGGAGACTCCTCCGCCCCCGTTGGACATCGAGGGGGCTCCGGCGTACTCTGTTCGTACCATCCTGGACTCGAGACGCCGGATGGGGGGTCTCCAATATCTCGTGGAGTGGGAGGGGTATGGTCCGGAGGAGCGGTGCTGGGTGCCGAGGAGGGACATTCTGGATCCGTCCCTGCTGACCGAATTCCATCGTGGTTATCCTGCGCGCCCTGCTCCGCGTCCTCCGGGTCGTCCCCGAGGCCGGGGGCGGCGCACGGCTGGAGCCGCGCGTCAAGGGGGGGGTACTGTCACGGTTTCGGCCGAGGCGGCCCCGCCCCCTTGTTCGGGCAGGTTTCGGCGGTCGTCGTCTCCGGAGTACTAGCTGCCACCGCTCTGTTTGTTGTTGATTGGTTTTGTCTGTGTGTCACACCTGTTTTGTGTTATGTAATCAATCAGCATCTATTTAGTTTCCTTGTTGTCAGTTAGGTGTTGTGTGTAATTGTCCATGTCATGTTGCTACGCTGCCAGTATTTTTGGTACGCTCTTTTGTGCTTTCCTCCTGGTTCGTGTTTCAGGAGTCGATTCTGCCACTTGTTTTCACTAAAATATACTTTGGACTTGACTTCTGACTCCTGCGCCTGATTTCACACCACACCTACCTTTGCAACCCGTGACATAGAGACCAAGATGAGAATCAGTGATGTTCTTAATCAGTAAATTGTATGAGTTTGCCGACTCGTTCCACATCATGTTTAAATGTGAGAAATGGTCTTCATTCTCTCCATAATCAAAAATGCCAAGATCTCTTTCCTTCCAATTCAGAGTAAGTGTTGGCTGATTTTCATGAGAACAGTTCCTGAACCAAACAATATTTGCAAGGTGTGAGAGTTGACAGTCACAGTATAGAATAACGTTTTCTCCTGGTCTCACGGTCATCTCCACTACTGGGTTAGAGAGCACGTCCTGACAGGACACAACAGCACCTTGAATTAAAAACATATTCAGACACATCATCAGTCATATGACGAAATACATGAACATTTGAGGCTGTTTCAATGTGATTTGAAAACACCATACAACAATTAATCACTACACAGGACATCATATACAACTCTTGTATAATTGAAGTAGAAATTTAAACTTAAATATCTTACCCAAGATAACGGGAAGAAAGACATGCATCCAGCTCATGATGATGATCCGTTGAAGAGTAAAGTGATTTGATACTATCTTCACACCCATTTGACTGAAGGCGGAAAGATGAAAAATGACTTGTGATTGGCTGGGTTTGTGGAAAATGTTGCGGTTATTTCTTTCTGCGTACCAGGCGAGGTTTGATTGTCAGAACATCAAAAAAATTCTCATGAGCCGAGATGACCTGAGTTTCATTACGTTTAAAGTTCATATTTAAATGTATTTTCATTGTCATGAATGTACACACAAAATTGCAGTTTGACCTTCTACTTTAATAAATGTTTCTCATCTTTTATGACATCTTTGTTTGGTAATTATTCAACCATATGTTTTCTATAATTTATTTTTTCTAAACCACCAGTAATGCAGAAATATTGTTTTAAAATTAACTTAAATTATTATTTTATACAAACCATCTTACAAACCATGTGTTGATATAATCTTAGCATTTTGCGGCAGCAGAGGGAATCAAACCTGATTTGGCAAGGTGAAAACCTGGGATAAATATTGTAGTGTATCAAAAACTGACACATTGCAGTAAACCTTGGAGCCTTAATGTAATAAATTATTATTTTTTAAATTAAGGCTTTTGTACTTTCACAGAAACCCTTTGTCCAGGGTTAGTTTTATCTCTTTCTCATCTCATCCATGCTCTTAAATTGAATGTGAGTATGACCTGAACAATTTGTCTGTTAATGTTCATTTGTTTGTATGCATACACATGTCTTTGTGTGTGTGTGTGTGTGTGTGTGTGTGTGTGTGTGTGTGTGTGTGTGTGTGTGTGTGTTTGTTAATGTTTTGATGGTGTTATAGCCTCAGTTTGTCTATAGGAAGCACTGCTGGTTGGACTGTGTGCAGAAACCACAACTGTTTCCGCTGGTTGTCATTGGTGGTAGAGTTTCATTTTGGAGTTTCTGGGTAAACGCCTGTAGAAGCAGGCAACAACAAACAACACAAGCTATGTTCTTTCTGTCTTATAGTCTATCTTATCACATATTGTGATCACATATTGTGATAAAATATGGAGACCATGGATGTACAGAGAACTGCTAAGAGATGATGAGATGATGACATCATCTCTGTGTGGACCGCCATAATGTCATGGGCCTCTATGTGTGTATGAGGGGCTCCTCCCATGCAGACTGAGTTAAACTCCTCTTCTTTGTGTGTGTGTGTGTATGCTTGAGAGCCTTTGATAAGACATGTTGGTGTGTAAGGACCTGCTGACCCACGATGCTTGGTATGAAACTGTTCTTTTGCCGGACAACCTAGAAATTAACACTTTTTCCGTTCATGTTATATCTTTAGTTTTCAATGATGAAGATAATATGTGAACCAAGAGGCGCCTGTCTTTATGTTCATGAAAGACTAAATCCCTAAATCACTATTTTCCATTGGAAAACGTTCTGTTTGGGTCTTACGAAGAGTTGGTGAACATTTCAGTGTGATTTTACAGAGCGGTCGTTTTCTATTGGTTGCACAACCTTAGCTCATTAAGTGTGAGGTGCAAACTCTGAGGCCAAGAGCACAGTGTATGCTGATACGTGATCACATGACATGTTTTTACGGACTGCAGCAAGTGTTAAGACCACCAGTGGTTTGTGTTTTTCAGCTACAGGATGCCATTGTGGTTTTCCTGTGTACTTCTCGTCAGTTTACTGTAAGCATGTTGACTCCATTTCCCATTTGTTGAGAGGTGCACAGAGTGTGGTGGTGTTAAAGTTCAAGGAGCGATTGGATCGAAATGCTCCAGACAGAGAACATGGACGCAGAGTGCAAATAACTAAGGGGTTTAGTGAGGTCAACAAAGAATAAATAATGGCAGGCCAGGCAACAACAAGGAGGACGGGCCAATAGGATGTTAGTCGGAAAGGGTTCAGCGGCAGGTGGGTTATGGGAAGGCCACAGTCAGGAGTCAGACAGGCGAGGGTTCATTTTATTATTTCAATCCAACCTTGGTAACGAAGTTGTATTTTACACCAGGTTGTCCACGTTTATACAGCCTGCATGAAACACAACACAGTTAGAACGCACAGGGCAAAGTATATAAGATGGGCTTAAGGTAGTCCATGTTCAGAACATTGTAGTTTCACCACGACAGATTCACGTCCATAACATCCGCCCTGACCTCGTGCCATTTTCCATCAAGGTCAAGGAAAAGTGGATAGGAAAGGACAAAGGATGTAATTAATTTTTCCTTGTATAGAAAATAATAAAGAAATAAGTGTTGATGAATGTCCTTTCTGTCTGCCTCCATCAAAATGGATGAACTACCCCCAATGGCCGGAGGTATCATTACCCTAACCCCCCCTGCTGATGGTCTGAAGCCACAGATCTCTTATTTTACTGTCCTTCACTCTTTAGGGACGTAAAGAAAACATGCAAAATATGAGGCAGCTTTAAGGCATGGTCCCTCTAGTTTTTACATTATAGCGCTGGCCCTTATTTCAGCGCTTCTTTTCACCCACAAGGGGGCGTGGATGTTCTGACGACAGGAAAGTGACAAATGCCTGCTATCATCTTTGGGGGCAGTAATGCTTTATGTACATTTTTTGATAGCAGACCTGAGCTTCAATGTTGTTCCATTTTTTTCCAAACACAACTACTAGCAGCTAACAATATTAAGTCATGTGACTAATTCTCATTGGAATAAAAAACTAATAAAAATAACCATACTGTACGTATTTAATTGTGTTGCAGGTGGAAAAAGCAAAAATTCATTTTTGTTTTTTACATTTTCACTGAATACTTGAATGAAATGTATGAATTTCTATACGTATAAAGGAACACAAGGATTATGCAAGCCTCACACAGCATCAGGCCCTGGTTATTTCTGTGAGGCTGTTGTATCACTGTATCTTACCACTAGAGGTCAGGATGTTTGCTGGATGGACTGATCTACACAATATACATTTAGTGGACACTCCCACTTGTGATGTCTCTGCGTCACAGGGCAGGTTTTGAAACGACTTGAAATGGTCATTCACAGACAAAACAACGTATATGATTTACTCTTTGAAATAATATAAATGACTATACTTCTAATACTACTACTATTACTACTAATACCAACACTAATGACAATAATGCCTCAAAATTAAATCATATAAAAAATGATCTCAATTGACAAGACTTACGTATGGCTCTGTTCCAACACACGTTCTGTATGAAAACCACAATGACTTATCCCAGACTGTAATAACTCTCACAAACTAGCATATTGAAAAGTCATATATCTTTTAAAGTTAAAATGTACTCCTGCTCAATCAATGTATATATTTATCTATTATCTTTGATCAGAAGCTGATTGGTTAAGAACGGCTTTATGGCCAACAGAGAAGAAAAACCAGAAGCTTGTTCTGGGATGGTTGTCTGTATCTTCTTATGCTTTGAAGTTGTGATAAGATAGACTATCAGACAAGAAGCACAGAGGTTGTGTTGGTTGTTGTTTCCTGCTTCTACAGGCGTTTACCCAGAAACCCCAAAATGAAACTCTACCACCAATGACAGCGGAAAAAGTTGTGGTATCTGCACTCAGTCGAACCAGCAATGCTGCTTATAGACAGGCTGAGGCTATAACACCATCAAAACATTCACAAAAATACACACAAACACACACATATACACAAACAAAAGTCAATAATTGTAATACACTAAGGTTCCAGGGTTAACAGCAATGTGTCGGCCAGTTGGTGAGCCAGGACAATGTTTATTCCAGGTTTGCACCAAAACTGATATAGAGTAGGGGTTTAATTCACTCTGGGGCGCCAAGTACTAAGAATATATGCAAACATGAACATATATATATATTTATTTATTTCCTTAAATATCCGGCTTGATGTCGTCTATTCTGCAGGTGGTCCTGGTCCCTGGTCCTGCTGCTCCAGACTGTGGACAGTGCTGGATGCTGCTGGTCACCCTGTGTCCATCCTCTGCACAACAGAGGTTGTGTTGTTTGTAGTTGCCTGCTTCTACAGGTGTTTACACAGAATCCCCAAAATGAAACTCTACCACCAATACATCAACACTTATTACACACGCCTCTTAAAACAGTTGTGGTTTCTGCACACAGTCTAACACTGCAATGCTACTTATAAACAGAGGCTGACACAATCACACCACCCAAACATTCACACACACACACACGCAACCACACACATCCATACAAAAAAGCATGTATACTTGTACATGCGTGTACATATTGTCAAGTAATGTTGATTCATCGGTGTCCAGATATATTAGAAGGTATGGGGCGTAAGGGATGTTACTCTTTATTAATCACATTCTATATAAACCTAAGCATTGTTTTATCATAACTATAGGCGCGCTTAAAAGTAATACACTGGTCATGCATCCATGTATGTTTTACTATAACACTGTGCAACCCTATGGGAAGCTATAACCAATAACCAATGAACACTGTATGTTTTACTGTATACCCATCTGTATGTCATACTGCGTAACCATACATACTATAAGTAATGCACTAGCTACAATGCTGAAGCACTCGGGAGTATCTTATAAAATGAAGAAACACTTTATGATACGAGAAGTACATGTACTGCATCCAATGTTAGTAAGCCCGGTTGGCATGTGCAAACTATTCTATGTCTAGAGATAGTATAACACTGTTAACTAAGGGTACATGGGCTCACCATTCAGGTCTGGTGTGACTTACGGGTCTCTGAGGATAATTACTGTTTTATGTATTGTGGCATACGTGGGGTGTTGTTATTGTTTGGAACATAACTTAATTGGTTTACTTGGGAAAGTTGGCCTTGCCTGTGAGGGTTTGATGAGTACTGATAAGATCACCAAAATAACGAGTAGATTAGCTGACATCAGCAGAAAAACACCAGCTGCGGTTCGTGTAAGGACAAAATGGAGGATAGCATAGGTGAGGTCAGCATAACTAAGTTACGACAGCACAACGAATAAATCCATAAAAGGGCAAAACCATATCTGCTCCAATAGAAGGGCGTAAAATGGGCAAAGCCATACGCTCTATAAAACAGCCTGACCGGGATAGGAATAAAAAGGACTCCGAGCCACGGCGGCTCCGTGCCGGACGGCCATGCCGGACGGCCACCTAAAGTCCGGAGAAGAAGAAATACTAAAAAGACTTAAAAAGATTTCAGAAAATAGGAGAAGAGAGTTTCTTCTCAAAACTTATATCAGCCGCGCATTTTTACCAGAAGCTAGCCTTGACCGCCCACCCTCCGAAGAGAGGATTCCTCCCTTAGCCCTAAGAAGCTATGAAGGCTTACAGCTGCGGGCCCACCGACGAATTACGGACAGAAAAAACGAATATAACTTTTTCGGCCATGTTCCAAAAAGGGATTTTTTCCCTTTTCACCCCTGCAACTAATACGGCTCCTCATCTCAAGTAAGCAACATGTGTGATCGTTGTTTTAACCTTTTCTTTAAATTACTTATAGAAAGTATCATTTTTATTAGTCTATTTTTTCCCTTTTACTTTTTATTGAGGGTATTTTTTGCTTTCTGCAAGGTTCCCCCCTGTAATCTGCAAGCTTATCAACTAATAAAATCATTTTAACCATTTTTCATCGGACAACGCCCTCTTCTTTCGGACAACGGTAGAGATGGAACAAGCATCGTGATTCTAAGAGGTTACTTAGTCCTCATTCAAGAAACATATCCCTAGAGTTATTTTTCCAAACTCTTAAACAATCCCAGCAAACTTCCAAGTGCACAGGTCCCAGAGGAGAGCTACTACACAGACGGCCACGGTCCTGGCCAGGGTTATGCCCAGGGGTAGGGCGCCGGAGCAAGCGGTGTAGGTGTCTGGTATAGAGTAGTTAGGGGCTGGGCGAATCTCCTCACCGGCTTGTTCACAACCGTTACAGGACAACAAGCTTCACATAGTGACGGATCTAACACTATGTACATAACCCCATGAACAACAACAGACAAAATGTAAAGTCCATGCATGCACTATATTGAACAGGATGGGAGAAATGAGAAAGAGATACAACTGAAAAAAAGGTTTCTATGAAATTACAATAGCCTTCTTTTCAATAATTTAATGACACTAAGGATCCAGGGATTACTGCAATGGGGACAATTCACAACTTGCCAAACTGACATAGGGTAGGAGTTTAATTCCCTCTGGGGCTGCCCATGCTAAGAACATATGCAAGAGGGTATTGTTTGGATTAAAGATTAAATTGAATAATATTGAGTTAATTCTTAAAGAATATTTCTGTATTATTGGTGGTTTGGAAAGACCTGATGCTGGAAAAACAATTTAAATAAAGACCGAACAAACAATCAAACATTGCCTGGTATGCAAAGAGAAATAACCTCAACATTTTCCACAAGGCCAGCCAATCACAAGTTGTTTTTCATCTCTCCACCTGTCGGTCAAATGTGCGTCAGAAAAGTGTGAAATGTCTTTACTCCTCAACAGATCATCATGTGCTGGATGTATGTCTTTCTACCCATCGACTGGGGTAAAATATTAATGTTTTTATTCCTACTTCAACAATACATGAATTTTTTATGTTGCACATTAGGCCTATTGTCTTGTTCAACGACAAATGTTAATGATTGATTAGTAAATGGTGTTTTACATCACATCTATACAGCCTGCATATATAGCTCCATGTTGCTGTGTATTTCTTCATTCTGACTCTTATTTTATATTTTTAATTCAAGGTGCTGTTGTGTCCTTTAACACAGTAGTGGAGCTAACTGTGAGACCAGGAGATAACGTTACTCTACACTGTGACTGTCAACCCTCATCTGGTGAAAGTATTGTTTGGTACAGGAACTGTTCTCATGAAAATCAGACCACACTTATTCTGACATATATTATTTTTGAGAGAATAAAGACCAATTCATAATCTTATCTAATCATAATCTAAACGTGATGTGGAAAAACTTTTCAAAATCATACACTTTACTGATTACGAACATCACTGATGCTCACCTCGGTCTCTACTACTGTGGAACTGAAAAAAGGGATGTAATAGATGGAGACAGGATTGTTCAAAAGTGAGCCACAAATATGGACATTTATCCACAAGGATTTCATTTGGTAAATTGACTTTGTGCCGCAATGTGAACTTGTAAGTAAAGAAAATGTTTCATTAATGATTTTTATTATTGAAATTACTAAAAAAAATGATATGTTGGGTCAACATGCATCTGTGCTATAATTTGTTTAATTCACATTCTTGAAGCAAATTGGGGAAAATAATAGGATTTTATTTAATCAAGAAAATCAAGTCAAAATGTTTTCAAGATGGGTCGACATTGTGAAAGCTCATCCAGTCTGACCAGCACCGGCCAAGTCACCGTGCACCAGAGCACAGCTAACTCTGGGAACCACAAGAACGACACTCCGGGGTTCCAGAATGAGCGACGGCTCCTCCTGTCTGATACGCTCTAGAAGAGGGGGATCCAGCTGATGCGCATACAAGAGAGCCCGCGGCCATGGCGTGTACCCCCAACGGTGGAAGATCCTGCAGGCTGAGAGAACCACATCATGCAGTGGGTGTTCTCTCTGGACGCTAACAGGTCCACTTGAGCCGTCCCAAACCTGTACCAGACCAGTCTGACAATGGTGGGATGTAACTGCCACTTGTCTCTGTGAAGACCACCATGGTCAGTTCAAGCTGGACAGGCATGTCATTCAGGGCAGACGGCGGCAGCGGCATGGCGATGCCCTTGATGGACGCCACGGGAACAACCCCTCCATAGGGGTAGGGTTGGTCATCCATTTTGATGGAGGCAGACTGAAAGGTCACTCATCAACCCCTTTTTTTGTATATGTAATATAATGCAGATCGTTGATTGGCAACTACATAACATAATTGTTTGACTAACTAACCATAGGCTTTGGGCTCCTCATAGCCAAAAAGCAAAACGGTATTTTTATTTTATGATATTCACTTGGCAAAGACCTCAAAATTTGAATTGACCGCCAGTCAAATAAGAGGGTCGCTTTCACCCAAAAAAGGGCGGGGGCATCACGCACTGCAGAGCACTCGGATTGGCTGCTCTCAGGTGTGTGCAATGTGTTGCACAGAGAATTTAACTTCCCCAGAGTAACCCTGTTCAATTCATTTTCAACACTGCCCACAGAAAACCTTTGCCCTACTTGTTGCCAAAACACTCTCAAGAGATACATTACAAATAAAATGAAACAAATGTTAAACATTATCAAGTTATTTGAATGCTGTCAAGCTGTTTTAAAAAAATGCAAATAAAATGTCAAGCTTTTAGAGTTGCTAGGCAGATAACTGCAAGGATAGCATTTTTCTCTAATCAAAAAGATTCACCACAATATGATGCAATTCATCAATTTATTAATTAATTTAAGTATGTTGTTTTAGTAAATACAGAAAACTAATATTATGTTTTGAAAAAGATGGACAAATGAAACTTCTCTTTTCATACCACCAAACACTGTGCACATCGTAACAAATGGAAAATGGAGTATGCTGACAGTAAACTGAGGAGAAGTACACAGGAAAACCATGCTAACATCCTGTAGCTGAAAAACACAAACCACTGGTGGTCTTAACACTTGCTGCAGTCGTGTAGCAGGTCGTGTGATCACGTATCAGCAGACACTGTGCTCTTGGACTCAGAGTTTGCACGATACATTTCCTAAGGTTAAGGAAGGTTAGGTTAAGGTTGTGCAGCCGATAGAAATAGATCGCTCTGTAAAATCACACTGAAATGTTCACCAACTCTTCGTCTTACCTAAACAGAATGGTTTTCAACAGCCATTTTTTATTTGAGGGTTTCATGAACATAAAGAAAGGCATCTCTTGGTTCACATACTATGTTCATCATTGGAAACTCAAGATACAACATGAATGTAAAAACTGACGTCCAGCAAATAAAACACTTTTATACTGTTGACATTGGGTGTCAGCGGGTCCTGGAAGATACAGCTTACACACCAACATGTCTTATCGAAGGCTCTCATCACACACACATGCACCCAAAAAAAGAAGAAGAGTTTAACTCTGTCTGCACGGGAGGAACCTCTTTCACACCGAGGCCCTGACATTGAGGCGGTCAACACAGAGATGAAGTCAGTGCATCCGTGGTCTCCATGTGGTAGAGAACACAGTTTAGTAAAGTATTTTGGTTGTAATGACGTGTTCTTGGGATATTTAAGGTGTCACCACCGTCCAACATGTAAGACAAGGAGTAGCCCTGAAGTTGTAAAAAATGAACGGTCAACATCCTTCTCTGAGTTTCGTTGTAATTTGCTAAGAAGACATTACAGAAAAAAAAGTCGTATAGCCAGATCAAGGTTTCTTAACCTGATACACAGAGACAAGGAGGTTACTATAATTCAATATAGCTATATAGTTACTAATGTACAACAAACAATATCTAATAATGCAGAGTAAAAATAGCCAAAAACCAGTTCTCTAATTTATACTATTGACAAACAATATGCAAACAGTACATGGTATTTAAAACATACACAGCATCTGATAATAGGATATCCTACTAAGTAGTAAATGGCATTTATTGATTACAACACTTTATTTCAATCATTTAAAATATGGGTCAATTTATTTTCATGAACATGTGTGTGCCAATGTGAGTGAAATATTTATAAATCATAGAAACGCTTAACCTTCACATGTTTGCATTATTTTAAGACTGGAGTGCGAAATTATTTCATCCTCATCTGGGCAGAATAAAGATCAGATTGAGGAAGTAGAGCCCTTGTATTTGTATTAAAAAGACTTGGTCATGGTCCCATCCTCTTATTATTGATGGCTGAGTAGGTGCTGAACTCTGAGGTTTGGACTCTCTTCTTTTTAGGTCTCTCTGAACGTAGAGGAATATCCAGTGCAGCGTAACACAATCCATCTTCATCCTGAGAGAGAGACAGATAACTATTAATATTACTGTCATCAACAGACTTTGCACTCTGCTTTACCACTACATCATCAACATGCTTTACACTTTGCTAATCCATAACATCATCACCAAACTGCCTGTAATAATCCCGTCCAATCGTTTCCTTCGGCCTGAATGATACGATTGGATGGCCTGTCTGCCCACGTACCTGCGTGCACACACAGATTACTCCGGCTGGTTTCTCCAAATTGCCTTTGAAGTATGTGTCCATTGTTACACCCTTATGAAGGGACTCTACAGGAAGCAGCTACTCTTGACTCTTAAAGAACCACATGAAGCTCTGCTGAATGTACTTCTCTTCCCGTGTCTTACAACACCTGACTATCGCTGAACATTGGGTCCATTGATGTTCATTCAGCCATTCACCCTTCATTCAACATCTTTGTACAGCGCTCCACCATAACATGTTAACGTACTCCATACTGTCCTCTACCATTGCATCACAAATTAACTTAAGTATATGAACTATACATTACCTGGTTCCTGATTGATGGTATATCTCTACTGCTAGGTGTTTTCTGAGCAACATTGAGGTCTCCATCTTAAAGAAACACAAACAGTCAATATTACGCCAGAAAAACAGCACAGGGAAACATGCTTATACAAAAAGAAATATGTAGCATTAGTTCTCTCAAGATACAGAAGATGACAGCTAACAGAGATATATATGCTACCTATTTTCCTGCAGCGGAGGTAGACTACCAAGGATGAGAAGAGGGAGAGGAGGAGAGCAGAGGATGGACACAGGATGACCAGCAGCATCCAGCACTGTCCACAGGCTGGAGCAGCAGGACCAGGGTCTCCAGCACCTGAACCATAGGCGTCATCTTTAGGGAGATTTAAGAAAATACACATTCTTTTGTACAAATACAGGGCACTAGTTTGGACCTTTTTACAATCTTGCTTCATAGAAGTTATGTTTATTTGATCATTGTTCAGTATATAACTCTTTTTATTAATCCTGCCCACTAGGCGACTATTAAAGACGAGAATGACTTAGGCAGTACACACTATATGACTGGTCTTGACCATCAGTCTTGCTTTGCCTACGGGTCGGTGGTCTACACTAGGCGACAGGGAACATGCGGGGGTACACACATGAAGACTGCTGTCCCATTATCTGCGCCTTCTCTGAAAACTCACCAAATCTCACGGGAACACGTCATCCATTAAGAGGATCTGGTCATTTGTTTCTTCCCATTGGCTGATTTCCGTCTCAGTCCCCTCTACTCAGTCAGGCCCGATAATATTAAACCGGTTGGAATAAATCTTTGCCCTCCTGACTCTATGGGGGCAGCATGTCTGCGTGTCTCTAGACCCCGCACACTAAACGACAATCAGAGCCGACTTCAGCCCTGGTCTCTCCCCCCTCTCCCCGTCAGCAAACTCATTATCGGGGGTAAGTCGCCTAGTGGGAAAGGGCCTAAGGCTATTGCTGGAGGAGGCTGGTTGATTTCTTTCAATGTTGTCTTGAATGACTAAATGTCATTTTTGTATATAATAGAAGAATAACAATGAATTAATTAAACATTTAATGAATCAATATGCTCTATAGCCTCTACAAATGTGCAGGATATTCGTGAGAATTGTAAATGTAATTGTAATGGTAGAATTAGTAAATCTATAAATTGGCACAAATGTGTTAAATTTGCACATCATGCCCATCTTTAAACAGTTTTAAAATTAAATTAAAACTGCATGAAAGTAATTATTGTTTTCTTGACATGAAGCACAGTTGCATATTATCCCTACATATGCAAGTAAATTGCATTCCTAACTAATTGTCATATTAAAAATTGTTTTCTTTATTTATATAATATGATAAATTAGATCGCAAAAAAAAGCCCACTTACTGAATGAAATCCTTGTGATTATATTACCATATATGTAGACATAATTAGTTTCTCTTTTTGTCCCATTCAGCTTTTCAGTTCCACAGTAGTAGAGACCAAGATGAGAATCAGTGATGTTCTTAATCAGTAAATTGTATGAGTTTGCAGACTCGTTCCACATCATATTTAAATGCGAGAAATGGTCTTCTTTCTCTCCATAATCAAAAATGCCAAGATCTCTTTCCTTCCAATTCAGAGTAAGTGTTGGCTGATTTTCATGAGAACAGTTCCTGAACCAAACAACATTTACAAGGTGGGAGAGTTTACAGTCACAGTATAGAATAACGTTTTCTCCTGGTCTCACGGTCATCTCCACTACTGGGTTAGAGAGCACGTCCTGACAGGACACAACAGCACCTTCAATTAAAAACATATTCAGACATATCATCAGTCATATGACGAAATACATGAACATTTGAGGCATTTTAAATGTGATTTTAAAACACCATACAACAATTAATCACTACACAGGACATCATATACAACTCTTGTATAATTGAAGTAGAAATTTAAACTTAAATATCTTACCCAGGATAACGGGGAGAAAGACATGCATCCAGCTCATGATGATGATCCGTTGAGGAGTTAAGTGATTTGATACTATCTTCACACCCATTTGACTGAAGGCGGAAAGATTAAAAATGACTTGTGATTGGCTGGGTTTGTGGAAAATGTTGCGGTTATTTCTCTCTGCGTACCAGGCGAGGTTTGATTGTCAGAACATCAAAAAAATTCTCATGAGCCGAGATGACCTGAGTTTCATTACGTTTAAAGTTCATATTTAAACGTATTTTCATTGTCATGAATGTACACACAAAATTGCAGTTTGACCTTCTACTTTATTAAATGTTTCTCATCTTTAATGACATCTTTATTTGGTAATAATTTAACCTTATGTTTTCTAGTATAATTTTTTTCTAAACCACCAGTAGTGCAGAAATATTGTTAAATTTTAACTAAAATTATTATTTTATACAAACCATCTTGCAAACCATGTGTTTGCATTTGGCATAATCTTAGCATTTGGCGGCAGCAGAGGGAATCAAACCTGGTTTTGGCAAGGTGAAAACCTGGGATAAATATTGTAGTGGATCAAAAACTGACACATTGCAGTAAACCTTGGATCCTTAGTGTAATAAATTATTTTAAAAATTAAGGCTTTTGTCACATAAACCCTTTGTCCAGGGTTAGTTTGATCTCTTTCTCATCTCGTCCATGCTGTTCAATTTAATGTGAGTATGAACTGAACAATTTGTCTGTTCCTGTTCATTTGTTTGTGTGCATACACATGTCTTTGTGTTTATACGTGTGTGTGTGTGTGTGTGTGTGTGTGTGTGTGTGTGTGTGTGTGTGTGTGTGTGTGTGTGTGTGTGTGTGTGTGTGTTTGTTAATGTTTTGATGGTGTTATATCCTCAGTTTGTCTATAGGAAGCACTGCTGGTTGGACTGTGTGCAGAAACCACAACTGTTTCCGCTGGTTGTCATTGGTGGTAGAGTTTCATTTTGGGGTTTCTGGGTAAACGCCTGTAGAAGCAGGCAACAACAAACAACACAGCTCTGTTCTTTCTGTCTTATAGTCTATCTTATCACATATTGTGATCACATATTGTGATAAAATAGGAAGAGACAGACAACCATCCCAGATCAAGGTTTTGGTTTTCTGCCTGTTTTCTTCTCTGTTGGCCATAAAGCCGTTCAGCTTCTGATGAAAGATAAATCATCAGAACCTTAGTATAAACATTTACTGAGCAGGAGTACATTTAAATATTCAGAGACGTGACTTTTGACTGTGCTAATTTGTGATAACCATGAGAGTCTGAGATAAGTCATTGTGGTTTTCATACATAGTTTGTTGGAACAGAGCAAGGCTAAAGTCGTGTCTGTAATGTTACTTGCATTCATTATGTTTAATTGTTCTAGAACCTCCTGTAGGCCAGTAAGTAGAGTGCAGCCTACTCCTGTTAATTTAGATGTGTGCGTTCTCATTGGTTGTTTAAAGTTACATTGTTGTTAATCTTTCCAACAGTTCAGAGGTTAGCAACCATTTTCCTGTAAAGCCAGCTAGGTCCAAGATCTCTCTTTTCACCTGGCTCCATCTGCATGTGTAAGACATGGAGAAACTTTGTTTGTGAGTACATTAGCTCATCTATGTTTATAGAAAGTATTTCTGCCCATATTTCATTGTATATTTTTTTATTTATTTATATTATTTCAGTCATTTTTGCATTGATTTAGTTACAGTTTCACACCACCAGAAACAACTTGACCATAAGGACACGCTGTATCTTCCATAAATGGACGTACAAGTGCAAGTTGACAACAGACTTTATGCTGCCTCGTCATTGGAGCTACCTAGTGCTACTTCAGTCAAGTTAGAGTGTTTAGCTCTCTGGTGATGTGCGCCTCGCTATGCTCTCAGGTGCCAGAATAGTGTCCATTGACTACATTATGGATTTGATTGAATTTTGAGGTCTTATTGTCATCAGTGTTGGTATTGGAAATACTACTAGTAGTAGTAGTGTCATCATTCATATTATTTCAAAGAAAAAATCAAATAGGCTGAAGTTTGCTGTGACAGATAGTACTTTTCTTTTTCGTCAAAGGGCCACTATTTTACCACCAGGTGTGACTGATTAGCCATTTCAAGTTGTTTCAAAACGTGATCCTGCCCTGCGTCCACCTAGATGTATGCTGGATAGATCAGTCTATCCAGCATACATCCTGACCTCTAGTGAAAAGATTCAGTGATACAACAGCCTCACATATGCTGTGTGGGGCTTGTAAGAGTATCAGAACATCGTCAGAACATCCACGCCCCTTTGTCGGTGCAAACAAGCACTAAAAAGGCCAAGTTGCATATTGTAAAATCTAGTCGCAGCATGCCTTCAGGCTGGTGCCTTAAGAAGTCTATGATTTTCTTTACTTCCCCAAAGAACCAATCACAGTAAAAGAAGAGATCTGTGGCTTCAGGCCATCCGCAGAGAGGGTTAGTGTAATGACACCTCTGGCCTTTGGGTGAGGTTGTTCGTCCATTTTGATTGAGGCAGACTGAGAGGACACTCACCAACCCCCATTTCTTTTTTTTTCGAATTAACGAAAAATGTATCTTTCTCTTTTCGTTATTTAGAAATAACGAGTTAGTATACGAGCCGAGCCTTATTGAATTGTTCTGCTGATAGCAATCTACTGTTCTGGCGCTCAAGCTAACCGTTGTCCTCCCTGTGTCCAGTCCGACTACCAGCCCGTGTACTAACCCCATGTAGCGCATAGCAGCAAAGTCCAAAGAGAGAAATAAACCTCCAGAAGTGTGGCTTTTACACTTCCTGGTTCCAATCAGGAACAATGGAGGGGAGGTACCTGTGGGGAAGGCAGAGTGAAAACCAGACAAACCTACAAACACAAGTGCCACTGGCAACACAAGGCACATAACAATTATTTACACTCAGTGTCCATGTTCTCTGCGTCGAGCATTTCGGTCCGGATTACAACACCACTACACTCTGTGGACTTCAGACAAATGGAAAATGAAGTAAAAATGCTGACATTAATTACACAGGAAAACCACAATAGCATCCTGAAGCTGAAAAAACACAAACCCCAGGTGGTCTTATACATTTGCTGCAGTCCATAGAAACGGGTGGTGAAATCACATTATAGCATACACTGTGCTCTTGGGCTCAGAGTTTGAAATGGCAAAATAAATCGGTGTTTTATTTTTTGTTGTTTAATCATTTTGACAAATTGGGGCAAAGATTGTGTTAATACCATGATTAATTGATACAATTGTACTGAGGTCAAGAGGAATGTATTGCATTGAGATATAGGTGTCAGAACAAAGACATATCTTAAGGGGTAAGTAAACCCTGTTTTTAGCAGGAGAACTTGGAGATTCAAGAGTTTCAGGAAAGGAGTTCTGTGGCAAAAGAAAATGTTTACTAAAAAGCACATTGGGTTTCATAGGAATAGGTATGAGGGGCGTTCTCAAACGATGTCAAACTGCACGTTACTCTCACTCAGGCTAGGGTGTGCAGCCGACAGAAAACGACCACCCTGAAAAATCTCACAGAAATGTTCCCCAACTCTTTGAGACCGGTTTTCAACAGACAAAAGTGATTTTGGGGTTCATGAACATAAAGACAGGTTCCTTATGGTCCCCACTATGTTCATCATTGAAAACTAAAGATAAGACTTGAATGTAAAAACCTTTTCTTTCTGGGTTGTCCGGCAAAGAAAACAGTTTCATACCTAGCATTGTGGGTCAGCAGGTCCTTGAAGATACACACCGACATGTCTTCAGAAAGTTACACACCAAAATGTCTTATCAAAGGCTCTCAAGAACACAAAGAAGAGGAGTTTACCTGGGTGTGTGTGTGTGCATGGGAGGAACTTCTCATTCACACATTGAGGCCCTGACACACAGAATCCTGTTTTATTCAAGCTTCGTCTACCATCTTCATTGCGCAGTGTTTCCAGTGTTTCATGCTCTCAGCTGAGACCAGTATCTGCCATGGCGTTTTCCCATTTGTACTTTTGGCCGTACTGAACCGTACCATACCATGTCGCACTGCTTTGCGTTTCCACTACCAGTTTAACCGCGCCGCGCTCTGCCGTACCGCGCCCGAGATGGACCTTCTCCGAGGTCGGGCCAAAGTGACCCCGCCCCACCTCCAAGTGGGCTGCGGTGACGTCAGCCCTGGTTGCTGTTCGGAGTTGTCTCTCAAATTGTTGGAATATAAACCTATACAAATACAATAAACTGTGTGTCCTTGTGTATGAGACGCATCGCCATGCATAAGAGTATGGCTAGAGTTCTCAACAGCTTGATTCTTTGTCAGATTGAGATTAGGAAGCAAAACAAAGGGTGATATTGAACGCCAAACTGAATTCATCACCGCGGATGTGTGTGTCACCGTCCATCTGAAACAACCCACATATATTAAATGTATCTTCAACAAATCAATCCGATTTTGTGGTAGGCTATAATAGAAAACTAAATGGGCAATAAAAGTGTGAGTGTTGTGTCATCAACTCAAGACATGCGCATCATCAGTTAAAGACACACCTTTAAGCAGGATGCCCATTTGTAATTGAAATGCAAATCCCAGCCGCGCTGGGCGGCCAAAACACGCCACCAGTCTGCTGACTCCCACCGTCCAGGTTCCACCGCCACCACGCCTGCTGGATGGGCAACCGATCCACACAGTCTGCCGGATTCTCAACTCCCATAGGGTGAGGGGTTGATTCCAGTACCTGGTGGACTGGGAGGGTTATGGCCCAGAGGAGAGGTCATGGATACCGGTACGGGACATCCTGTATACCGGTACAGGACATCCTGGATACCGGTACAGGACATCCTGGATACCGGTACAGGACATCCTGGATACCGGTACGGGACATCCTGGATACCGGTACGGGACATCCTGGATACCGGTACGGGACATCCTGGATACCGGTACAGGACATCCTGGATACCGGTACAGGACATCCTGGATCCAGAGCGTCTCCATCCAGCCCGGGTCCCAGGAGTGTCAGCAGCTGCTCTGAGAGAGAGGACTACTGTCACAATCACAGGAGAAGCCACGGCCGCTCGCTGTTCCCCTGCCTGCGCTCAGCGCCATGGAGCTCCGTCTGCCGGCGCTAAAAGACAGATTTCCTTTGTTCCAGCCATCAATCTGCACATTACCAAGCGCATGTCTATACACACCTCACGTGTGGATTCCAAGATCAATTATTCAATCGCTGTCAGCACTTCCGTGCCATACAATAATAACCTATCTGCTTCTCACCAGTTGCTGATCCTTATTATCTACAAACGGACCTGCTGCTGACGTGCTTCTGAACTCCGTGATCATTTATCAATTGGAGAATGTTTTTCAATTAGACTTGGACTCTTTGCATTTTCTGAGATTCTTACTTATCCTTCAGTTAATTAACGAACCTATTCATTAATGAATAGGTTATGAACCTTGAAGGTTCTAGTGTTACTTATTTTGGCCTGTGGCCAGCTGGATAATGAAGACCCTTCAAAGACTTTCGCCTCTGTCTCTCCCTCTGCGCCTGGGTCCTAGCACATTGACATTTCCAAACGTTACAGAATGGGCTAGAGACAGAGGTTGCAGGAGGGCTTTGAGGAGTTGGCAGTTGTTCGAGGTCCTGGGAGGCTTAAGAATCGAGGACCTTTGCCATGCAGGGTTAGAGCCATAACTATATCCTGAATGAGATTGGGAGCCAGAGAAGAGATGATGTGATGATATGTCCACAGATCTAGCCTCAGGACATAATAGTAGCTGTTCTGGATGTGCCAGATTGTCAAAATAACTGGATTAGCAGAGATTGTACTCGAGTCTACCCAACCTAAAAAGCCTTGACCTCTTTCAAAAAAGCTCCTTGACCAGAGCCGTGCTAAAATTAGGGTTAATGTTGGGGTAGCATTTGCGAACTAAATAAATTGCAAACATATACATTAGCTGATCAATTGACAGTGAAGGGCTCGTCGTCGCTTATCATTGTTGAACTATAATAACTGCCCTTGTCTCAAAATGCATTGCGTTTGGCTCATCTTGCGCTCGTCTTCGTTCAGTGTCTTAACACAGACACTGATTCGAGTCTGGGGAGGAGGGAGCGGGCAGAGACAACTCTCTCCAATTTTGTGAATTTGGACTAAAGTCCCCATTTTATACTCTGTGTCAAGATGACATTATGTACCTTCAGGTAATCATAGCAAGATGACCAAAAAATCCTTCACCTGGTTCAAAGGTTATAAAAAAAACTGCATTGACATAAATATTGGTTTGCATGCTGGTGTTTTTGCAATGTTAAACACTCGTAAATGAAATGTAATATTCTGCAATTATTCAACATATTAAATAAAACAACAATGATACACATTCCCCAGGTACTGGGGACCCTGGTCCTGCTGCTCCAGACTGTGGACAGTGCTGGATGTTGCTGGTCATCCTGTGTCCATCCTGTGTCCATCCTCTGCTCTTCTCCTCTCCCTCCGCTCATCCTCAGTCGTCTACCTGCACTGCAGAAGAACAGGTATTGCAGCAAACTCATCCTCTGTTTAGCTCTTCTTTTCACTAATAATTAACAGTCTACATTAACTTTCCTTAAGTTAAACTGGTCTATGCACGTTATGCTAGTTATTCTAGTGGCTTGATTTGTATCTACAGTTACAGATTTTCCCACAATAGGGAACCAGAGTGAAACAGAATAAAAACGTTTTATAGTGAAATGTCCCTGGATTGATTGACTCGTGGATGGGCACATTTTATTCTTGAGAAACCTTGTAGTTCCAAAGTTACATAGTGCAAGTTTAATGTTTCTCTCAGTGCCTACATATGTATATTATTGGATATATTGTTAGCATATTGTAACAAAAAGAGAATTATTATGATGATAATAGTAACAACAACTGAGCACTCATTTTGTTCCACATCTTGACTCTGTAACTTCTCCTGCTGCTAAAGACCCCAGAGTTGATCAGACAACACCTGACTCAAAAATATAACACAAGGCAATCAGGTTCCAGAACCGCTTCTACCAGTTCCTAGTTTTCTCCTCCCTAACTTCCTAGTTGTAGTGTTTTCAACATACATGCTAGAACCATCCACGGTAAGAAGCGATAGCTGTACTGACACTATTGTATTCAGACATGTGGCTCATCATGACACAATCATGCAAAGACTTTCTTCATTGTAGATCCGAAGCAACAGAGGGATGTCAAACTGTCCTTCAGGATGAAGATGGCCTGGGTTACGCTACACTGTATCCATCCCTCTACCCTCTCTAGCTGAAAACAGCAAAGCACTGGTCTAATGTTGCAGTCATAGCAAGTTTATTAAATTGTCAATCAGGTCATATGTTTTCTTTCTAATGTATTGTTTTTATTTCTTTATGTGTTATATGTTCATAAATATTGCTAGGTTTATTGAGATATAATCTATCCCATAGTGATTTCTTATGAGTGTTAATCTTACATTGATTGGATTTAATAGGAGAAATATACCTGAAAATATGGAAATATAATGATGTACGTCTGTATCTCTGTAATTTACCTCTAAAATGATAACACCTTTTTTCTTTTTACTGACTCAAATGAAGTATGAAAGGGATTATTTAAAATAAACTGCCACGCAACACTCTTTGGAATTTATTTATTCATACATTTTATCAAAATATTTTACCATACTAGAATATACTTTACTTTTGGGTATAAAATGGCTATGGAATTAAATACAAATGCATATTTCAATGTTGTTTGTGTAACATACCGTACATTAATCCAAGTTGTATAGACTTTAAGGTTTCAAAATGACAAGAACCACAAGGGAATTTCAATACATGTGTGTTTGTGTGTGTGACTGTGTGTTTGTGTTACTGTGAGTGAGTTTATGTTTTTGCTTGGGGCTGTGTGTGTTGTGGTGGGAGGAACCCTAACCAGTACGCCTCTCAAACCCCACTCGTGCTGAGGGCGGAAAAGCTGTACAATCCTTTGTGATGTGGAGTTTTCAACGCAGCATAAAACACACGGCTGTAGTTTTCATCCTGTGTTTCAGAGACAGACACATTCAACCAGTGAGCACGTTTAAAACAGGGTGTTAATATAATTTCATGTAAGAGGGGTTCTATCAGATACCTCATGTTGTGGTGTTAAAGTTCTGGTGTCCTGAGAAACGCCAGAGTCTTTTCCAGCACGAACTGAAACAGAAACTGAGTTAGAATTACAAGATACAACGCAATCAAATGATCTGCAGAAAGACTTCCAGTGAATAAAAGCACATAATGTTGTACCCATGTGACTGCAGAGGAAGTAGAGGAACAAAGAGAGGAGAGCAGAGGATGGGCACAGGGTGACCAGCAGCATCCAGCACTGTCCACAGGCTGGAGCAGCAGAGTCTCCAACACCTGCATTTATGGGCATAACTGAAAGAAGTTTTTTTTTATATTAAATGTATTTTATTATTAATTTATATAAAATGTATGGACACTAGCACTCTAGAGTTTATTTATATATACTTGATATTTTATCTCTGGGTCACTTTCTTTTTTACATTGCATTTACACACTTTAAATACTGTGAATTGTACTGTCTCTGGGCCACTTTATAATTTATACTGTTTATACTGTTTGACCTGTTTGCCCTGTTTTTTCTGTTTGTCATTACTTTAGCATTTACTTTAGCATTTATTTTAGCATTTCGTTAGTATTAGTTTAGCATGACTTTGTATTGTAATATATCTTGTATATCTTCTTTGACTGCTGCTGTGCTGTAACACAATCATTTCCCCTCACAGGGATTAATAAAGTGTAGTCTAATCTAATCTAAAAAAGAATTGTATATATATATATAATTAAATTAAAAAAACTGGACGCTAATTTTTACCCTTTCACAATGTAATAAATACTATTGCTGCCTGTCGTCATAAATAACTAAATATAAATTTCTACTGTTATAGAAGCATAAATCAATTAATCAATAATACATATTGAAGGAATCTATAGGCTTTCTAGCCTCTACAACGAACAGCATCTGATAATGAGTTACAACAATACGTACCAATATCCTGCACTTATATCTGCAGATAAAAGGGCAGGATATTTATAGGATTGTAATGGAAAGGATAAATTGTTTTTCTAGTTAGTGGCACAAATATCTAGGATGAGCATATCGACCCATCTTGAGAACATTTTGACTTGATTTTCTTGATATAATAAAATGCTATTTCTTTCCCCCAATTATTTTTAAGAATGTGTATTAAAGTAATTATAGCACAGATATATATTGTCCCTACATAGAATTGATTTCAATAGTAAAAAGCATTCATGGAGCATTTTCACATTGCTACACACATCTACACAAAGTCAACTTACCGAATGAAATCCTTGTGATCACATTTCCATATCTGTGGATATACGTTTGAACAATCTTGTCTCCATCTATCACAGCCGTTTTTTCAGTTCCACAGTAGTAGAGACCAAGGTGAGAATCAGTGATGTTTGTAATCAGTAAAGTGTATGATTTTGAAGAGTTGTTCTGCATCACATTTAGATGGAATGAATCTTTCTTCTCATTCCATCTCAGAATACATGTGGTCTGATTTTCATGAGAACAGTTCCTGTACCAAACAATACTTTCACCAGATGAGGGTTGACAGTCACAGTATAGAGTAACATTATCTCCTGGTCTCACAGTTAGCTCCACTACTGTGTAAAAAGACACAACAGCACCTTGAATTAAAAATATAAAATATGAGTCAGAAGAAAGAAGAAGAAATATGCAGCAACATGGAGCTATATATGAAGACTGTATCGATGTGATATTAAAACACTATTTACTAATCAATCATTA
Organism: Lota lota; assembly: GCA_026745465.1. Lineage (NCBI taxonomy): Eukaryota > Metazoa > Chordata > Actinopteri > Gadiformes > Lotidae > Lota > Lota lota. The sequence goes on along the minus strand of JACYXH010000312.1, from coordinate 2,848,584 downwards.
AAAGTTGTCGTTGAACAAGACGATAGGCCTATTGTACAACTTATAAAACTCATGTATTATTGAATTAGCAATAAAAACATTAATATTTTACCCCAGGCGATGGGTAGAAAGACATACATCCAGCGCATGATGATCCGTTGACGAGTAAAGACATTTGACACTTTTCTGACGCACATTTGACCGACAGTCAGAGAGATGATAAACAACTTGTGATTGGCTGGCCTTGTGGAAAATGTTGAGGTTTTTTCTCTCTGTGTACCAGGTGAGGTTTGGTTGTCAGAACATAAAAACAGTTATATTCCGTTTCTAGATTACATTAGATCACATTTTCATTTTCATTGATTTCATCGATTCCAAACGTCAAAATCGCAGTAATAGCAACAAACCAGATAGAGAAAACGTTTTCAGAATAACTTCTACTTTAATAAATGCTATTTTTTAAAGTGTTAGTGTAAGTAAATATGTTTGTTTGGTACATTCTTTACTTGTTTTTCTAGCATCAGGTCTTACCAAGCCACCAATAATACAGAAATATACGTTAAAGAAGTTAGCATTTACACAGTATTATTCAATTTAATCATTTTTTCAAACTGTCGTGTTTGCATACGTTCTTAGCATGATTCCCCAGAGGGAATCAAACCCCTACCCTATGGCAGTATGGCAAGTTGTGAAACTGGAATAAATATTGTCCTGGCTCACCAACTATTGGCTGACCCATTGCAGTAAACCCTAGATCCTTAGTGTCATTATTGAAAAGAAGGCTTTTTCAGGAATAAATGTATCTCTTTCTCAGCTCTCCCATCCTGTTCAATAAAGTGTATGCATGGACTTTACATTTTGTCTGTTCTTGTTCATGCTGTTATGTGTGTATGAATGTGTGTGGTTGTGGTGTGTGTGTGTGTGTGTGTGTGTGTGTGTGTGTGTGTGTGTGTGTGTGTGTGTGTGTGTGTGTGTGTGTGTGTGTGTGTGTGTGTGTGTGTGAGTGTGTGAGAATGTTTGGATGGTGTGATTGACTCAGCCTCTGTCTATAAGTAGCACTGCTGGTTGGACTGTGTGCAGGAACCACAACTGATTCCGCTGGCTGTCATTGGTGGTAGAGTTTCATTGTGGGGTTTCTGGGTAAACGCCGGTAGAAGCAGGCAACAACAAACAACACACTCTGTCCTTCCTGTCTGATAGTCTATCTTATCACAACTTCAAAGCATAAGAAGATACAGACAACCATCCCAGACCAAGCTTCTGGTTTTCTGCCTCTTTTCTTCTCTGTTGGCCATAAAGCCATTCTTAACCAATTAGCATCTAATGAAAGATAATAGATAAATATATACATCGATTGACCAGTATTTTTTAACTCAGAAAATCATGTAATTTGTTGTTTGCTGTGACAAATAAAAATAAAAAAGTTAAATTAACCCTGTTTTACCACCAGGTGTGTCTGCCATTTCAAGTTGTTTCAAAACTTGCCCTGCCCTGTGGTGAAGTGACATCACAAGTGGGACTGTCAACCTAGATGTATGCTGGGTAGATCAGTCTATCCAGCAAACATCCTGACCTCTAGTGGTAAGATGCAGCGATACAACAGCCTTACAGAAACAACCAGGGCCAGATGCTGTGCGGGGCTTGTATAATCGTTCATTTCTTTATTATTTTCTATTCAAGGAAAAATGAATTCGATCCTTTGTCCTTTCCTATCCACTTTTCCTTGACCTTGACGGAAAATGTCATGATGTCAAGGAAAGATGTGAAGGACATTAAAAAAGAAAACCGTGGGACTAAGAGAATCTACATCATTATGCTTCGGCGGATGTTATGGACGTGGGTCTGCCGTGGTGAATCTACAATGTTCTGATGATGGACTACCTAAAGCGCATCTTATATACTTTGCCCAGTTCAATCTAACTGTGTTGTTTCGTGCAGGCAGTATAAACGTAGACAACCTGTTGTAAAATATAACTTCATTACCAAGGTTGATTTAAATAATAAAATGAACCCTCGCCTGTCTGACTCCTGCCTGTGGCCTTCCCATTACCCACCTGTCGCCGAACCCTTTCCGACTAACATCCTATTGGCCCGTCCTCCTTGTCGTTGCCTGGCCTGCCATTATATATTCTTTGTTGCCCTCAGTAAACCCCTTTGTTATTTGCACTCTGTGTCCATGTTCTCTGTCTGGATCATTTCGATCCAATCGCTCCTTGAACTTAAACACCACCACACGCTGTGCACCTCTCAACAAATGGGAAATGGAGTGAACATGATTACAGTAAACTGACGAGAAGTACACAGGAAAACCACAATGGCATCCTGTAGCTGAAAAACACAAACCACTGGTGGTCTTAACACTTGCTGCAGTCCGTAAAAACATGTCATGTGATCACGTATCAGCAGACACTGTGCTCTTGGCCTCAGAGTTTGCACCTCACACTCAATGAGCTAAGGTTGTGCAACCAATAGAAAACGACCGCTCTGTAAAATCACACTGAAATGAATGTTCACCATCAATGGTTGCTCCTCAAGGGTTGGAGTCTTGCCTAGGCTTTCCATTGTTGCTCATCATATTGCTTTAGCGGGCCACACAAGCAGCTCCTTAAAAGTAGAGGGAGTCTACATGTTCATATCCTTATCTGATGGAGCAGGTGATGACACAAACAACTGCATGAACATTTATTTTATTTGCTAAATGACTTACATTTAGTACTATTGTTTGTATATGCCAGTTTAACCTTGGATTTTTAATGTCCACTGATTAACTTATTTGGGCCCTTGCAGAATGTCAAGATGTTTGAGTTTCTAGGCAAATAACAGCAAGGGGTTCTTTGGGACTTTTATCAAAAGATTCACAACATTATAATGCAATTGTTCAATTATTGTATTCATTGTGTTATTTTAGTCTCCATGACAAATGCTAATATTAGTTTAGAAAGATTGTTGCTGAATTAAACTTCTCTTTACATGCCACCACACTCTATATATTCCACTTTGGTAAACCTGGAACAGGTGAATAGCCGTGGGAAATTAATGGCAAGCCTCGCCACTTGCACAGACATGAAAACGCCAAGAGGGGAGACAGAGCGAAGCATCTGCTGGGTAAGACCACGGCCGTAACAAAGCATTTCTGTCCAGCGCTCCCGAGTGCACTGCCATCTTCTGCCAGAATAAAACCCAATGGGACATGGGCCCTTAGCCAGTTCAAGGTTAAAACCTGATACACACAGAGAGACAGAGGCCTTTGTACATTTTTCTTCACTCAATCTTAATAGAGAATAAACAATTACAACAAACAATATCCAATAATGTAGATAGCAAACATAACCAAAAGCATAATATCAGCTTTACTTTATCAAGTGTTTGCATTTTCTTGAGACTGAAGAGGAATGTTGTATTCATCTTCCTCTGGACAGCATAAAGATGAGGTCATATTGAGGAAATAGAGCCCTTGTATTTGTATTAAAAAGACTTGGTCATGGTCACATCCTCTTACTATTGATGGCTGAGTAGGTGCTGAACTCTGAGGTTTGGACTCTGTTCTTTATAGGTCTCTGAGAACGTAGAGGGGTTTCCAGTGTAGTGTAACACAGGTCATCTTCATCCTAAAAGAGAGACAGATATAACTATTAATATTACTATTACATCATTAACATACTTTACTCTCTGCTCTACCATCACATCATCAAAATACTGTACACTCATATATAACATTACATCATCAACATAATAGTTGGTTTACCGTCTCAAATCAAACTAGTGAACACTGCTTAAGTGTGTCTCCCTTGAAGTGTGTCTCCCTTATGAAGTGACACTACAGGAAGAAGCTACTCTTGACTCTTAAAGAACCACATGAAGCTCTGCTGAATGCACTTCTCTTCCAGCGTCTTATAACACCTGACTAAAGCTGAACATTGGGTCTAATGATGTTCATTCACCCTTCATTCAACATCTTTGTATAGCGCTCCACCATAACATGTAAATGTACTCCCTCCAGTCCATACATACTACCATCACACCACTAATGTACATATGTATATAAACGATACATTACCTGGTTCCTGATTGATGTTATATCTCTACTGCTGGGTGATCTCTGAGCAACATGGAAGTCTTCATCTTAAAGAAACACAAACAGTCATTATTACGCCACAAAACCAGCACAGGGAGAGAGTTGCTGCTTATACAGAAGACAATATATACGTAGGTGTTCTCAAGATACAGAAGATGACAGTTAACAGATGCGCTACCTTTTCTTCTGCAGCGGAGGTAGATAACCAAGGAGGAGAGGAGAAGAGCAGAGGATGGACACAGGATGACCAGCAGCATCCAGCACTGTCCACAGTCTGGAGCAGCAGAGTCATATATATATATAAATATATATATATATATATATATATATATATATATATATATATATATATATACAGTTATAATATATATAAGTTTAAAATAAAAAAATGGGCGCTAGTTTACCTTTTCACAATGTAATATATACTATTGGTGCATGTCGCCATAAATAACTAAATGTAAATTTCTAATGTCACAGAATCAAACATAAATTAATCAATGATGCATATTTAATGAATCGATAGGCTCTCTACCATCTACAATGAACAATATCTGATAATTAGTTATATATGAAACACTACATACCAATATCTTGCACTTATATCTGCAGATAACAGCGCAGGATATTTTTAGGATTATAATGGTAAGGGTAGAATATTTTATCTAGTTAGTGGCACAACTATCTATGATGAGCATATCGACCCATCTTGAGAACATTTTGACTTGATTTTCTTGATACAATCAAATGTTTTCCTCGATTTTTTTCAAGAATTTGTATTAAAGTAATTATAGCACTGATGCATAATGTCCATACATATTATAATTATTTCTAATTATTTCAATAGTAAAAATCATTCATGGAGCATTTCTTTACTTGCAATTTCACATTGCTATACACATCTACACAAAGTCAACTTACCAAATGAAGTCCTTGTGATCACATTTCCATATCTGTAGATATATGTTCGAACAATCAGGTCTCCATCTATCACAGCCTGGTTTTCAGTTCCACAGTAGTAGAGACCAAGGTGAGAATCAGTGATGTTCGTAATCAGTAAAGTGTATGATTTTGAAGAAGTGTTCCACATCACATTTAGATGGGATGAACCTTTCTTCTCATTTTCTGCATTCCATCTCAGAATACATGTGGTCTGGTTTTCATGAGAACAGTTCCTGTACCAAACAATACTTTCACCAGATGAGGGTTGACAGTCACAGTGTAGAGTAACGTTATCTCCTGGTCTCATGGTCAGCTCCACTACTGTGTTAAAAGACACAACAGCACCTTGAATAAAAAATATTAACTATGAGTCAGAATGAAGAAATACACAGCAACATGGAGCTATATATGCAGACTGTATCGATGTGATGTAAAACACCATTTACTCAATCATTAAAAGTTGTCGTTGAACAAGACAATGGCCTATTGTACAACATATAGAATGAACGTATTATTGGAAGAACAAATACAAATATTAATATTTTACCCCAGACGATGGGTAGACAGACATACATCCAGCGCATGGTAATCCGTTGACGAGTAAAGACATTTGATACTTTTCTGTCGCACATTTAACCGACAGGCGGAAAGATGATAAACAACTTGTGATTGGCTGGCCTTGTGGAAAATGTTGAGGTTGTCTATCTCAGCATACCAGGTGAGGTTTGGTTGTCAGAAGATCAAAAACATTCTCACGAGCTGAGATGACCTGAATTTCATTCTGTTTCTAGATTAGATTAAAACAAATATTGATTTCAGTGATTCCAAACTTCAAAATCATGGTTGTAGCAACGGACCAGATGGAAAATTGTTTTTTAAAATAACTTCTACTTTAAGAAATGCTCATTTTTCGCAACTGCAAATATAATGATGGATTAAAAAATGTGATGTAAAAATGTTTGGTAATTATTGAAGTTGTTTTTGTAGCATCAGGTCTTTCCAAACCACCAAGTGTAGAGAAATGTTCTGTTAGTATTTTGTTCCATTATCTTCAATTACATTTTTTACCAAACCGTCTTACAAAATGGTGTTTTCATATGTTCTTAGCATAGGCGGCCCCAGAGGGAATCAATCCCCTATCCTGTCAGGTATGGCAAGGTGCGAAACTGGAATTAATTTTGTTGTGGCTCACCAACCCAGTGCACTAAACCCTGGATCCTTAGTGTCATAAATCAATTGAATAAAAATGAAGTTTTTGTAATCAGACAGATACATTTGTTAAGGTTTAGTTATGTCTTGTGTGTGTGTGTGTGTGTGTGTGTGTGTGTGTGTGTGTGTGTGTGTGTGTGTGTGTGTGTGTGTGTGTGTGTGTGTGTGTGTGTGTGTGTGTGTGTGTGTGTGTGTGTGATCAGACAACTGTTGCAGCATCTGACAACATTTGGGCCCTTATATTTGGTCGTTTATATTGTCGACCTTAATCAATAATAAAAATGTGTGTGTGTGCGTTCGTGAATGCCAGTGTGTGTGTGATTTTGTGTGTGTGTGTGTGTGTGTGATTGTTTGATAGTCTTATACCCTCAGCCTCTGTCTTTGAGTAGCATTGCAGGTTGGACTGTGTGCAGAAACCACAACAGTTTCTGCAGGCGTGTGTTACAACTGTTAATGCATTGGTGGTAGAGTTTCGTTTTGGTGATTCTGTGTAAACACCTGTAGAATCAGGCAACAACAAACAACACAACCTCTGTTGTGCAGAGGATGGACACAGGATGACCAGCAGCATCCAGCACTGTCCACAGTCTGGAGCAGCAGGACCAGGGACCAGGACCACCTGCAGAATAGACGACATCAAGCGGGATATTTAAGGAAATAAATACATATATATGTTCATGTTTGCATATATTCTTGGTACTTAGCGCCCAGAGGGAATCAAACCCCTACTCTATATCAGTTTTGGTGCAAACCTGGAATAAATATTTTCCTGGCTCACCAACTGGCCGACACATTGCAGTTAACCCTGGAACGTTAGTGTAATACAACTATTGACTTTTGTTTATGTGTGTGTGTGTGTGTGTGTGTGTGTGTGTGTGTGTGTGTGTGTGTGTGTGTGTGTGTGTGTGTGTGTGTGTGTGTGTGTGTGTGAATATTTAATGGTGTTATAGCCTCAGCCTGTCTATAAGTAGCATTGCCGGTTGGACTGACTGCAGAAACCACATCTGATTCCGCTGGCTGTCATTGGTGATAGAGTTTCATTTTGGGGTTTCTGGGTAAACGTCTGTAGAAGCAGGAAACAACAAACACAAGCTATGTTCTTCCTGTCTGATAGTCTATCTCATCACAACTTCAAAGCATAAGAAGAGACATGAAATGACAAAGAAAATGTAATTTTTCAACAAGCTATTTGTTTTGCAAGCAAATGTCGTCAAACTAAAATCACTGAGGTGTGCTTCGATGTAAACCATCATTAACATTTTTTGTGATATAGTTATAGGAATGAACGAATAATAACTAATCAAGATGGAGAGCACTCTAGCCATAGCCTACGCTGCATGTGGAGATACCTCTCAGACACAAGAAAGCAGAGTTATTGTATTTATTGTGAGTCCTATAGGCATATATTGTACAATTTGAGAGACATATACGTTTCAAAGACATTTAATACAGTTGGTACATGTCCTACTTAATACAATGTATATAGACAAAGCACACAGTATTTCACATTTGTGCTATAAAGACTGATCTCCTTTGTTTTGAGCAAAGCGCTTCTATCGGGTGAAGTTGGTTTTGGATGGCGGTTTGAACCACAGCCTTCGAGGGCATTTCATCTCGTGTCTTTTTCAATCCTGGAACGGCTTTAGCTTACTTCATTGTAGATCCAAAGCAGCAGGAAATATATAATTCTATGGAGGAAGATGCACTACACTGGATATCCCTCTACCTTCACAGAGACCTTAAAATAAGAGAGTCCAAACCTCAAAGTTCTGCACCTACTCAGCCATCAATCATCAGAGGATGTGAGGAAGGAAGAGCTCAGACCAAGAACAACCCAATGGTTGCTCCTCAATGGTTGTAATCTTTCCTACACTTTCCATTGTCGCTCATCATATTGCTATAGCGGGCCACACAAGCAGCTCCTTAAAAGTAGAGGGAGTCTACATGTTCACCTTATCTGCTGGAGCAGGTGATGACACAAACAACTGCATGAACATTTATTTTATTTGCCAAATGACTTACATTATATACTATTGTTTGTATAATGTCAGTTAAACCTCGGATTGTGAATGTCCACTGATTAACTTATTTGGGCCCTTGCAGAATGTCAAGATGTTTGAGTTGCTAGGCAAATAACAGCAAGGGGTTGTTTGGGACTTTAATCAAAGATATTCACAACATTATAATGAAATTGTTCAATTATTGCATTCAATGTTATTTTAGTCTCCATGGCAAATGTTAATATTAGTTTGAAAATATTGTGGCTGAATTAAACATCTCTTTTCATGCCATTACACTCTATATATACCAATGTGGTACACAAAATGGATTGAACATGCTGAAAATAAACTGACAAGAAGTACACTGGAAAACCACAATGGCATCCTGTAGCTGAAAAACACAAACCACTGGTGGTCTTAACACTTGCTGCAGTCCATAGAAACAAGTCGTGTAATCACGTTGTAGTATAAACTGTGCTCTTGAGCTCAGAGTTTCAAACCGTGAAATAAATCAAATCTTTCAATTTATTTTGTATGTTTATTAATGTTTAATAATTTTGACAAATTGGATATAGGTTACTTTTCATTCGTTATTAACATGATAAGCTGATCAAAATGTATTGAGGTCAAGAGGAATCCACTTGAATTGAGAATATATAGGTTTCAGAACAAAAACATATTTTAAGGAGAACTTGAAGATTCAGGAGATTTATGAAATGTGTTCAGAGACAAGAAAAAAGGTTTTAAGGTTGAACAAAAAACGGACAATGTATATATGCAGACAAAACACACTGAAACATTTACACAAAACGCTATGTGGACACGGGCCCTTAGCCAGTTCAAGGTTAAAACCTGGTACACACAGAGGGACATTGTACATTTCCCTTCACTCAATCTTAATACAGAATAAACAATTACAACAAACAATATCTAATCATGTAGATAACAAACATAGCCAAAAGCGCAACATCAGCTTTACTTTATGAAATAATTGCATTTTCTTGACACTGAAGTGGAAGATGACATTCTTCCTCCTCTGGACAGCATAAAGATGAGGTCATATTGAGGAAGTAGAGCCCTTGTATTTGTATTAAAAAAACTTGGTCATGTTCACATCCTCTTACTATTGATGGCTGAGTAGGTGCTGAACTCTGAGGTTTGAACTCTCTTCTTTATAGGTCTCTGAGAACGTTGAGGGATATCCAGTGTAGCGTAACACAGGTCATCTTCATCCTAAAAGAGAGACAGATATAACTATTAATATTACTAATACATCATTAATGTACTTTACTCTCTGCTATACCATTACATCATCAAAATACTGTTCAGTCTGCTATAACATTACATCATCAACACAATAGTTGGTTTACAGTCTCAAATAAAATGATTTAACACTGCTTAAGTGTGTCTCCCTTGTTACACCCTTATGAGGCGACTCTACAGGAAACAGCTACTCTTGACTCTTAAAGAACCACATGAAGCTCTGCTGAATGTACTTCTCTTCCAGCGTCTTATAACACCTGACTATCGCTGAACATTGGGTCTAATGATGTTCATTCAGCCATTCACCCTTCATTCAACATCTTTGTACAGCTCTCAACCATAACTTGTAAATGTACTCCCTACAGTCCATACATCCTACCATTAAACCACTAATGTACATATGTATATAAACTATCCATTACCTGGTTCCTGATTGATGTTATATCTCTACTGCTGGGTGATCTCTGAGCAACGTGGAAGTCTTCATCTTAAAGAAACACAAACAGTCATTATTACGCCACAAAACCAGCACAGGGAGAGAGTTGCTGCTTATACAGAAGACAATATATACGTAGGTGTTCTCAAGATACAGAAGATGACAGTTAACAGATGCGCTACCTTTTCTTCTGCAGCGGAGGTAGACGACCAAGGATGAGAGGAGGGAGAGGAGAAGAGCAGAGGATGGACACAGGATGGCCAGCAGCATCCAGCACTGTCCACAGTCTGGACCAGCAGAGCTTCCAGCACCTGCATCTATAGGCATAATTGAAAGATGTATTTATTTTTTATAAAAAATAATATATATATATATTTATATATTTATATATTTATATATTTATATATTTATATATTTATATATTTATATATAAATAAATAAATAAAAACTGGGTGCTAATTTTTACCCTTTCACAATGAAATATATACTATTGCTGCATGTCATCATAAATAACTAAATGTACATTTCTAATGTCATAAAATCACAAATCATTTAATCAATGATACATATTTAATGAATCGGTAGGATCTCCAGCTACTACAATGAACAGCATCTGATAATTAGTTACACATGAAACAATACGTACCATTATCCTACACTTATATATGCAGATCAAAGCGCAGGATATTTATAGGATTGTAATAAGGGTAGAATAGTTTATGTAGTTAGTGACACGAATATCTATGATTAGCATATTGACCCATCTTGAAAACATTTTGACTTGATATTTTTGATACAATAAAATGCTATTCTTTTCCCCCAATGTTTTTAGGAATGTGTATTAAAGTAATTATAGCACAGATGCATATTGTCCATACATATTACAATTATTTATAATTAATTTCAATTGTAAATAATCATTCATGGAGCATTTCGTTACTAACAATTTCACATTGCTGTACACATCTGCACAAAGTCAACTTACCGAATGAAATCCTAGTGGTAACATTTCCATATCTGTGGATCACCTTTGGAACAATCTTGTCTCCATCTGTCACAGCCTGTTTTTCAGTTCCACAGTAGTAGAGACCAAGGTGAGAATCAGTGATGTTCGTGATCAGTAAAATGTATGATTTTGAAGAAGTGTTCCACATCGCATTTAGATGGGATGAATGGGAGTCTTTATTCTCTTGTAATTCCTCCCATGTCAGAATAAATGTGGGCTGATTTTCATGAGAACAGTTCCTGTACCAAACAATACTTTCACCAGATGAGGGTTGACAGTCACAGTGTACAGTAACATTATCTCCTGGTCTCACAGTCAGCTCCACTACTGTGTTAAAGGACACAACAGCACCTTGAATTAAAAATATTAAATATGAGTCAGAATGAAGAAATACGCAGCAACATGGAGCTATATATGGAGACTATTGATGTGATGTAAAACACCATTTACTAATCAATCATTAAAAGTTGTTGATGATCAAGACAATGGCCAAATGCACAACGTATAAAACTCTTGTATTATTGAAGTAGGAATAAAAACATGAATATTTTACCCCAGACGATGGGTAGAAAGACATACATCCAGCGCATGATGATCCGTTGACGAGTAAAGACATTTCACACTTTTCTGACACGCAGTTAACCAACAGGCGGAAAGATGATGAACAACTTGTGATTGGCTGTGGAAAATGTTGAGGTTATTTCTCTCTCCGTACCAGGCCAGGTTTGATTGTCAAACATAAAAACAGTTTCATTCCGTTTCTACAGTAGATTAGATTAGATTGGATTGAAATTGTTATTGATTTCATTGATTCTAAGCTCCAAAATTGCAGTTATAGCAACGAACCAGAAAAAGAAAACATTTTCAGAATAACTTCTACTTTAATAAATGCCCATTGAAAATTACCCTAAGTATGGCCCAGCATTCTTCAATCATTTGTTGTTTATTATGTTTATTAATCGTAGAAGTATCAAGGTTATAATTTGGCTCGTTATTTTTGTTATTAAGGCTGTGGCTTTTATTTTGAAGTAAGACTTTCAGGAAACGGAAATAATAAAACAAGCTCTTTTGGTAGACGGAAACACGACGGGAGATCGTCCATTGTGTTTTGTAGAACTTCAACTGTTAGTTTTTTGTTCATTTAGCACCTGGCTGATAAGGCCACAAGGTTTGTCATAATTTAGTTTCCTATGATGTTTTAGTCATATTGTGGTATTTTCTTATAGTTTTGCTGAGTTTAATTTGATTGTGTTTATGCGAACAAGACCGTTCTTTTTGTTCAATTCAAGTCAATGACTTATGACTTATTAAGAGGTCAATGCATTATTTTCCTTGTAGAATATTGTAAGGCAGTAGTACATTAAGCCTTTTATCAGAATGTGAATAGATGGTAATAGGTTTATTTTTGTTATATTTCGTAGCTCTTTCGTTGTGTTCAAGGTGTGTTCACGGATCTCAGAGCTACAGTATCGTCTGTTTGCTCAAAAATAAACACTTTTGAACCATCAGTTAAAGCAGACCTGGGCGTCGTGTGGCCCACAGGCCCCATGTGGCCCGCCGGCCGGTTCTGAGTGGCCTGCGAGTTCAAAATATTAGTAGTTAGTAAAAATAAAGAAATAATAATATTAATAAATAGTTGTTAGTAAACCAATACCCAGGGCTCTCGTCTGGTCCTTCCCTTGACACTGCCACAATATTCTATATTCTATTCTATTCTATATATCATATAAAAAAACTGCTTGTAAGCAGTTAAATATCCGAAAACACATGAGAAGAGCTTTTATTGTGAAACTGCTTGTGCGTAAGTGATCGCGATTAGGAGCGTGTGGTTGTTTAGCAAGTGTCATTCATCTTGAATGAACGCATCATCAAAGCATAATAAACCGGAGCCGGTAGCTAGCTAAAATGAGCTGTAAAAAGAGAAAGTTGAACACAGAGTGTCGGGTGTTCAATACAATATGGACTTCAAAGTATTTTTTCACAGAAATCGCAGGTAAAGCTGTGTTTAGTTTGCAATGAACTTATAGCTGTATGTAAGGATTTCAACCTCAACCGTCACTTTCAGACAAAACACGCGAAAAAATACAGAAACCTGTCAGAAAATGAAAAGGTGAGGGCATACCAAGAAAGAAGGAATTGCCAAAACCAGTTATATGCTAGCTCACAAAATTGCCAAAAACAGCAAGCCATTCTCGGACGGGGAATTTATCAGAGTGTTTGGTGGACTCTGTGGAAATACTGTGCCCAGAAAAAGAGGAGATTTGAGCAGCTTTCCCTCTCAAGACGAACGGTCACCAGGCGTGTGGAGGCCATCGCTGGAAATGTGGAGCTGCAGCTGAAAAGCTGCGTGGATAAATTGACCCACTTCTTTGGCCCTCGACGAGAGCCGTGATGTCCGCGACACAGCCCAACTTCTGATCTTCATGAGAGGGATAACGAAAGAAGTTATTACTGAAGAACTGGCCTCAATGCAGTCAATGAATGGGACTACGACAGGTGGCGATTTATTTGGTAACTTTGTAACTTTGTAACTTTGGTGGGTGTTACAACCGATGGTTGTTCTAATTTGACGGGGGGAAATGTAGGTCTGTTGAAGAGGATGCAGGATATAGTGACTGAAATCAACCCAGAGCAGAAACTGGTATTTTTACATTGCATTATTCATCAGGGGGTGCTATGTATGGCAGTCCTGAAAATTAACCATGTGGTCGATATTGTCACTAAAATAGTTAACTTTATTAGAGCAAGAGCTTTAAATCACTGGCAGTGTGTTGCCCTGTTAGAGGAGCATGAGAGTGAACATACTGACTTGGGCTACCACACAGCTATCAGGTGGCTCAGCTTGGGCAAGGTGCTGAAAAGAGTGTGGGACCTTAAAACGGAAATTAAGGACTTTTGTCAGAAGAAAGGAAAGGAAGTCCCTGAACTAACTAATGCAGACTGGCTTGCTGATTTGGCCTTTGCTGTTGATGTGACTGCTCTCATGCGTGAACTGAATACAACATTACAAGGCAAGGGCCTCTTTGTACATGAGATGTACAGCCTAGTTATAAGGCCTTCATGCAGAAGCTGCTGCTTCTATCTCACCAAATGGAGCACAACACTCACCCACTTTCCCACACTGAAAGAGAGGACTCTTATCGGCTGATCACTGCAAGATATATAAATCCATGTTGCAGGCCTTGCATTGTGAGTTTGCAAGGCGTTTTGAAGATTTCAAAGCAGTGGAAAGTGACATGCTCCTGACCTTCTCTCCTTTCACTTGTGATGTGGACAAAGCTCCAAGTCATGTCCAACTGGAACTCATTGACCTGCAGTCTGATGTCCTGCTTGCAAACCATTTCAAATCAGTGCCTTTACCAGCATTCTACTCATCTCTCAAAGAGGAGAACTTTCCACAGATAAGGAATCAAGCTCAGAGAATGCTGGTTCTCTTTGCAACAAGTAGAGAAGAATGCTGAAGAACTCAGGACATTTGCTGATTTCCTACACTCATGTCTCGACGCCATACCTCATGTTAAAGTTCTTGACATTTTGAATGACTGAAGAAATTCAGAAACTGGTTCAAAAGCTACCTGACTGGGCAGCATCACAGTGGAACCGAAAAGTCACTAAAGTCATGAAAGACATGCAGGAGTTTCCTAACTTCCAGGATTTTGTCGTCTTCATGTTAATGGAAGCAGAGATTGCCTGTAATCCTGTAACTTCGTTCCACGCTCTACACTCATCAGAGTCTAACTCAGAGAAACGTTTTCTGAGAGAAAGGAAGCCTAAATCCAGTGTTCTGCATACACAGACCGTTTCAGAGACAGAAACTCAAGGGCAGTTAAAAACGGATTTAAAGCCATCGTGTCTGCTCTGTCAAGACAGTAAATATCGCCTACATAGCTGTCCTGAGTTCAAAAGGAAATCTCTGGATGAACGACGAAAATATGTGAAAGAAAAGAGACTCTGTTATGGTTGCCTGAAATCAGGCCATAATGCAAAAGACTGCCGTCAACGACTCTCATGTGACAGCTGTAAAGGAAAACATCCTACGTTTCTCCGTGACGACATCCACACTAAAGCCAGAACCATGTCCGTCCCAAATCAGAGCAGCACAGATCAAGCTGCAACCGCATTGTCTCTCAGTGTGGAAACTGAGAAACTATCTGCTAGCACCTCAATGATTGCGCCAGTGTGGGTTTCCTCTATCAGCAATCCAGGTACAGAAAGGCTTGCTAATGCTCTGCTTGACACTCAGTGATACAGTCTTTATTGACCAAGAAGTTAGCAATAGCTTACTAACCAAGACACATCCTGTAAGGCTGAAGCTAACTACAGTGATTGGAAAAGATGCATTAATGCACAGTCAAAGAGTCTCTGGTCTCAGAGTGAGAGGTTACAACTCCCCAATCCTCATTAATCTCCCTCCTGCCTACACCAAGGATTGCATACCAGTGAATCGAACACACATTCCTTCCTGTGAAACGGCAAGGCACTGGAATCATGTCACCACAATAGCAGATGAAATCCCACCACAGCTAGAGTGTGAAGTTGGTCTTTTAATAGGCTACAATTGCTCAAGGGCACTGGCACCACGACAAGTAATCCTGGGAGGAGATAGTGAACCCTACGTGGTTTGCACAGATCTGGGATGGAGTATTGTGGGTTGTTCATCACCACACCATGACTCACCAAGCATCACCAACATGTGCCGCAGAGTTGCTGTCAAATAGCTTCCTCCAGTGACTCCAACAGATGCAATTAGGATTCTTGAGTCTGACTTTAAGGATACCAGTAAAGATGGCAAGACTGTGTCTCAGGATGACATCCTCTTCCTGAATATGTTAAAGAAAGGAATTCAGAGGAACACTCATGGCCACTATGAGATGCCACTCCCCTTTTAAGAGAAACCCTACCTCCCTGACAAAAAGCAACTAGCCATTGTCCGGCTCAGTCATCTTAAAAGAAAGCTGCTGAAAGATAAGTACAAGGAACGCTATGTGAAGATTATGAATGAGGTCATCGAAAAAGGTGAGGAAGAGGAAGTTCATGATCAGGGGAAGGAAGGAGAGAAATGGTATATTCCCCACCACGGAATCTACCACCCCAAAAAACCTGAGAAACTCTATGTGGTTTTTGATTGCTCTGCTAAGTACAGGGGAACTAGCCTAAATGACCATCTTCTGTCAGGCCCACACCTGCTGAATAATCTAACCCGTGTCCTCATCAGATTTAGACAACACCATATCGCACTGATGTATGACATTGAGAAGATGTTTCATCAGTTCCATGTGTATGAAGCTGACAGAAACTATGTACGTTTCCTCTGGTGGAAAGATGGTGCCTTAAGTACAGAACCACAAAAATGTTGCATGAAGGTTCATCTCTTTGGTGCTGCGTCATCACCAGGATGCGCAAACTACAGACTGAAGCAACATGCTAAGGACAATGAGAGCCTGTTTCCATTTGGCTCACAGTTCATCATGAAAGACCTCTATGTTGATGACGGTGTTACTAGCATAGCAAGTGCGGATGTTACAAGTTTGTATGTATCAACAGATCAGTGCTGGAGAGTATACCGCCATCTGAGCGTGCTTGTTTTTCTAGCACCAGGTCTTTCCAAACCACCAATAATACAGAACTATATGCTAAAGAAGTTAGCATTTACACAGTATTATTCAATTTGTTCTTTTTTTTTTCAAACTGTCATGTTTGCATATGTTCTTAGCCTGATTCCCCAGAGAGAATCAAACCCATACCCTATGTCAGTTTGGCAAGCTGTGAAACTGGAATAAATAATGTCTACTGGCTGACCCATTGCAGTAAACCCTGGATCCTTAGTGTCAAACTATTGAAAATAAGCCATTTGTTCTTTAACAGAAACCCTTTTCTCAGGGTTAGCTGTATCTGTTTCTCATCTGTCCCATTCTGTTCAATATAGTCTATGCATGGACTTTACATTTTGTCTGTTGTTCATAGGGTTATGTGCATATACATGTGTGTGTGTGTGTGTGTGTGTGTGTGAGAGAATGTTTGGATAGTGTGATTGTCTCAGCCTCTGTCTATAAGTAGCATTGCAGGGTGGACTGTGTGCAGAAACCACCACTGTTTTTGGAGGCGTAAGTTATGATGTATTGGTGGTAGAGTTTCATTGTGGTGTTTCTGGGTAAAAGCCTGTAGAAGCAGGCAACAACAAACAACACACTTTGTTCTTCCTGTCTGATAGTCTATCTTCTCACAACTTCAAAGCATGAGAAGAGACAAACAACCATCCAAGACTAAGCTTCTGGTTTTCTGCCTCATTTCTTCTCTGTTGGCAATGAAGTAGTTCTTAACCAATTAGCTTCTGATGAAAGATAATATCTATCGATTGACCGGTACAATTAAACTCAGAAAATCATGTAAGTTGTTGTTTGCTGTGAAAAATGATAATAATAAAAAAAGGTATTTAAAGGGCCTCTTTTACCACCAGGTAAGTCTGTGAATGACCATTTCAAGTCGTTTCAAACCTGCCCTGTGACGCAGAGACATCACAAGTGGGAGTGTCCACTAAATGTATACTGTGTAGATCAGTCCATCCAGCAAACATCCTGACCTCTAGTGGTAAGATACAGTGATACAACAGCCTCACAGAAACCACGCAGGCCTGATGCTGTGTGGGGCTTGTAAAATCTTTGTTCCTTCCCAAGTATATAAATTCATACACTTATATAAAATATTCAGTGAAAATGTTAAAAACAAAAATGACTTTTTGCTTTTTACACTTGCAACACAATTACACAACCACAGTATGCTTATTTTTTAAACTTTTTATTTATATTAGAATTTGCTTAATGACTTAATATTGTTAGCTGCTAATAGTTGTATTAAAAAGACTTGGTCATGGTCACATCCTCTTATTATTGATGGCTGAGTAGGTGCTGAACTCTGAGGTTTGGACTCTCTTCTTTATAGGTCTCTGAGAACGTTGAGGGATATCCAGTGTAGCGTAAGACAGGCCATCTTCATCCTAAAAGAGAGACAGATATAACTATTAATATTACTATTACATCATTAATGTACTTTACTCTCTGCTATACCATTACATCATCAACATACTGTACACTCTGCTATAACATTACATCATCAACATAATAATTGATTTATCGTCTCAAATCAAACTAGTGAACACTGCTTAAGTGTTTCTCCCTTGAAGTGTGTCTCCCTTATGAGACGACTCTACAGGAAGCAGTTACTCTTGACTCTTAAAGAACCACATGAAGCTCTGCTGAATGTACTTCTCTTCCCGTGTCTTATAACACCTTACTATTGCTGAACATTGGGTTCATTGATGTTGATTCAGCCATTCACCCTTCATTCAACATATTTGTACAGCTCTCAACCATAACATGTAAATGTACTCCCTACAGTCCATACATACTACCATCACACCACTAATGTACATATGTATATAAACTATACATTACCTGGTTCCTGATTGATGTTATATCTCTACTGCTGGGTGATCTCTGAGCAACATGGAGGTCTTCATCTTAAAGAAACACAAAACCAGCACAGGGAGACAGTTGCTGCTTATACAGAAGACAATATGTACGTAGGTGTTCTCAAGATACAGAAGATGACAGTTAACAGCGATAAATGCGCTACCTTTTCTTCTGCAGCGGAGGTAGATAACCAAGGACGAGAGGAGGGAGAGGAGGAGAGCAGAGGATGGACACAGGATGACCAGCAGCATCCAGCACTGTCCACACTCTGGAGCAGCAGAGTCATATATATATATATATATATATATATATATATATATATATATATATATATATATATATATATACATTTATAATATATAAGTTTAAAATAAAAAACTGGGCGCTAGTTTACCCTTTCACAATCTAATATGTACTATTGCTGCATGCCGTAATAAATAACTAAATGTAAATTTCTAATGTCATAGAATCAAAAATAAATTAATCAATGATGCATATTTAATGAATCGATATGCTCTCTAGCATCTACAATGAACAGCATCTGATAATTAGTTATATATGAAACACTACATACCAATATCTTGCACTTATATCTGCAGATAAAAGCGCAGGATATTTTTAGGATTGTAATGGTAAGGGTAGAATATTTTATCTAGTTAGTGGCACAACTATCTATGATGAGCATATCGACCCATCTTGAGAACATTTTGACTTGATTTTCTTGATACAATCAAATGTTTTCTCCAATTTTTTTCAAGGATTTGTATTAAAGTAATTATAGCACAGATGCATATTGTCCATATATATTATAATTATTTCTAATTATTTCAATAGTAAAAATCATTTATGGAGCATTTCTTTACCTGCAATTTCACATTGCTACACACATCTACACAAAGTCAACTTACCAAATGAAATCCTTGTGATCACATTTCCATATCTGTGGATATATTTTAGAACAATCATGTCTCCATCTGTCACAGCCTGTTTTTCAGTTCCACAGTAGTAGAGACCAAGGTGAGCATCAGTGATGTTTGTAATCAGTAAAGTGTATGATTTTGAAGAGTTGTTCTGCATCACATTTAGATGGAATGAATCTTTCTTCTCATTTTCTGCATTCCATCTCAGAATACATGTGGTCTGTTTTTCATGAGAACAGTTCCTATACCAAACAATACTTTCACCAGATGAGGGTTGACAGTCACAGTGTAGAGTAACATTATCTCCTGGTCTCATGGTCAGCTCCACTACTGTGTTAAAGGACACAACAGCACCTTGAATTAAAAATATTAAATATGAATCAGAATGAAGAAATACACAGCAACATGGAGCTATATATGGAGACTATCGATGTGATGTAAACGCTATTTACTAATCAATCATTAAAAGTTGCTGTTGATCAAGATAATAGGCCTAATGTACAACATATAGAATGAATGTATTATTGGAAGTACAAATACAAATATGAATATTTTACCCCAGACGATGGGCAGAAAGACATACATCCAGCGCATGATGATCCGTTGACGAGTAAAGACATTTGACACTTTTCTGACATGCAGTTAACCAACAGGCGGAAAGATGATGAACAACTTGTGATTGGCTGGCCTTGTGGAAAATGTTGAGGTTATTTATCTCTGGATACCAGGTGAGGTTTGGTTGTCAGAAGATCAAAAACGTTCTCATGAGCTGAGATGACCTGAATTTCATTCTGTTTCTAGATTAGATTAAAACAAATATTGATTTCATAGATTCCAAACTCCAAAATCGTGGTTGTAGCAACGGACCAGATGGAAAAACAATTTTTAAATAACTTATACTTTAAGAAATGCTCTTTTTTTGCAAATGCAAATATAATTATGGATTTAAAAATGTGATGTAAATTTTTTTGTTGTTTTGTATTTGTTGTTTTTGTAGCATCAGGTCTTTCCAAACCACCAAGTATAAAGAAATGCTCTGTTAGTATTTACTATTGTTCCATTATATTCAATTTAATCTTTTACCAATCCGTCTTACAAAATGGTGTTTTCATATGTTCTTAGCATGGGCGGCCCCAGAGGGAATCAATCCCCTATCCTGTCAGGTTTGGCAAGGTGCGAAACTGGAATTCATATTGTTGTGGCTCACCAACCCAGTGCAGTAAACCCTGGATCCTTAGTGTCATAAATCAATTGAATAAAAACGACGTTTTTGTACTCAAACAGATACATTTGTTCAGGTTTAGTTATGTCTTGTGTGTGTGTGTGTGTGCGTTCGTGAATGCCAGTGTGTGTGATTTTGTGTGTGTGTGGGTGGGTGTGTGTGTATGTGAATATTTAATGGTGTTATAGCCTCAGCCTGTCTATAAGTAGCATTGCCGGTTGGACTGAGTGCAGAAACCACATCTGATTCCGCTGGCTGTCATTGGTGGTAGAGTTTCATTTTGGGGTTTCTGGGTAAACGCCTGTAGAAGCAGGAAACAACAAACACAAGCTATGTTCTTCCTGTCTGATAGTCTATCTCATCACAACTTCAAAGCATAAGAAGAGACATGAAATGACAAAGAAAATGTAATTTTTCAACAAGCTATTTGTTTTGCAAGCAAATGTCGTCAAACTAAAATCACTGAGGTGTGCTTCGATGTAAACCATCATTAACATTTTTTGTGATATAGTTATAGGAATGAACGAATAATAACTAATCAAGATGGAGAGCACTCTAGCCATAGCCTACGCTGCATGTGGAGATACCTCTCAGACACAAGAAAGCAGAGTTATTGTATTTAGTGTGAGTCCTATAGGCATATATTGTACAATTTGAGAGACATATACGTTTCAAAGACATTTAATACATTTGGTACATGTCCTACTTAATATAATGTATCTAGACAAAGCACACAGTATTTCACATTGGTGCTATAAAGACTGATCTCCTTTGTTTTGAGCAAAGCGCTTCTATCGGGTGAAGTTGGTTTTGGATGGCGGTTTGAACCACAGCCTTCGAGGGCATTTCATCTCGTGTCTTTATTATCTTGCACAGATAGGGGCTTTTGTATTTTTATCTTAAACAAAGGTCACGCATGTCCTTTGTCCTACGATATATGTTTTGCCACATCTTAACTCTGAATAGTCTCCAACTACTAAAGACCCCAGAGATTGTCAGACAACACATGACTCAAGAAATATAACACAAGTATATCAGGTACCAGAACTGCTTTTGCTAGTCCCTAGTTTTCCCCTCCTTACCTCCCTAGTTCTAGTGTTTTATCTTCATACATGCAAGATTCATCCATGGTAAGAAGCTTTAGCTGTACTGACACCATTGTATTCAGAGAAGTGCTTCATAATAACACAATCCTGGAACGGCTTTAGCTTACTTCATTGTAGATCCGAAGCAGCAGGAAATATATTATTCTATGGAGGAAGATGCACTACACTGGATATCCCTCTACCTTCACTGAGACCTTAAAATAAGAGAGTCCAAACCTCAAAGTTCTGCACCTGCTCAGCCATCAATCATCAGAGGATGTGAGGAAGGAAGAGCTCAGACCAAGAACAACCCAATGGTTGCTCCTCAATGGTTGTAATCTTTCCTACACTTTCCATTGTCGCTCATCATATTGCTATAGCGGGCCACACAAGCAGCACCAAAAAAGTAGAGGGAGTCTACATGTTCATATCCTTATCTGCTGGAGCAGGTGATGACACAAACAACTGCATGAACATTTATTTTATTTGCCAAATGACTTACACATTAAATACTATTGTTTGTATAATGTCAGTTAAACCTCGGATTGTGAATGTCCACTGATTAACTTATTTGGGCCCTTGCAGAATGTCAAGATGTTTGAGTTGCTAGGCAAATAACAGCAAGGGGTTGTTTGGGACTTTAATTAAAGATATTCACAACATTATAATGCAATTGTTCAATTATTGCATTCAATGTTATTTTAGTCTCCATGGCAAATGTTAATATTAGTTTGAAAATATTGTGGCTGAATTAAACATCTCTTTTCATGCCATTACACTCTATATATACCAATGTGGTACACAAAATGGATTGAACATGCTGAAAATAAACTGACAAGAAGTACACAGGAAAACCACAATGGCATCCTGTAGCTGAAAAACACAAACCACTGGTGGTCTTAACACTTTCTGCAGTCGTGTAACAGGTCGTGTGATCACGTATCAGCATACACTGTGCTCTTGGGCTCAGAGTTTGCACCTCACACTTAATGAACTAAGGTTGTGCAGCCGATAGAAAACGACCGCTCTGTAAAATCACACTGAAATGTTCACCAACTCTTCGTGAGACTCAAACAGAACGATTTTCAACTGAAAATAGTGATTTGGGGATTTAGTTGTTCATGAACATAAAGACAGGCGCCTCTTGGTTCACATATTATCTTCATCATTGAAAACTAAAGATATAACATTAATGTAAAAACTGTTAGTTTCCATGTTGTTCGGCAAAAGGAAGATTCATACCAAGCATCGTGGGTCAGCAGGCCCTTACACACCAACATGTCTTATCAAAGGCTCTCAAGCACACACACACAAACACACAAAGAAGAGGAGTTTAACTCAGTCTGCATGGGAGGAGCCCCTCATACACACATAGAGGCCCTGACATTATGGCGGTCCACACAGAGATGATGTCATCATGTTAGCGGGCCTCTGTACATCCGTGGTTTCCATGTGGTAGTGAACACAGTTTAAGAAAGTAGTTTGGTTGTAATGACGTGTTCTTGGGATATTTAAGGTGCCACCACAGTCCTACATGTAAGACAAGGAGTTGCCCTGAAAGTGCGACAAATTAACCATCTAAATCATTCTCTGAGTTTCGTTGTAATTAACAAGCATACATTTCAGAAAAGAAAGCTTCATAGCCAGTTCAAGGTTACTTAACCTGATACACACAGAGACTAAGAGGGCTTTGTAAATGTCCATTCACTCAGTATAGCTATTTAGTAATCAATGTAACAAACAATATCTCATAATGTAGAGAGTAAACATTGCCAAAAAAAACGTAATATCTCACTCATACTATTGACAAACAATATGCAAACAGTATATGGTATCGAAAATGTACACACAGTATTTGATTATATGATATCCTATGAAAAAGTAAACTGCAGTTATTGATGAAAACACTTTTTGCAGTCATTTTATATATGGTTACATTTTTATCCATAAACATTTGAGTGCCAATGTGAGAGAAAGTTTTATAATCATAAAAATGCATTACTTTATCATATGTTTGCATTTTCTTGAAACTGAAGTATAGAGACTGAAAATAACTATTAATTAAATTATAAAATGATTTACACTCTGCCATACCATGACATCATAAACTGACTTTATACTATGCTATACTATTACATCAACAGCATATTTATTGTCGCGAGAAGGTTTCGAAATCTCTCATATGCAGATACAGTTTATGAGTATTTACTTGTATTCAGTTTAATTACATTTAAGCTATTGCTGAACAAAGACTACACATATATTAAACAAGTGAACAAGTTAAAAAGTCATAAGATTGACTATACTGCAATTTTACATTTAATTAAATGAAACAACAATGATACACATTCCCCAGGTGCTGGAGACCCTGGTCCTGTTGCTCCAGGCTGTGGACAGTGCTGGATGCTGCTGGTCATTCTGTGTCCATCCTCTGCTCTTCTCCTCTCCCTCCTCTCATCCTCAGTCGTTTAACTGCGCTGCACAAAAACACATAGCGCAACACCTCATTCTCTGTTTAGCTCTTATTTTTACCACTATGTACCTGTTTACATTTTTTACTTTCCATTAGTTCATCCTGCCCTGTTCATGATTCCCATTAGCAGCCTCTTGTGGCTTGAGTTAAAGCTACAGTTCAATGTCAGATCACAGTTACTGTCTGATTTTCCCACAGTAGACGACCAGAGTGGAACTAAATAAAGTGTTTTTGGAGTGAAGACATCTCTAGATGGATTGACTCGTGGATGGGCCGTGTGTGACTCTTAGTGCTTTGATGACCTTGGCTCTGAACCATCTCCAACTGCTAAAGACCCCAGAGTTGATCAGACAACACCTGACTCAAGAAATATAACAAGGAAATCAGGTACCACAACCGCTTTTGCTAGTTCCTAGTTTACCCCTCTTTGCCTTTCTATTTCTAGTGTTTTATCTTCATACATAAGAAGCTTTAGCTGTACTGACACCATTGTATTCAGACAAGTTGTTAAGGTTACGGAACTAGGACCCAAATGCAAGACAAGGAGACCCGAAGAGAGCAGGTTCAGAACGGGATTTATTACACAAAGGTACAGGCAAGGGCTAGGCAGGCGGGTAGTCCAGCAGGCAGTAGGCAGGCGGGGAGTCAGGCAGGAAGAGAGACGTAGTCAGGCGGATGGTCGGGCAGGCGAGGTTCAGCAAAAAGGAAGGCAGGAAGGCAGGAACTAGGAACAGGGAGCGGGAACGAGGAACAGGAACGAGAGCAGGAACGGGAGCGGAACCCGTAACAAGAACAAGAACAAGAACG
This sequence comes from Lota lota, assembly GCA_026745465.1. Classification (NCBI taxonomy): domain Eukaryota; kingdom Metazoa; phylum Chordata; class Actinopteri; order Gadiformes; family Lotidae; genus Lota; species Lota lota. The sequence continues at coordinate 2,823,701 of JACYXH010000312.1, read as the reverse complement.
GGAGTGGGACCCGAAAACAAAGAAGTGGCGGGGACGTAGTTACCATGGGAGGTTTACAACTAACGAACTAGCACTGGCTCTGTGGGGAGCCAGTGCTTAAGTACAGAGGGGGTGATTGGTGAATTGCTGGCAGGAGTGTGTGGACAGAGGGAGTGCACGTGGTGGCTAATTGACAACGAGGTAAACAAAGGAGCACATGGTGAAATGAGGCAGGGTGCCACTAGATGGCGGAAATGGACAGAAACGGAGAGGGTCACGTAACACAAGTGCTTCATCATACCACAATCCTTGAAAGGCTTTAGCTTACTTCATTGTAGATCCGAAGCAGCAGGAAATATATTATTCTATGGAGGAAGATTCACTACACGGGATATCCCTCTACCTTCACAGCGACCTTAAAATAAGAGAGTCCAAACCTCAAAGTTCTGCACCTGCTCAGCCATCAATCATCAGAGGATGTGAGGAAGGCAGAGATCAGACCAATAAAAACCCAATGGTTGCTCCTCAAGGAGTCTTGCCTAGGCTTTCCATTGTCGCTCATCATATTGCTATAGCAGGCCACACAAGCATCACCAAAATAGTAGAGGGAGTCTACATGTTCATATCCTTATCTGATGGAGCAGGTGATGACACAAACAACTGTATGAAAATGTATTTTATTTGCTAAATGACTTACATTATATACTATTGTTTGTATATGTCAGTTAAACCTTGGTTTGTTAATGTCCACTGATTAACTTATTTGGGCCCTTGCAGAATGTCAATTTGTTTGAGTTGCTAGGCAAATAACAGCAAGGGGTTCTTTGGGGCTTTTATCAAAAAGATTCACAACATAAAAATACAAGTATTCAATTACTGTATTCAGTTTGTTATTTTAGTCTTCATGGCAAATGCTAATATTGTTTAGAAAGATTGTGGCTGAATAAACCTTATCTTTCCATGCCCCCAAACTATATATTCCAATGTGGTACACAAAGTGGATTGAACGTGCAAAAAATAAACTGACAAGAAGTACACAGGAAAACCACAATAACATCCTGTAGCTGAAAAACACAAACCACTGGTGGTTTTAACACTTGCTGCAGTCCATAGAAACAAGGCGTGTAATCACGTTGTAGTATAAACTGTGCTCTTGAGCTCAGAGTTTCAAACCGTGAAATAAATCAAATCTTTCAATTTATTTTGTATGTTTATTAATGTTTAATAATTTTAACAAATTGAATATAGGTTTTGCATACTGTTCATTCATTATTAACATGATTAACTGATCAAAATGCATTGAGGTCAAGAGGAATCCACTTGCATTGAGAATATATAGGTTTCAGAACAAAAACATATTTTAAGGAGAACTTGGAGAATCAGGAGGTTTAAGAAATGTGTTCAGAGACCAAAAAAAAGTTTAAAGGTAAAGGTTGAAGAAAAAATGGACAATGTACTGTATATATATGAAGACAAAACACACAGAAACATACAGACAAAACGCTATGTGGACACGGGCCCTTAGCCAGTTCAAGGTTAAAACCTGAAACACATACAGAGAGCATTTCCCTTCACTCAACCTTAATACAGAATAAACAATTACAACAAACAATATCTAATAATGTAGATAGCAAACATAGCCAAAAACATAATATCAGCTTTACTTTATCAAATGTTTGCATTTTCTTGAGACTGAAATGTTATTCTTCATCCCCTGGACAGTATAAAGATGAAGTCATATTGAGGAAGTAGAGCCCTTGTATTTCTATTAAAAAGACTTGGTCATGTTCACATCCTCTTACTATTGATGGCTGAGTAGGTGCTGAACTCTGAGGTTTGGACTCTCTTCTTTATAGGTCTCTGAGAACGTTGAGGGATATCCAGTGTAGCGTAACACAGGCCATCTTCATCCTAAAAGAGAGACAGATATAACTATTAATATTACTATTACATCATTAATGTACTTTACTCTCTGCTATACCATTACATCATCAACATACTGTACACTCTGCTATAACATTACACCATCAACATAATGTACACTCTGCTATAACATTACACCATCAACATACATTATAGTATTACACCATCAACATAATCGTTGATTTACCGTCTCAAATCAAACTATTGAACACTGCTTAAGTGTGTCTCCCTTGTTACACCCTTCTGAGGCGACTCTACAGGAAGCAGCTACTCTTGACTCTTAAAGAACCACATGAAGCTCTGCTGAATGCACTTCTCTTCCAGCGTCTTATAACACCTGACTATCGCTGAACATTGGGTCCATTGATGTTCATTCAGCCATTCACCCTTCATTCAACATCTTTGTACAGCGCTCCACCATAACATGTAAATGTACTCCCTCCAGTCCATACATACTACCATCACACCACTAATGTACTTACGTATATAAACTATACATTACCTGGTTCCTGATTGATGTTATATCTCTACTGCTGGGTGATCTCTGAGCAACATGGAGGTCTTCATCTTAAAGAAACACAAACAGTCATTATTACGCCACAAAACCAGCACAGGGAGAGAGTTGCTGCTTATACAGAAGACAATATGTACATAGGTGTTCTCAAGATACAGAAGATGACAGTTAACAGAGATAAATGCGCTACCTTTTCTTCTGCAGCGGAGGTAGATAACCAAGGAGGAGAGGAGGGAGAGGAGGAGAGCAGAGGATGGACACAGGATGACCAGCAGCATCCAGCACTGTCCACAGCCTGGACCAGCAGAGCTTCCAGCACCTGCATCTATAGGCGTAACTGAAAGATTATTTATTTATATTAAAAAAGTATATATATATATATATATATATATATAATATAAAATAAAGAAAACTGGGCTCTAATTTTTACCCTTTCACAATGTAATATATACTATTGCTGCATGTTCTCATAAATAACTAAATGTAAATTTCTAATGTTATAGAAGCATGTATTAATTAATCAATGATACATATTAAAGGAATCTATAGGCTTTCTAGCCTCTACAATGAACAGCATCTGATAATTAGCTGTAAATGAAACAATACGTTTCATGTACATGGAGGGAGGTGAGCTTTTTATATCTGCAGATATCTTAGATCTGCGGATCTCCAGAAAGCGGAGGATATGTATAGTAATGTAATGTTTGTAATGTGATTGTCTAGTTAGTGGCACAAATATCTAGGATGAGCATATCGACCCATCTTGAAAACATTTTGACTTGATTTTCTTGATAAAATAAAATGCTATTTCTTTCCCCCAATTATTTTTAAGAATGTGTATTAAAGTAATTATAGCACAGATACATATTGTCCCTACATAGAATTGATTTCAATAGTAAAAAGCATTCATGGAGCATTTTCACATTGCTACACACATCTACACAAAGTCAACTTACCGAATGAAATCCTTGTGATCACATTTCCATATCTGTGGATATACGTTTGAACAATCTTGTCTCCATCTATCACAGCCGTTTTTTCAGTTCCACAGTAGTAGAGACCAAGGTGAGAATCAGTGATGTTCGTGATCAGTAAAGTGTATGATTTTGAAGAATTGTTCTGCATAACATTTAGATGGAATGAATCTTTCTTCTTATTTTCTGCCTTCCATCTCAGAATACATGTGGTCTGATTTTCATGAGAACAGTTCCTATACCAAACAATATTTTCACCAGATGAGGGTTGACAGTCACAGTGGAGAGTAACATTATCTCCTGGTCTCACAGTCAGCTCCACTACTGTGTTAAAGGACACAACAGCACCTTGAATAAAAATATTAACTATGAGTCAGAAGAAAGAAGAAGAAATATGCAGCAACATGGAGCTATATATGGAGACTGTATCGATGTGATATTAAAACACTATTTACTAATCAATCATTAAAAGTTGTCGTTGAACAAGACAATAGGCCTATTGTACAACTTATAAAACTCATGTATTATTGAATTAGCAATAAAAACATGAATATTTTACCCCAGACGATGGGCAGAAAGACATACATCCAGCGCATGATGATCCGTTGACGAGTAAAGACATTTCACACTTTTCTGACGCGCATTTGACCGACAGTCAGAGAGATGATAAACAACTTGTGATTGGCTGGCCTTGTGGAAAATGTTGAGGTTTTTTTCTCTCTGTGTACCAGGTGAGGTTTGATTGTCAGAACATAAAAACAGTTATATTCCGTTTCTAGATTACATTGGATCACATTTTCATTTTCATTGATTTCATCGATTCCAAAATCGCAGTAATAGCAACAAACCAGATAGAGAAAACGTTTTCAGAATAACTTCTACTTTAATAAATGCTATTTTTTAAAGTGTTAGTGTAAGTAAATATGTTTGTTTGGTACATTCTTTACTTGTTTTTCTAGCATCAGGTCTTACCAAGCCACCAATAATACAGAAATATACGCTAAAGAAGTTAGCATTTGCACAGTATTATTCAATTTAATCGTTTTTTCAAACTGTCGTGTTTGCATACGTTCTTAGCATGATTCCCCAGAGAGAATCAAACCCCTACCCTATGGCAGTATGGCAAGCTGTGAAACTGGAATAAATATTGTCCTGGCTCACCAACTATTGGCTGACCCATTGCAGTAAACCCTAAATCCTTAGTGTCATTATTGAAAAGAAGGCTTTTGTACTTTCACAGAAACCCCTTTTTCAGGAATACATTTATCTCTTTCTCAGCTCTCCCATCCTGTTCAATAAAGTGTAGGCATGGACTTTACATTTTGTCTGTTCTTGTTCATGCTGTTACGTGCATATACATGCCATTGTGTGTGTGTGTGTGTGTGTGTGTGTGTGTGTGTGTGTGTGTGTGTGTGTGTGTGTGTGTGTGTGTGTGTGTGTGTGTGTGTGTGTGTGTGTGTGTGTATGTGTGTGTGAGAATTTTTGGATGGTGTGATTGACTCAGCCTCTGTCTATAAGTAGCACTGCTGGTTGGACTGTGTGCAGGAACCACAACTGATTCCACTGGCTGTAATTGGTGGTAGAGTTTCATTTTGGGGTTTCTGGGTAAACGCCTGTAGAAGCAGGCAACAACAAACAACAAACAACACACTCTGTTCTTCCTGTCTGATAGTCTATCTTATCACAACTTCAAAGCATGAGAAGATACAGACAACCATCCCAGACAAAGCTTCTGGTTTTCTGCCTCTTTTCTTCTCTGTTGGCCATAAAGCCATTCTTAACCAATTAGCATCTAATGAAAGATAATAGATAAATATATACATCGATTGACCAGTATTTTTTAACTCAGAAAATCATGTAATTTCTTGTTTGCTGTGACAAATAATAATAACAAATAAGTTAAATTAACCCTGTTTTACCACCAGGTGTGTCTGTGAATGGACATTTCAAGTTGTTTCAAAACTTGCCCTGCCCTGTGGTGAAGTGACATCACAAGTGGGACTGTCAACCTAGATGTATGCTGGGTAGATCAGTCTATCCAGCAAACATCCTGACCTCTAGTGGTAAGATGCAGCGATACAACAGCCTTACAGAAACAACCAGGGCCAGATGCTGTGTGGGGCTTTTATAATCGTTAATTTCTTTATTATTTTCTATTCAAGGACAAATGAATTAGATCCTTTGTCCTTTCCTATCCACTTTTCCTTGACCTTGATGGAAAATGTCATGATGTCAAGGAAAGATGTGAAGGACAATTCATAAGAACTTGAATTAAAAAAGAAAACCGTGGGACCAAGAGAATCTACATCATTATGCTTCGGCGGATGTTATGGACATGGGTCTGCCGTGGTGAAACTACAATGTTCTGAAGATGGACTACCTAAAGCGCATCTTATATAAACTGCTCAAAAAAATAAAGGGAACACTCAAATAACACATCCTAGATCTGAATGAATGAAATAATCTTATTAAAAACTTTTTTCTTTACATAGTTGAATGTGCTGACAACAAAATCACACAAACATTATCAATGGAAATCAAATTTATCAACCCATGGAGGTCTGGATTTGGAGTCACACTCAAAATTAAAGTGGAAAACCACACTACAGGCTGATCCAACTTTGATGTAATGTCCTTAAAACAAGTCAAAATGAGCCTCAGTAGTGTGTGTGGCCTCCACGTGCCTGTATGACCTCCCTACAATGCCTGGGCATGCTCCTGATGAGGTGGCGGATGGTCTCCTGAGGGATCTCCTCCCAGACCTGGACTAAAGCATCCACCAACTCCTGGACAGTCTGTGGTGCAACGTGGCGTTGGTGGATGGAGCGAGACATGATGTCCCAGATGTGCTCAATTGGATTCAGGTCTGGGGAACGGGCGGGCCAGTCCATAGCATCAATGCCTTCCTCTTGCAGGAACTGCTGACACACTCCAGCCACATGAGGTCTAGCATTGTCTTGCATTAGGAGGAACCCAGGGCCAACCGCACCAGCATATGGTCTCACAAGGGGTCTGAGGATCTCATCTTTGTACCTAATGGCAGTCAGGCTACCTCAGGCGAGCACATGGAGGGCTGTGCGGCCCCCCAAAGAAATGCCACCCCACACCATGACTGACCCACCGCATAAACCGGTCATGCTGGAGGATGTTACAGGCAGCAGAACGTTCTCCACGGCGTCTCCAGACTCTGTCACGTCTGTCACATGTGCTCAGTGTGAACCTGCTTTCATCTGTGAAGAGCACAGGGCGCCAGTGGTGAATTTGCCAATCTTGGTGTTCTCTGGCAAATGCCAAACGTCTTGCACGGTGTTGGGCTGTAAGCACAACCCCCACCTGTGGACGTCGGGCCCTCATACCACCCTCATGGAGTCTGTTTCTGACCGTTTGAGCAGACACATGCACATTTGTGGCCTGCTGGAGGTCATTTTGCTGGGCTCTGGCAGTGCTCCTCCTTGCACAAAGGCGGAGGTAGCGGTCCTGCTGCTGGGTTGTTGCCCTCCTACGGCCTCCTCCACGTCTCCTGATGTACTGGCCTGTCTCCTGGTAGCGCCTCCATGCTCTGGACACTACGCTGACAGACACAGCATACCTTCTTGCCACAGCTCGCATTGATGTGCCATCCTGGATGAGCTGCACTACCTGAGCCACTTGTGTGGGTTGTAGACTCCGTCTCATGCTACCACTAGAGTGAAAGCACCGCCAGCATTCAAAAGTGACCAAAACATCAGCCAGGAAGCATAGGAACTGAGAAGTGGTCTGTGGTCACCACCTGCAGAACCACTCCTTTATTGGGGGTGTCTTGCTAATTGCCTATAATTTCCACCTGTTGTCTATTCCATTTGCACAACAGCATGTGAAATTTATTGTCAATCAGTGTTGCTTCCTAAGTGGACAGTTTGATTTCACAGAAGTGTGATTGACTTGAAGTTACATTGTGTTGTTTAAGTGTTCCCTTTATTTTTTTGAGCAGTGTACTTTGCCCAGTTCAATCTAACTGTGTTGTTTCATGCAGGCTGTATAAACATGGACCACCTGGTGTAAAATATAACTTCATTACCAAGGTTGATTTAAATAATAAAATGAACCCTCGCCTGTCTGGCTCCTGCCTGTGGCTGAACCTCCGCCTTCCCATTACCCACCTGCTGCCGAACCCTTTCCGACTAACATCCTATTGGCCCGTCCTCCTTGTCGTTGCCTGGCCTGCCATTATTTATTCTTTGTTGCCCTCAGTAAACCCCTTCGTTATTTGCACTCTGTGTCCATGTTCTCTGTCTGGAGCATTTCGATCCAATCGCTCCTTGAACTTTAACACCACCACACTCTGTGCACCTCTCAACAAATGGGAAATGGAGTGAACATGCTTACAGTAAACTGACGAGAAGTACACAGGAAAACCACAATGGCATCCTGTAGCTGAAAAACACAAACCACTGGTGGTCTTAACACTTGCTGCAGTCGTGTAACAGGTCATGTGATCACGTATCAGCATACACTGCGCTCTTGGGCTCAGAGTTTGCACCTCACACTTAATGAGCTAAGATTGTGCAGCCGATAGAAAACGACCGCTCTGTAAAATCACACTGAAATGTTCACCAACTCTCCATAAGACCCAAACAGAACGGTTTTCAACTGAAAATAGTGATTTGGGGATTTAGTTGTTCATGAACATAAAGACAGGCGCCTCTTGGTTCACATACTATGTTCATCATTGAAAACTAAAGATATAACATGAATGTAAAAACTGTTAGTTTCCATGTTGTTCGGCAAAAGGAAGATTCATACCAAGCATCGTGGGTCAGCAGGCCCTTACACACCAACATGTCTTATCAAAATCTCTCAAACACACACACACAAACACACAAAGAAGAGGAGTTTAACTCAGTCTGCATGGGAGGATCCCCTCATACACACATAGAGGCCCTGACATTATGGCGGTCCACACAGAGATGATGTCATCATGTTAGCAGGCCTCTGTACATCAGTGGTCTCCATGTGGTAGTGAACACAGTTTAATAAAGTGTTTTTGTTGTAATGACGTGTTCTTGGGATATTTAAGGTGCCACCACAGTCCTACATGTAAGACAAGGAGTAGCCCTGTAAGCGCGACAAATTAACCATCTAAATCATTCTCTGAGTTTCGTTGTAATTAACAAGCATACATTTCAGAAAAGAAAGCTTCATAGCCAGTTCAAGGTTACTTAACCTGATACACACAGAGACAAAGATGGCTTTGTAAATGTCCCTTCACTCAGTATAGCTATATAGTAATCAATGTAACAAACAATATCTCATAATGTAGAGAGTAAACATTGCCAAAAAAAACGTAATATCTCAATTATACTATTGACAAACAATATGCAAACAGTATATGGTATCGAAAATGTACACAGTATTTGATTATATGATATCCTACGAAAAAGTAAACTGCTGTTATTGTTGAAAACACTTTTTGCGGTCATTTTATATATGGTTACATTTTTATCCATAAACATTTGAGTGCCAATGTGAGAGAAAGTTTTATAAATCATAAAAATAAATTACTTTATCATATGTTTGCATTTTCTTGAAACTGAAGTATAGAGACTGAAAATAACTATTAATTAAATTATAAAATGATTTACACTCTGCCATACCATGACATCTTAAACTTACTTTACACTATGCTATACTATTACATCAACAGCATATTTTTTGTTGCCAGAAGGTTTCGAAATCTCTCATATGCAGATATAGATAATGAGTATTTACTTGTATTCAGTTTAGTTACATTTAAGCTATTGCTGAACAAAGACTACACATATATTAAACAAGTGAACAAGTTAAAAAGTCATAAGATTGACTATACTGCAATTTTACATTAAATTAAATGAAACAACAATGATACACATTCCCCAGGTGCTGGAGACCCTGGTCCTGTTGCTCCAGGCTGTGGACAGTGCTGGATGCTGCTGGTCATTCTGTGTCCATCCTCTGCTCTTCTCCTCTCCCTCCTCTCATCCTCAGTCGTTTAACTGCGCTGCACAAAAACACATAGCGCAGCACCTCATTCTCTGTTTAGCTCTTATTTTTACCACTATGTACCTGTTTACATTTTTTACTTTCCATTAGTTCATCCTGCCCTGTAGTGACTACGACGTCCATTGTCCTTTCGTGTCGCTCACTCTAGGGTTGGCTGGGTATGTGCAATAATAGACGCTTGTTGTCTTGCGAAAGAAGGAATGTCCAGATAAAATTGAAATAAAATATCTTCATTTATTAACGATTGAACCTTTAACTGACTTATCCAAATAACGAAAGTAGGGATTAGTGTAATACAAAGGTAAAACAAAACAACGGCAAGACTAACAAGGTATAAAGACTGTGCTTTTCCAGCCAAAAACCCCCTCTCGCTTCCGGTCCTTTCCTTTTAAGGACAACTTGCCCCTGCACATGGCACAAACAGCAATTAAACATGACAAACACACACACACACACAATACTACAATTTACAACTAAATGAAACCAAGGAAATTGGCTCCTACATAACCGGCCCCTAATTGTACTTTATGTCACCATAAAGACAATTATGCATTTTCAAAAAGGAGCCTGTATCGTGTTCGGCATCAATAATAACAATCAATATGAGGTGTGTGGTGTGATACTCATCCATTGTAGGTCGGGAACTTCCTAAGGCAATGCCTTCCTGAGCTAAGCTCCAATAGCCCAGCTGAAGCAGAGACTGCTATTCTGTGCCTTCCTGCAGCAGACAGATCTTCGTTATGGGTCTCTCCAGAACGCTGGTTGTCGTTTTGATCTTTACAGTTCGTACAAGTCCTTTAGAGTCAGAATTGGCTGTCAACACTCTTCCCAAGATCCAAGAGCCACGTGGTGCAGAGTGGTCAACTACCATGACCACATCTCCAGGTGTGAAGTTTCTTCTCACTTCGCCCCATTTCTGTTTTTCTTGCATGAGGGGCAAGTACTCTTGGCTCCAACGTTTCCAGAATAGATCTGCCATATACTGCACCTGTCTCCAACGGCGTCTTACGTACGGGTCGTTCTTGTCAAAGATTCCGGTTGGCAGAATGGGTTTTGTCTTTAAGAGCAAGATGTGGTTTGGGGTAAGAGGCTCTAGGTCCTGAGGATCACTAGTGACTGTAGTGATTGGGCGGCTGTTCAAGATGGCCTCAACTTCACATAAGACAGTTTGCAGTCCCTCTTCATCTAGAGTCTGCTGTTTCAAAACAGAATGGAGTACCTGTCTTACGGATCGTATGAGCCGCTCCATGCGTCCTCTTTTGATTTCAATAGGGCCAAAATAGTCAACACCCACATTTGTGAATGCAGGTAAGTCCGGCTGGAGCCTTTCCTGTGGCAAGTCAGCCATCTTCTGCTCACCAGTTTTGGCTGTGTGCCGTCTGCACACAACACACTGACCTATGATGTTCCTTGCTGCAGAGTTTGCTTTAATTTCTTCAGAAACTTTCACTTGGTGAAACATTGGCTTAACGTCAGCCATCGTTCCGATTGGATCCTGGCGGAATCTGGTGAGTACTCCTATGAGACGATTGGTTAAGTCAGGACCTTGAAGTAGTTCAGAGTTGAGTGAGGTGCACTTGAAAGATGCTCCACAGTCAAAAACAACTCTGAGTTTTCCTTTCTTGAGGTGGTGCACCCCATGGTGAGGTATGTACCAGACCCTTCCATCTTTACGCCTTAGCTGCCCCTGTGGCACTGCCTCAGCGTAGCCTTTGTCAATGACATCAGTGAGGAATTCCTTGTATTCATCATGGAATGCGTTGTTCCTTTTGAACTTTCTTTTTAGGTTTGAAAGACGTTGTTCAGCAACGTGACGGTTATCAGGCAGTGAAACATCATCTCTCCTGAATGGTAACTTGAGACGGTAGTGTCCGTCTACAATCTTGGCTGACTCTTCAACAATCTTCATGGACTGTTTGTCTTCTATGGACATTTCCTTTGTGTCTTCATATGATTTCTCATTGAAGTCGGTATTATACTGTGAGACCAGTAACTCCTGTAAGTTTACCAATGAAATGCTATTGGCAGAGATTGAGTGATTACTGTTGCCTTTTTCTTTTCCTCCTCTTAATGGACCGTTAACCACCCAGCCTAGTAAGGTCTTTACTGCGTATGGACCCTCTTCTTGGCTATTGATGATCTCCCATGGTTCCATTACCTTCGGCGCATCAGTTCCAATCAACAAGCCAATGTCAGCATCGATGTTGTGTAGTTTGACATTTTTGAGATAGGGCCACCTAGATAGATCATTGGGGTTTGGGATGTTTTGTTTTGTGACGGGCATGGTCTTCTGGGTGTAAGCGTCTGGGAGGGCTATGAATGTGTTGCCATGCAGCTCGCTCACCTCCAGACCTGAGACTATATGACTGCTGACTGTCCTTTCTTGACCCATGGTGCGGAGAAGGATGTTTGTTCCTTTTCCTCTGATATTCAATTGGTGTATGAGTCGGTCTGTACAAAATGTGGCTGAACTGCCCGGGTCAAGGAAAGCATATGTTTGCACTATTTTGTTTCCTTTGCTGGATTTCACTTTAACCGGGACGATAGAAAATACGCACTCCTTTTCACCGGCCCCAATATGCCCACATGCTTTAGGGGAACCCTTCATACCGGTCTTTGATGTTTCCGAATCTTCTGTTGGTCCTGCGATTCCTTTTTCATTGTCCATTTTACCTATGTGAAGCACAGTTGGGTGGGTTTGATTACACACTTTGCATGAGAGACGCCTACTACAGTCTTTGCTCATGTGCCCTGGTATGAGACACCCAAAACAGATTCCCTTTTCCTTTAGGAAACTGATCTTTTCTCTGTGCATTTTCCTTTTGAGTTGTGGACACATGTCCATTGTGTGTCCACTTGAACAGAACAGACAGACTGGCTCATTTGTGAATTGAGATGGAATGGCTTGGCTGCTATCTTGAGGCTGTGATGTCTTTGAATTGGCATTAATGTTCGCAACACTGGTGGCAAAGCTGCTGCTGGTGTATTTTGGCCTCTGTGACTTTGTGACTATGGGCTCCTTTGAACTTGTGCTGCGATAATTGACAACTTGATCTTGAATGTTGCCAAATACTGGGTCTGTGAGGATCTTTACTTGGTTTTCAGTGAACTTGACCAGATCACTGAACCTTGCTTTGCTGTTCCGCCTTTCCTGTAGCTGATATACTTCTGATCTCCATCTTTCTCTGAGTTTATATGGCAACTTGGTGACCAAAGATCTTAGATTGGAGGCTAAGTCAAGCTCCTCCATAGATGCAATTTCCTCCATGGCGTTACAGCACCCTCTGAGATACAAAGCAAAGGCCTCTAATGCTTTAGGGTCCTCGGGTTTGATGGTGGACCAGGACAGGGCCTTTTCTATGTATGCACTGGCGATTTTGAACTCGTTGCCGAAATGCTCCTGGAGGAGGTCTTTGGCTTTCCTATAACCCCTCTCTGGATCCATATAAAGGCACGTTTTGACAAGTTCCCTAGGCTGCCCCCTAGTGTACTGCTCTAAATAGTACAACCTGTCTTTTCCACTGTCAGTCTTGCCTTCTATGACATGCTCAAATGACCTAATAAATGACCTGTATCCGACTGGGTCACCTTCAAATACCTTAATGTCCCTTGGAGGCAAAGCGGAAAGTTGTTGTTGCTTGACAAGAGTGGCAGTGATGTTAGTTTGGTTCTGCAAGATATTGTACAGAGCTGCATCTTGCATGGAGTTAAATTGGGTTGAAGGGATTGGTTGTGCGACATGTGATTGGGCTCGTATAGGGGTTCTTTGTGTTTGAACGGAGTGGTGTGGCGCTTCGACCTCTGGCTGAGCTGGGTGATACAGTGAATGGCCTTCCTTTGGACCCACAGTTAGTGTGTCTTCAGTGCCCCTTTGCACTGGTTCCTTGGTCCCTTTCGTTTCCACTCCAGAAATGTCATGTTTTCCTACATTTTCCTCATAATACTCATTCATTGGATCCACATGTGAAGTTATGATTTGAGTTTCCATGCTATTGAAGACAGTTATTTTAGCTGTAGTAGCTTGTAGCTCTGATATCAGTTCCAAAGTTTCCTTTCGTTTCCTTAGTCGCTCCTTTTGTTTATTCAGTTCTTCCTCTTCCTCCTCCAACGCATGTTTTTCCTTAAGTGCCGTTAATTTTGCCTCTAAAGCAGCCTTCTCTGCTTCCGCATGGATGCGGGCAGAGGCGGTGGATGAAACGGTTGAATTGGACCTGTTGGATACTGAGGAAACACTGTCACTGGGAGCAACTTCTTCATCAGAAACCGTCCTGTTTGTGGAATCTGACAGCCATTTCCCCACATTAACAATAAACTCATTAATGCAGGCTATTTTGGGTTCAAACCAAATGTCGTTGTCCTCGTTGCTCTCTTCCTCGTTCAACAACGTTCGATAGGACATGTGCATTTCTTTAAATTCACTCAATATAGCATGATATTTGACCATGTTGTCCTTTATTTCGTCTTCATTCATATCGTCCTTCATCAATTCCTTGATTACGTTCTGCCTGCGCGTTAGCTGTCCGAGCTTGGCCTTTCTGGATAAGCGCATGTTATTAACATGTTCCTCTAACACATTTGCTGCGGTTTCATCTTCCTTCGAATCTTCCATAGAAGTAGTATTAGCCAATGCTCTATTAGCCATTTTGCACAGCTTGTTTTATCTTTACTCAATATGAATGTTTTAGCACACCATAGTACATGCGTCAATTCCGATTAATTACTTACAGTCCCGATATGAAGTTAACTGCGCTAAGGCACTCCGTATGGCCTGTTCTTTACTTCGTTCAGCAGCGGCACTCCAAATAAGTAATTTCGATCCAATCCACTCCAATAGTGGTCCTGAATCGAGTTTGAATCCACCTCTAACGAACTAATTGTCAAGTTTTACGTTTTAGCTAATAGTGTAGCATTCCAAGCCTTTGAAACTTTTCCTACCGCTCGGTTACGTTGTTTCAGGTCGTCTTTCTTGCGATTCGGTGCCACGCTGTTTCCAAAACAATCCACTTCTCCCTGGATGGTCCAACGATCCAAGAATCCAAAGCTTGTCTTTATACTAATGTAGTGACTACGACGTCCATTGTCCTTTCGTGTCGCTCACTCTAGGGTTGGCTGGGTATGTGCAATAATAGACGCTTGTTGTCTTGCGAAAGAAGGAATGTCCAGATAAAATTGAAATAAAATATCTTCATTTATTAAGGATTGAACCTTTAACTGACTTATCCAAATAACGAAAGTAGGGATTAGTGTAATACAAAGGTAAAACAAAACAACGGCAAGACTAACAAGGTATAAAGACAGTGTGCTTTTCCAGCCAAAAACCCCCTCTCGCTTCCGGTCCTTTCCTTTTAAGGACAACTTGCCCTGTAGGGGGAGCACACGGCACAAACAGCAATTAAACATGACAAACACACACACACACAATACTACAAATTACAACTAAATGAAACCAAGGAAATTGGCTCCTACACTGCCCTGTTCATGATTCCCATTAGCAGCCTCTTGTGGCTTGAGTCAAAGCTACAGTTCAATGTCAGATCACAGTTACTGTCTGATTTTCCCACAGTAGACGACCAGAGTGGAACTAAATAAAGTGTTTTTGGAGTGAAGACATCTCTAGATGGATTGACTCGTGGATGGGCCGTGTGTGATGGGATTAGTGCTTTGAAGACCTTGGCTCTGAACCATCTCCAACTGCTAAAGGCCCCAGAGTTGATCAGACAACACCTGACTCAAGAAATATAACACAAGGAAATAAGGTACCATAACTGTCATGAGTCCAGCACCTTGAGCCTGTTTTGCCTTGGTTTCGTTTATCTCTCTACCTGAAGTCCAAATTTCCTGAGGTTCCTGAACACATCCCGGCTGATTCTCCAACTACGTTCACCTGCTGCAATCTGCACACCTTGTACTGATCTTCACCTCTGCACTATTTAAGTCATGACCAGACATCCATTCCCTGCCGGATCGTTAGCGTAACCAGTATGTTTGGCTCTCGTATCAAGCGGCAAGTTCTTGCATAGTAGTTGCTGTTTTTGTCTGTTTGCCTGTCGCTAATCTGCCGCCTACACCTCTGTCTACAGTTACTCACCTGGATTGTCTCACACCTGCCTGCCTTCCAAATAAACACTCACCTTGTAAATTCCAACTTACCTCGTCTTGGTCTGCTTTTGGGTTCCTGCACTAGACAAATCGTGACAATAACTGCTTTTGCTAGTTCCTAGTTTTCCCCTCCTTTCCTTCCTATTTCTAGTGTTTTATCTTCATACATGCAAGATTCATCCATGGTAAGAAGCTTTAGCTGTACTGACACCATTGTATTCAGACAAGTGCTTCATCATACCACAATCCTTGAAAGGCTTTAGCTTACTTCATTGTAGATCCGAAGCAGCAGTAAATATATTATTCTATGGAGGAAGATTCACTACACGGGATATCCCTCTACCTTCACAGAGACCTTAAAATAAGAGTCCAAACCTCAAAGTTCTGCACCTACTCAGCCATCAATCATCAGAGGATGTGAGGAAGGCAGAGATCAGACCAATAAAAACCCAATGGTTGCTCCTCAAGGGTTGGAGTCTTGCCTAGGCTTTCCATTGTCGCTCATCGTATTGCTATAGCAGGCCACACAAGCAGCACCAAAAAAGTAGAGGGAGTCTACATGTTCATATCCTTATCTGATGGAGCAGGTGATGACACAAACAACTGTATGAACATTTATTTTATTTGCAAAATGACTTACATTATATACTATTGTTTGTATATGCCAGTTAAACCTCGGATTGTGAATGTCCACTGATTAACTTATTTGGGCCCTTGCAGAATGTAAATTTGTTTGAGTTGCTAGGCAAATAACAGCAAGGGGTTCTTTGGGACTTTTATCAAAAGATTCACAACATTATAATTCAATTGTTCAATTATTGTATTCATTGTGTTATTTTAGTCTCCATGACAAATGCTAATATTAGTTTAGAAAGATTGTTGCTGAATTAAACTTCTCTTTACATGCCACCACACTCTATATATACCACTTTGGTGCACCTGGAACAGGTGAATAGCCGGGGGAAAATAATGGCAAGCCTCGCCCCTTGCACAGACATGAAAACGCCAAGAGGGGGAGACAGAGCGAAGCATCTGCTGGGTACGGCCACGGCCGTAACAAAGCGTTTCTGCTCTCCCGAGTGCACTGCCATCTTCTGCCAGAATAAAACCCAATGGGACATGGGCCCTTAGCCAGTTCAAGGTTAAAACCTGATGCACACAGAGAGACAGAGGCCTTTGTACATTTCCCTTCACTCAATCTTAATAGAGAATAAACAATTACAACAAACATTATCAAATAATGTAGATAGCAAACATAACCAAAAGCATAATATCAGCTTTACTTTATCAAGTGTTTGCATTTTCTTGAGACTGAAGTGGAATATTATATTCATCTTCCTCTGGACAGCATAAAGATTAGGTCAAATTCAGGAAGTAGAGCCCTTGTAATTGATTTAAAAAGACTTGGTCATGGTCCCATCCTCTTAGTATTGATGGCTGAGTAGGTGCTGAACTCTGAGGTTTGGACTCTCTTCTTTATAGGTCTCTGAGAACGTAGAGGAATATCCAGTGTAGTGTAACACAGGTCATCTTCATCCTAAAAGAGAGACAGATTTAACTATTAATATTACTATTACATCATTAACGTACTTTACTCTCTGCTATACCATTACATCATCAAAATGCTGTACACTCATCTATAACATTACATAATCAACATAATAGTTGGTTTACCGTCTCAAATCAAACTATTTAACACTGCTTAAGTGTGTCTCCCTTGTTACACCCTTATGAGGCGACTCTACAGGAAGCAGCTACTCTTGACTCTTAACGAACCACATGAAGCTCTGCTGAATGTACTTCTCTTCCCGTGTCTTATAACACCTGACTATCGCTGAACATTGGGTCCATTGATGTTCATTCAGCCATTCACCCTTCATTCAACATCTTTGTACAGCTCTCAACCATAACATGTAAATGTACTCCTTCCAGTCCATACAAACTACCATTAAACCACAAATGTACATACGTATATAAACTATACATTACCTGGTTCCTGATTGATGTTATATCTCTACTGCTGGGTGATCTCTGAGCAACATGGAGGTCTTCATCTTAAAGAAACACAAAAGCAGCACAGGGAAACAGCTGCTGCTTATACAGAAGACAATATGTAGCGTAGGTGTTCTCAAGATACAGAAGATGACAGTTATCAGAGATAAATGCGCTACCTTTTCTTCTGCAGTGGAGGTAGATAACCAAGGATGAGAGGAGGCAGAGGAGAAGAGCAGAGGATGGACACAGGATGGCCAGCAGCATGCAGCACTGTCCACAGTCTGGAGCAGCAGAGTCAGATATATATACATTTATAATATATATTAGTTTAAAATAAAAAAATGGGCGCTAGTTTACCCTTTCACAATGTAATATATACTATTGGTGCATGTCGCCATAAATAACTAAATGTAAATTTCTAATGTCACAGAATCAAAAATGAATTAATCAATGATGCATATTTAATGAATCGATAGGCTCTCTAGCGTCTACAATGAACAGCATCTGATAATTAGTTATATATGAAACAATACATACCAATATCTTGCACTTATATCTGCAGATAAAATCGCAGGATATTTTTAGGATTGTAATAGTAAGGGTAGAATATTTTATCTAGTTAGTGGCACAACTATCTATGATGAGCATATCGACCCATCTTGAGAACATTTTGACTTGATTTTCTTGATACAATCAAATGTTTTCCCCGATTTTGTTCAAGAATTTGTATTAAAGTAATTATAGCACAGATGCATAATGTCCATACATATTATAATTATTTCTAATTATTTCAATAGTAAAAATCATTCATGGAGCATTTCTTTACTTGCAATTTCACATTGCTACACACATCTACACAAAGTTAACTTACCAAATGAAGTCCTTGTGATCACATTTCCATATCTGTAGATATATGTTCGAACAATCATGTCTCCATCTATCACAGCCGGGTTTTCAGTTCCACAGTAGTAGAGACCGAGGTAAGAATCAGTGATGTTCGTAATCAGTAAAGTGTATGATTTTGAAGAAGTGTTCCACATCACATTTAGATGGGATGAATCTTTCTTCTCATTTTCTGCATTCCATCTCAGAATACATGTGGTCTGTTTTTCATGAGAACAGTTCCTGTACCAAACAATACTTTCACCAGATGAGGGTTGACAGTCACAGTGTAGAGTAACATTATCTCCTGGTCTCATGGTCAGCTCCACTACTGTGTTAAAGGACAAACAGCAAAAATATAAAATATGAGTCAGAATGAAGAAATACGCAGCAACATGGAGCTATGTATGGAGACTTTATCAATGGGATATTAAAACACTATTTACTAATCAATCATTAAAACTTGTTGTTGATCAAGATAATAGGCCTAATGTACAACATATAGAATGAATGTATTATTGGAAGAACAAATACAAATATGAATATTTTACCCCAGACGATGGGCAGAAAGACATACATCCAGCGCATGATGATCCGTTGACGAGTAAAGACATTTGACACTTTTCTGACACGCATTTAACCGACAGGCAGAGAGATGAAAAACAACTTGTGATTGGCTGGCCTTGTGGAAAATGTTGAGGTTATCTATCTCTGCATACCAGGTGAGGTTTGGTTGTCAGAAGATCAAAAACATTCTCACGAGCTGAGAGGACCTGAATTTCATTCTGTTTCTAGATTAGATTAAAACAAATATTGATTTCAGCGATTCCAAACTTCAAAATCATGGTTGTAGCAACGGACCAGATAGAAAATTGTTTTTTTAAATAACTTATACTTTAAGAAATGCTCATTTTTTGCAAATGCAAATATAATGATGGATTTAAAAATGTGATGTAAAAATGTTTGGTAATTATTGAAGTTGTTTTTGTAGCATCAGGTCTTTCTAAACCACCAAGTATATAGAAATGTTCTGTTAGTATTTACTATTGTTCCATTATATTCAATTTAATCTTTTACCAAACCGTCTTACAAAATGGTGTTTTCATATGTTCTTAGCATGGGCGGCCCCAGAGGGAATCAATCCCCTATCCTGTCAGGTATGGCAAGGTGCGAAACTGGAATTCATATTGTTGTGGCTCACCAATCCAGTGCAGTAAACCCTGGATCCTTAGTGGCATAAATCAATTGAATAAAAACGACGTTTTTGTACTCAAACAGATATATTTGTTCAGGTTTAGTTATGTCTTGTGTGTGTGTGTGTGTGTGTGTGTGTGTGTGTGTGTGTGTGTGTGTGTGTGTGTGTGTGTGTGTGTGTGTGTGTGTGTGTGTGTGTGATCAGACAACTGTGGCAGCATCTGACAACATTTGGGCCCTTGTATTTGGTAGTTTATATTGTCGACCTTAATCAATAATAAAAACGTGTGTGTGTGCGTTCGTGAATGCCAGTGTGTGTGTGATTTTGTGTGTGTGTGAGTGGGTGTGTGTGTGTGTGAATATTTAATGGTGTTATAACCTCAGCCTGTCTATAAGTAGCATTGCCGGTTGGACTGAGTGCAGAAACCACATCTGATTCCGCTGGCTGTCATTGGTGGTATAGTTTCATTTTGGGGTTTCTGGGTAAACGCCTGTAGAAGCAGGAAACAACAAACACAAGCTATGTCCTTCCTGTCTGATAGTCTATCTCATCACAACTTCAAAGCATAAGAAGAGACATGAAATGACAAAGAAAATGTAATTTTTCAACAAGCTATTTGTTTTGCAAGCAAATGTCGTCAAACTAAAATCACTGAGGTGTGCTTCGATGTAAACCATCATTAACATTTTTTGTGATATAGTTATAGGAATGAACGAATAATAACTAATCAAGATGGAGAGCACTCTAGCCATAGCCTACGCTGCATGTGGAGATACCTCTCAGACACAAGAAAGCAGAGTTATTGTATTTAGTGTGAGTCCTATAGGCATATATTGTACAATTTGAGAGACATATACGTTTCAAAGACATTTAATAAATTTGGTACATGTCCTACTTAATATAATGTATATAGACAAAGCACACAGTATTTCACATTGGTTCTATCAAGACTGATCTCCTTTGTTTTGAGCAAAGCGCTTCTATCGGGTGAAGTTGGTTTTGGATGGCGGTTTGAACCACAGCCTTCGAGGGCATTTCATCTCGTGTCTTTATTATCTTGCACAGATAGGGGCTTTTGTATTTTTATCTTAAACAAAGGTCACGCATGTCCTTTGTCCTACGATACATGTTTTGCCACATCTTAACTCTGAATAGTCTCCAACTACTAAAGACCCCAGAGATTGTCAGACAACACATGACTCAAGAAATATAACACAAGTATATCAGGTACCAGAACTGCTTTTGCTAGTTCCTAGTTTTCCCCTCCTTACCTCCCTAGTTCTAGTGTTTTATCTTCATACATGCAAGATTCATCCATGGTAAGAAGCTTTAGCTGTACAGACACCATTGTATTCAGAAAAGTGCTTCATAATAACACAATCCTGGAACGGCTTTAGCTTACTTCATTGTAGATCCAAAGCAGCAGGAAATATATTATTCTATGAAGGAAGATGCACTACACTGGATGTCCCTCTACCTTCACTGAGACCTTAAAATAAGAGAGTCAAAACCTCAAAGTTCTGCACCTGCTCAGCCATCAATCATCAGAGGATGTGAGGAAGGAAGAGCTCAGACCAAGAACAACCCAATGGTTGCTCCTCAATGGTTGTAATCTTTCCTACACTTTCCATTGTCGCTCATCATATTGCTATAGCGGGCCACACAAGCAGCTCCTTAAAAGTAGAGGGAGTGTACATGTTCACCTTATCTGCTGGAGCAGGTGATGACACAAACAACTGCATGAACATTTATTTTATTTGCCAAATGACTTACACATTAAATACTATTGTTTGTATATGCCAGTTAAACCTCGGATTGTGAATGTACACAGATTAACCTAATTTGGGCCCTTGCAGAATGTCAAGATGTTTGAGTTGCTAGGCAAATAACAGCAAGGGGTTGTTTGGGACTTTAATCAAAGATATTCACAACATTATAATGCAATTGTTCAATTATTGCATTCAATGTTATTTTAGTCTCCATGGCAAATGTTAATATTAGTTTGAAAATATTGTGGCTGAATTAAACATCTCTTTTCATGCCATTACACTCTATATATACCAATGTGGTACACAAAATGGATTGAACATGCTGAAAATAAACTGACAAGAAGTACACAGGAAAACCACAATAACATCCTGTAGCTGAAAAACACAAACCACTGGTGGTCTTAACACTTGCTGCAGTCCATAGAAACAAGTCGTGTAATCACGTTGTAGTATAAACTGTGCTCTTGAGCTCAGAGTTTCAAACCGTGAAATAAATCAAATCTTTCAATTTATTTTGTATGTTTATTAACGTTTAATAATTTTGACAAATTGGATATAGGTTACTTTTCATTCGTTATTAACATGATAAGCTGATCAAAATGTATTGAGGTCAAGAGGAATCCACTTTAATTGAGAATATATAGGTTTCAGAACAAAAACATATTTTAAGGAGAACTTGAAGATTCAGGAGATTTAAGAAATGTGTTCAGAGACAAGAAAGAAGGTTTTAAGGTTGAACAAAAAACGGACAATGTATATATATGCAGACAAAACACACTGAAACATTTACACAAAACGCTATGTGGACACGGGCCCTTAGCCAGTTCAAGGTTAAAACCTGGTACACACAGAGGGACATTGTACATTTCCCTTTACTCAATCTTAATACAGAATAAACAATTACAACAAACAATATCTAATAATTTAGATAACAAACATAGCCAAAAGCGTAATATCAGCTTTACTTCATGGAATAATTGCATTTTCTTGAGACTGAAGTGGAAGATGACATTCTTCCTCCTCTGGACAGCATAAAGATGAGGTCATATTGAGGAAGTAGAGTCCTTGTATTTCTATTAAAAAGACTTGGTCATGTTCACATCCTCTTACTATTGATGGCTGAGTAGGTGCTGAACTCTGAGGTTTGGACTCTCTTCTTTATAGGTCTCTGAGAACGTTGAGGGATATCCAGTGTAGCGTAACACAGGCCATCTTCATCCTAAAAGAGAGACAGATATAACTATTAATATTACTATTACATCATTAATGTACTTTACTCTCTGCTATACCATTACATCATCAACATACTGTACACTCTGCTATAACATTACACCATCAACATAATGTACACTCTGCTATAACATTACACCATCAACATACATTATTGTATTACACCATCAACATAATCGTTGGTTTACCGTCTCAAATCAAACTATTTAACACTGCTTAAGTGTGTCTCCCTTGTTACACTCTTATGAAGCGACTCTACAGGAAGCAGCTACTCTTGACTCTTAAAGAACCACATGAAGCTCTGCTGAATGTACTTCTCTTTCCACGTCTTATAACACGTGACTAAAGCTGAACATTGGGTCCATTGATGTTCATTCACACTTCAGTCAACATCTTTGTATAGCGCTCCACCATAACTTGTAAATGTTCTCCCTCCAGTCCATACAAACTACCATTAAACCACAAATGTACTTACGTATATAAACTATACATTACCTGGTTCCTGATTGATGTTATATCTCTACTGCTGGGTGATCTCTGAGCAACATGGAAGTCTTCATCTTAAAGAAACACAAACAGTCAATATTACGCCACAAAACCAGCACAAGGAGACAGTTGGTGCTTATTCAGAAGACAATATGTAGCGTAGGTGTTCTCAAGATACAGAAGATGACAGTTAACAGATGCGCTACCTTTTCTTCTGCAGCAGAGGTAGACGACCACGGATGAGAGGAGGGAGAGGAGAAGAGCAGAGGATGGACACAGGATGGCCAGCAGCATCCAGCACTGTCCACAGTCTGGAGCAGCAGAGCGTCCAGCACCTGCATCTATAGGCATAATTGAAAGATGTATTTATTTTTTATAAAAAATAATATATTTATATATTTATATATAAATAAATAAATAAAAACTGAGTGCTCATTTTTACCCTTTCACAATGAAATATATATTATTGCTGCATGTCATCATAAATAACTAAATGTACATTTCTAATGTCATAAAAATCACAAATCATTTAATCAATGATACATATTTAATGAATCGGTAGGATCTCCAGCTACTACAATGAACAGCATCTGATAATTAGTTACACATGAAACAATACGTACCATTATCCTGCACTTATATATGCAGATAAAAGCGCAGGATATTTATAGGATTGTAATGATAAGGGTAGAATATTTTATGTAGTTAGTGACATGAATATCTATGATTAGCATATTGACCCATCTTGAAAACATTTTGACTTGATATTTTTGATACAATAAAATGCTATTCTTTTCCCCCAATTTTTTTAGGAATGTGTATTAAAGTAAGTATAGCACAGATGCATATTGTCCATACATATTATAATTATTTCTAATTCATTTCAATTGTAAATAATCATTCATGGAGCATTTCGTTACTTACAATTTCACATTGCTGTACACATCTACACAAAGTAAACTTACCGAATGAAATCCTAGTGGTAACATTTCCATATCTGTGGATCACCTTTGGAACAATCTTGTCTCCATCTGTCACAGCCTGTTTTTCAGTTCCACAGTAGTAGAGACCAAGGTGAGAATCAGTGATGTTCGTGATCAGTAAAATGTATGATTTTGAAAAAGTCTTCCACATCGCATTTAGATGGGATGAATGGGAGTCTTTATTCTCTTGTAATTCCTCCCATGTCAGAATAAATGTAGGCTGATTTTCATGAGAACAGTTCCTGTACCAAACAATACTTTCACCAGATGAGGGTTGACAGTCACAGTGTAGAGTAACATTATCTCCTGGTCTCACAGTCAGCTCCACTACTGTGTTAAAGGACACAACAGCACCTTGAATTAAAAATATTAAATATGAGTCAGAATGAAGAAATACACAGCAACATGGAGCTATATATGGAGACTATTGATGTGATGTAAAACACCATGTACTAATCAATCATTAAAAGTTGTTGTTGATCAAGACAATGGCCAAATGCACAACATATAAAACTCATGTATTATTGAAGTAGGAATAAAAACATGAATATTTTACCCCAGACGATGGGCAGAAAGACATACATCCAGCGCATGATGATCCGTTGACGAGTAAAGACATTTGACACTTTTCTGACACGCAGTTAACCAACAGGCGGAAAGATGATGAACAACTTGTGATTGGCTGTGGAAAATGTTGAGGTTATTTCTCTCTCCGTACCAGGCCAGGTTTGATGTCAAACATAAAAACAGTTTCATTCCGTTTCTACATTAGATTAGATTAGATTGGATTGAAATTTTTATTGATTTCATCGATTCTAAGCTCCAAAATTGCAGTTATAGCAACGAACCAGATAAAGAAAACATTTTCAGAATAACTTCTACTTTAATAAATGCCCATTGTAAATTACCCTAAGTATGGCCCAGCATTCTTCAATCATTTGTTGTTTATTATGTTTATCAATCGTAGAAGTATCAAGGTTATAATTTGGCTCGTTGTTTTTGTTATTAAGGCTGTGGCTTTTATTTTGAAGTAAGACTTTCAGGAAACGGAAATAATAAAACAAGCTCTTTTGGTAGACGGAAACCCGACGGTAGATCGTCCATTGTGTTTTGTAGAACTTCAACTGTTAGTTTTTTGTTCATTTAGCACCTGGCTGATAAGGGCACAAGGTTTGTCATCATTTAGTTTCCTATGGTGTTTAACGTTTTAGTCATATTGTGGTATTTTCTTATAGTTTTGCTGAGTTTAATTTGATTGTGTTTATGCGAACAAGACCGCTCTTTTTGTTCAATTCAAGTCAATGACTTATGACTTATTAAGAGGTCAATGCGTTCTTTTCCTTGTAGAATATTGTAAGGCAGTAGTACCATTAGCCTTTTATCAGAATGTGAATAGATGGTAATAAAAAAATAAATGGTCATTTATTTTTGTTATCTTTTGTAGCTCTTTCGTTGTGTTCAAGGTGTGTTCACGGATCTCAGAGCTACAGTATCGTCTGTTTGCTCAAAAATAAACACTTTTGAACCATCAGTTAGAGCAGACCTGGGCATCGTGTGGCCCACAGGCCCCATGTGGCCCGCCGGCCGGTTCTGAGTGGCCTGCGAGTTCAAAATATTAGTAGTTAGTAAAAATAAAGAAATAATAATATTAATAAATAGTTGTTAGTAAACCAATACCCTGGGCTCTCGTCTGGTCCTTCCCTTGACACTGCCACAATATTCGTAAAAAAAACTTTTAAATAAAAAGCAGTTAAATATCCGAAAACACATGAGAAGAGCTTTTATTGTGAAACTGCTTGTGCGTGCGTGATCGCGATTAGGAGCGTGTGGTTGTTTAGCAAGTGTCATTCATCTTGAATGAACGCATCATCAAAGCATAATAAACTGGAGCAGGTAGCTAGCTAAAATGAGCTGTAAAAAGAGAAAGTTGAACACAGAGTGTCGGGTGTTCAATACAATATGGACTTCAAAGTATTTCTTCACAGAAATCGCTGGTAAAGCTGTGTTTAGTTTGCAATGAACGTATAGCTGTATGTAAGGATTTCAACCTCAACCGTCACTTTCAGACAAAACACGCGAAAAAATACAAAAACCAGTCAGAAAATGAAAAGGTGAGGGCATACCAAGAAAGAAGGAATTGCCAAACCCAGTTATATGCTAGCTCACAAAATTGCCAAAAACAGCAAGCCATTCTCGGACGGGGAATTTATCAGAGTGTTCGGTGGACTCTGTGGAAATACTGTGCCCAGAAAAAGAGGAGATTTGAGCAGCTTTCCCTCTCAAGATGAACGGTCACCAGGCGTGTGGAGGCCATCGCTGGAAATGTGGAGCTGCAGCTGAAAAGCTGCGTGGATAAATCGACCCACTTCTCTTTGGCCCTCGACGAGAGCCGTGATGTCCGCGACACACCCCAACTTCTGATCTTCATGAGAGGGATAACGAAAGAAGTTATTACTGAAGAACTGGCCTCAATGCAGTCAATGAATGGGACTACGACAGGTGGCGATTTATTTGGAAAGGTAACTTTGGTGGGTGTTACAACCGATGGTTGTTCTAATTTGACGGGGGAAAATGTAGGTCTGTTGAAGAGGATGCAGGATAAAGTGACTGAAATCAACCCAGAGCAGAAACTGGTATTTTTACATTGCATTATTCATCAGGAGGTGCTATGTATGGCAGTCCTGAAAATTAACCATGTGGTCGATATTGTCACTAAAATAGATAACTTTATTAGAGCAAGAGCTTTAAATCACTGGCAGTGTGTTGCCCTGTTAGAGGAGCATGAGAGTGAACATACTGACTTGGGCTACCACACAGCTATCAGGTGGCTCAGCTTGGGCAAGGTGCTGAAAAGAGTGTGGGACCTTAAAACGGAAATTAAGGACTTTTGTCAGAAGAAAGGAAAGGAAGTCCCTGAACTAACTAATGCAGACTGGCTTGCTGATTTGGCCTTTGCTGTTGATGTGACTGCTCTCATGCGTGAACTGAATACAACATTACAAGGCAAGGGCCTCTTTGTACATGAGATGTACAGCCTAGTTAAGGCCTTCATGCAGAAGCTGCTGCTTCTATCTCACCAAATGGAGCACAACACTCACCCACTTTCCCACACTGAAAGAGAGGACTCTTATCGGCTGATCACTGCAAGATATATAAATCCATGTTGCAGGCCTTGCATTGTGAGTTTGCAAGGCGTTTTGAAGATTTCAAAGCAGTGGAAAGTGACATGCTCCTGACCTTCTCTCCTTTCACTTGTGATGTGGACAAAGCTCCAAGTCATGTCCAACTGGAACTCATTGACCTGCAGTCTGATGTCCTGCTTGCAAACCATTTCAAATCAGTGCCTTTACCAGCATTCTACTCATCTCTCAAAGAGGAGAACTTTCCACAGATAAGGAATCAAGCTCAGAGAATGCTGGTTCTCTTTGCAACAAGTAGAGAAGAATGCTGAAGAACTCAGGACATTTGCTGATTTCCTACACTCATGTCTCGACGCCATACCTCATGTTAAAGTTCTTGACATTTTGAATGACTGTGAAGAAATTCAGAAACTGGTTCAAAAGCTACCTGACTGGGCAGCATCACAGTGGAACCGAAAAGTCACTAAAGTCATGAAAGACAGGCAGGAGTTTCCTAACTTCCAGGATTTTGTCGTCTTCATGTTAATGGAAGCAGAGATTGCCTGTAATCCTGTAACTTCGTTCCACGCTCTACACTCATCAGAGTCTAACTCAGAGAAACGTTTTCTGAGAGAAAGGAAGCCTAAATCCAGTGTTCTGCATACACAGACCGTTTCAGAGACAGAAACTCAAGGGCAGTTAAAAACGGATTTAAAGCCATCATGTCTGCTCTGTCAAGACAGTAAATATCGCCTACATAGCTGTCCTGAGTTCAAAAGGAAATCTCTGGATGAACGACGAAAATATGTGAAAGAAAAGAGACTCTGTTATGGTTGCCTGAAATCAGGCCATAATGCAAAAGACTGCCGTCAACGACTCTCATGTGACAGCTGTAAAGGAAAACATCCTACGGTTCTCCGTGACGACATCCACACTAAAGCCAGAACCATGTCCGTCCCAAATCAGAGCAGCACAGATCAAGCTGCAACCGCATTGTCTCTCAGTGTGGAAACTGAGAAACTATCTGCTAGCACCTCAATGATTGCGCCAGTGTGGGTTTCCTCTATCAGCAATCCAGGTACAGAAAGGCTTGCTAATGCTCTGCTTGACACTCAGTGATACAGTCTTTATTGACCAAGAAGTTAGCAATAGCTTACAAACCAAGACACATCCTGTAAGGCTGAAGCTAACTACAGTGATTGGAAAAGATGCATTAATGCACAGTCAAAGAGTCTCTGGTCTCAGAGTGAGAGGTTACAACTCCCCAATCCTCATTAATCTCCCTCCTGCCTACACCAAGGATTGCATACCAGTGAATCGAACACACATTCCTTCCTGTGAAACGGCAAGGCACTGGAATCATGTCACCACAATAGCAGATGAAATCCCACCACAGCTGGAGTGTGAAGTTGGTCTTTTAATAGGCTACAATTGCTCAAGGGCACTGGCACCACGACAAGTAATCCTGGGAGGAGATAGTGAACCCTACGTGGTTTGCACAGATCTGGGAAGGAGTATTGTGGGTTGTTCATCACCACACCATGACTCACCAAGCATCACCAACATGTGCCGCAGAGTTGCTGTCAAATAGCTTCCTCCAGTGACTCCAACAGATGCAATTAGGATTCTTGAGTCTGACTTTAAGGATACCAGTAAAGATGGCAAGACTGTGTCTCAGGATGACATCCTCTTCCTGAATATGTTAAAGAAAGGAATTCAGAGGAACACTCATGGCCACTATGAGATGCCACTCCCCTTTTAAGAGAAACCCTACCTCCCTGACAAAAAGCAACTAGCCATTGTCCGGCTCAGTCATCTTAAAAGAAAGCTGCTGAAAGATAAGTACAAGGAACGCTATGTGAAGATTATGAATGAGGTCATCGAAAAAGGTGAGGAAGAGGAAGTTCACGATCAGGGGAAGGAAGGAGAGAAATGGTATATTCCCCACCACGGAATCTACCACCCCAAAAAACCTGAGAAACTCTGTGGTTTTTGATTGCTCTGCTAAGTACAGGGGAACTAGCCTAAATGACCATCTTCTGTCAGGCCCACACCTGCTGAATAATCTAACCCGTGTCCTCATCAGATTTAGACAACACCATATCGCACTGATGTATGACATTGAGAAGATGTTTCATCAGTTCCATGTGTATGAAGCTGACAGAAACTATGTACGTTTCCTCTGGTGGAAAGATGGTGCCTTAAGTACAGAACCACAAAAATGTTGCATGAAGGTTCATCTCTTTGGTGCTGCGTCATCACCAGGATGCGCAAACTACAGACTGAAGCAACATGCTAAGGACAATGAGAGCCTGTTTCCATTTGGCTCACAGTTCATCATGAAAGACCTCTATGTTGATGACGGTGTTACTAGCATAGCAAGTGTGGATGTTACAAGTTTGTATGTATCAACAGATCAGTGCTGGAGAGTATACCGCCATCTGAGCGTGCTTGTTTTTCTAGCACCAGGTCTTTCCAAACCACCAATAATACAGAACTATATGCTAAATAAGTTAGCATTTACACAGTATTATTCAATTTGTTCTTTTTTTCAAACTGTCGTGTTTGCATATGTTCTTAGCCTGATTCCCCAGAGAGAATCAAACCCATACCCTATGTCAGTTTGGCAAGCTGTGAAACTGGAATAAATAATATCTACTGGCTGACCCATTGCAGTAAACCCTGGATCCTTAGTGTCAAACTATTGAAAATAAGGCATTTGTACTTTAACAGAAACCCTTTTTTCAGGGTTAGCTGTATCTATTTCTCATCTGTCCCGTTCTGTTCAATATAGTCTATGCATGGACTTTACATTTTGTCTGTTGTTCATAGGGTTATGTGCATATACGTGTGTGTGTGTGTGTGTGTGTGTGTGTGTGTGTGTGTGTGTGTGTGTGTGTGTGTGTGTGTGTGTGTGTGTGTGTGTGTGTGTGTGTGTGTGTGTGTGTGTGTGTGTGTGTGTGTGTGTGTGTGAGAGAGAGAATGTTTGGATAGTGTGATTGTCTCAGCCTCTGTCTATAAGTAGCATTGCAGGGTGGACTGTGTGCAGAAACCACCACTGTTTTTGGAGGCCTGTGTAATAAGTTATGATGTATTGGTGGTAGTGTTTCATTGTGGTGTTTCTGGGTAAAAGCCTGTAGAAGCAGGCAACAACAAACAACACACTTTGTTCTTCATGTCTGATAGTCTATCTTCTCACAACTTCAAAGCATGAGAAGAGACAAACAACCATCCAAGACTAAGCTTCTGGTTTTCTGCCTCATTTCTTCTCTGTTGGCAATGAAGTAGTTCTTAACCAATTAGCTTCTGATGAAAGATAATATCTATCGATTGACCAGTACAATTAAACTCAGAAAATCATGTAAGTTGTTGTTTGCTGTGAAAAATGATAATAATAATAAAAAGTATTTAAAGGGCCTCTTTTACCACCTGGTAAGTCTGTGAATGACCATTTCAAGTTGTTTCAAACCTGCCCTGTGACGCAGAGACATCACAAGTGGGAGTGTCCACTAAATGTATACTGTGTAGATAAGTCTATCCATTAAACATCCTGACCTCTAGTGGTAAGATACAGTGATACAACAGCATCACAGAAACCACGCGGGCCTGATGCTGTGTGGGGCTTGTAAAATCTTTGTTCCTTCCCAAGTATATAAATTCATACACTTATATAAAATATTCTGTGAAAATGTTAAAAACAAAAATGACTTTTTGCTTTTTACACTTGCAACACAATTACACAACCACAGTATGATTATTTTTTAAACTTTTTATTTATATTAGAATTTGCTTAATGACTTAATATTGTTAGCTGCTAATAGTTGTATTAAAAAGACTTGGTCATGGTCACATCCTCTTATTATTGATGGCTGAGTAGGTGCTGAACTCTGAGGTTTGGACTCTCTTCTTTATAGGTCTCTGAGAACGTTGAGGGATATCCAGTGTAGTGTAACACAGGTCATCTTCATCCTAAAAGACAGACAGATATAACTATTAATATTACTATTACATCATTAATGTACTTTACTCTCTGCTATACCATTATATCATCAAAATACTGTTCACTCTGCTATAACATTACATCATCAACATAATAGTTGGTTTATCGTCTCAAATCAAACTAGTGAACATTGCTTAAGTGTTTCTCCCTTGAAGTGTGTCTCCCTTATGAGACGACTCTACAGGAAGCAGCTACTCTTGACTCTTAAAGAACCACATGAAGCTCTACTGAATGTACTTCTCTTCCCGTGTCTTATAACACCTGACTATCGCTGAACATTGGGTCCATTGATGTTCATTCAGCCATTCACCCTTCATTCAACATCTTTGTACAGCTCTCAACCATAACATGTAAATGTACTCCCTACAGTCCATACATACCACCATCACACCACTAATGTACATATCTATATAAACTATACATTACCTGGTTCCTGATTGATGTTATATCTCTACTGCTGGGTGATCTCTGAGCAACATGGAGGTCTTCATCTTAAAGAAACACAAACAGTCATTATTACGCCACAAAACCAGCACAGGGAAACAGCTGCTGCTTATACAGAAGACAATATGTAGCGTAGGTGTTCTCAAGATACAGAAGATGACAGTTAACAGAGATAAATGCGCTACCTTTTCTTCTGCAGCGGAGGTAGATAAGCAAGGACGAGAGGAGGGAGAGGAGGAGAGCAGAGGATGGACACAGGATGGCCAGCAGCATCCAGCACTGTCCACACTCTGGAGCAGCAGAGTCATATATATATATATATATATATATATATATATATATATATACATTTATGATATATATACGTTTAAAATAAAAAACTGGGCGCTAGTTTACCCTTTCACAATTGAATATGTACTATTGCTGCATGCCGTAATAAATAACTAAATGTAAATTTCTAATGTCAGAATCAAAAATAAATTAATCAATGATGCATATTTAATGAATCGATATGCTCTCTAGCATCTACAATGAACAGCATCTGATAATTAGTTATATATGAAACACTACATACCAATATCTTGCACTTATATCTGCAGATAAAAGCGCAGGATATTTTTAGGATTGTAATGGTAAGGGTAGAATATTTTATCTAGTTAGTGGCACAACTATCTATGATGAGCATATCGACCCATCTTGAGAACATTTTGACTTGATTTTCTTGATACAATCAAATGTTTTCTCCAAATTTTTTCAAGGATTTGTATTAAAGTAATTATAGCACAGATGCATAATGTCCATACATATTATAATTATTTCTAATTATTTCAATAGTAAAAATCATTCATGGAGCATTTCTTTACCTGCAATTTCACATTGCTACACACATCTACACAAAGTCAACTTACCAAATGAAATCCTTGTGATCACATTTCCATATCTGTGGATATATTTTAGAACAATCATGTCTCCATCTGTCACAGCCTGTTTTTCAGTTCCACAGTAGTAGAGACCAAGGTGAGAATCAGTGATGTTTGTAATCAGTAAAGTGTATGATTTTGAAGAGTTGTTCTGCATCACATTTAGATGGGATGAATCTTTCTTCTCATTTTCTGCATTCCATCTCAGAATACACGTGGTCTGTTTTTCATGAGAACAGTTCCTGTACCAAACAATACTTTCACCAGATGAGGGTTGACAGTCACAGTGTAGAGTAACATTATCTCCTGGTCTCATGGTTAGCTCCACTACTGTGTTAAAGGACACAACAGCACCTTGAATTAAAAATATTAACTATGAGTCAGAATGAAGAAATACACAGCAACATGGAGCTATATATGGAGACTATTGATGTGATGTAAAACACCATGTACTAATCAATCATTAAAAGTTGTTGTTGATCAAGACAATAGGCCTAATGTACAACATATAGAATGAATGTATTATTGGAAGAACAAATACAAATATGAATATTTTACCCCAGACGATGGGCAGAAAGACATACACCCAGCGCATGATGATCCGTTGACGAGTAAAGACATTTGATACTTTTCTGACACGCATTTGACCGACAGGCAGAGAGATGAAAAACAACTTGTGATTGGCTGGCCTTGTGGAAAATGTTGAGGTTATCTATCTCTGCATAACAGGTGAGGTTTGGTTGTCAGAAGATCAAAAACATTCTCACGAGCTGAGATGACCTGAATTTCATTCTGTTTCTAGATTAGATTAAAACAAATATTGATTTCAGCGATTCCAAACTTAAAAATCATGGTTGTAGCAACGGACCAGATATAATTTTTTTTTTTTAATAACTTCTACTTTAAGAAATGCTCATTTTTTGCAAATGCAAATATAATGATGGATTTAAAAATGTGATGTAAAAATGTTTGGTAATTATTGAAGTTGTTTTTGTTGCATCAGGTCTTTCCAAACCACCAAGTATAAAGAAATGTTCTGTTAGTATTTACTATTGTTCCATTATATTCAATTTAATCTTTTACCAAACCGTCTTACAAAATAGTGTTTTCATATGTTCTTAGCATGGGCGGCCCCAGAGGGAATCAATCCCCTATCCTGTCAGGTTTGGCAAGGTGCGAAACTGGAATTCATATTGTTGTGGCTCACCAACCCAGTGCAGTAAACCCTGGATCCTTAGTGTCATAGATAAATTGAATAAAAACGACGATTTTGTACTCAGATACATTTGTTCAGGTTTAGTTATGTCTTGTGTGTGTGTGTGTGTGTGTGTGTGTGTGTGTGTGTGTGTGTGTGTGTGTGTGATCAGACAACTGTGGCAGCATCTGACAATATTTGGGCCCTTGTATTTGGTAGTTTATATTGTCGACCTTAATCAATAATAAAAATGTGTGTGTGTGCGTTCGTGAATGCCAGTGTGTGTGTGATTTTGTGTGTGTGTGTGTGAATATTTAATGGTGTTATAGCCTCAGCCTGTCTATAAGTAGCATTGCGGGTTGGACTGTGTGCAGAAACCACATCTGATTCCGCTGGCTGTCATTGGTGGTATAGTTTCATTTTGGGGTTTCTGGGTAAACGCCTATAGAAGCAGGAAACAACAAACAACACACTCTGTCCTTCCTGTCTGATAGTCTATCTCATCACAACTTCAAAGCATAAGAAGAGACATGAAATGACAAAGAAAATGTAATTTTTCAACAAGCTATTTGTTTTGCAAGCAAATGTCGTCTAACTAAAATCACTGAGGTGTGCTTCGATGTAAACCATCATTAACATCGTTTGTGATATAGTTATAGGAATGAACGAATAATAACTAATCAAGATGGAGAGCACTCTAGCCATAGCCTACGCTGCATGTGGAGATACCTCTCAGACACAAGAAAGCAGAGTTATTGTATTTAGTGTGAGTCCTATAGGCATATATTGTACAATTTGAGAGACATATACGTTTCAAAGACATTTAATACAGTTGGTACATGTCCTACTTAATATAATGTATATAGACAAAGCATACAGTATTTCACATTGGTGCTATAAAGACTGATCTCCTTTGTTTTGAGCAAAGCACTTCTATCGGGTGAAGTTGGTTTTGGATGGCGGTTTGAACCACAGCCTTCGAGGGCATTTCATCTCGTGTCTTTATTATCTTGCACAGATAGGGGCTTTTGTATTTTTATCTTAAACAAAGGTCACGCATGTCCTTTGTCCTACGATATATGTTTTGCCACATCTTAACTCTGAATAGTCTCCAACTACTAAAGACCCCAGAGATTGCCAGACAACACATGACTCAATAAATATAACACAAGTATATCAGGTACCAGAACTGCTTTTGCTAGTTCCTAGTTTTCCCCTCCTTACCTCCCTAGTTCTAGTGTTTTATCTTCATACATGCAAGATTCATCCATGGTAAGAAGCTTTAGCTGTACTGACACCATTGTATTCAGAGAAGTGCTTCAGAATAACACAATCCTGGAAAGGCTTTAGCTTACTTCATTGTAGATCCAAAGCAGCAGGAAATATATCATTCTATGGAGGAAGATGCAGTACACTGGATATCCCTCTACCTTCACTGAGACCTTAAAATAAGAGAGTCCAAACCTCAAAGTTCTGCACCTGCTCAGCCATCAATCATCAGAGGATGTGAGGAAGGAAGAGCTCAGACCAAGAACAACCCAGTGGTTGCTCCTCAATGGTTGTAATCTTTCCGACACTTTCCATTGTCGCTCATCATATTGCTATAGCGGGCCACACAAGCAGCTCCTTAAAAGTAGAGGGAGTCTACATGTTCACCTTATCTGCTGGAGCAGGTGATGACACAAACAACTGCATGAACATTTATTTTATTTGCCAAATGACTTACACATTAAATACTATTGTTTGTATATGCCAGTTAAACCTCGGATTGTGAATGTCCACTGATTAACTTATTTGGGCCCTTGCAGAATGTCAAGATGTTTGAGTTGCTAGGCAAATAACAGCAAGGGGTTGTTTGGGACTTTAATCAAAGATATTCACAACATTATAATGCAATTGTTCAATTATTGCATTCAATGTTATTTTAGTCTCCATGGCAAATGTTAATATTAGTTTGAAAATATTGTGGCTGAATTAAACATCTCTTTTCATGCCATTACACTCTATATATACCAATGTGGTACACAAAATGGATTGAACATGCTGAAAATAAACTGACAAGAAGTACACAGGAAAACCACAATGGCATCCTGTAGCTGAAAAACACAAACCACTGGTGGTCTTAACACTTGCTGCAATTTTGTAACAGGTCATGTAATCACGTATCAGCATACACTGTGCTCTTGGGCTCAGAGTTTGCACCTCACACTTAATGAGCTAAGGTTGTGCAGCCAATAGAAAACAACCGCTCTGTAAAATCACACTGAAATGTTCACCAACTCTCCTTAAGACCCAAACAGAACGGTTTTCAACTGAAAATAGTGATTTGGGGATTTAGTCTTTCATGAACATAAAGACAGGCGCCTCTTGGTTCACATATTATCTTCATCATTGAAAACTAAAGATATAACATGAATGTAAAAACTGTTAGTTTCCATGTTGTTCGGCAAAAGGAAGTTTCATACCAAGCATCGTGGGTCAGCAGGCCACATACACACAAAGAAGAGGAGTGTAACTCAGTCTGCATGGGAGGATCCCCTCATACACACATAGAGGCCCTGACATTATGGAGGTCCACACAGAGATGATGTCATCATGTTAGCAGGCCTCTGTACATCCGTGGTCTCCATGTGGTAGTGAACACAGTTTAATAAAGTAGTTTGGTTGTAATGACGTGTTCTTGGGATATTTAAGGTGCCACCACAGTCCTACATGTAAGACAAGGAGTTGCCCTGAAAGTGCGACAAATTAACCATCTAAATCATTCTCTGAGTTTCGTTGTAATTAACAAGCATACATTTCAGAAAAGAAAGCTTCATAGCCAGTTCAAGGTTACTTAACCTGATACACACAGAGACTAAGAGGGCTTTGTAAATGTCCATTCACTCAGTATAGCTATTTAGTAATCAATGTAACAAACAATATCTCATAATGTAGAGAGTAAACATTGCCAAAAAAAACGTAATATCTCACTCATACTATTGACAAACAATATGCAAACAGTATATGGTTTCGCAAATGTACACACAGTATTTGATTATATGATATCCTACGAAAAAGTAAACTGCAGTTATTGATGAAAACACTTTTTGCAGTCATTTTATATATGGTTACATTTTTATCCATGAACATTTGAGTGCCAATGTGAGAGAAAGTTTTATAATCATAAAAATGCATTACTTTATCATATGTTTGCATTTTCTTGAAACTGAAGAATAGAGACTGAAAATAACTATTAATTAAATTATAAAATGATTTACACTCTGCCTTACCATGACATCATAAACTGACTTTATACTATGCTATACTATTACATCAACAGCATATTTATTGTTGCGAGAAGGTTTCGAAATCTCTCATATGCAGATATAGTTTATGACTATTTACTTGTATTCAGTTTAATTACATTTAAGCTATTGCTGAACAAAGACTACACATATATTAAACAAGTGAACAAGTTAAAAAGTCATAAGATTGACTATACTGCAATTTTACATTAAATTAAATGAAACAACAATGATACACATTCCCCAGGTGCTGGAGACCCTTGTCCTGTTGCTCCAGGCTGTGGACAGTGCTGGATGCTGCTGGTCATCCTGTGTCCATCCTCTGCTCTTCTCCTCTCCCTCCTCTCATCCTCAGTCGTTTAACTGCGCTGCACAAAAACACATAGCGCAACACCTCATTCTCTGTTTAGCTCTTATTTTTACCACTATGTACCTGTCTACATTTTTTACTTTCCATTAGTTCATCCTGCCCTGTTCATGATTCCCATTAGCAGCCTCTTGTGGGTTGAGTTAAAGCTACAGTTCAATGTCAGATCACAGTTACTGTCTGATTTTCCCACAGTAGTCGACCAGAGTGGAACTAAATAAAGTGTTTTTGGAGTGCAGACATCTCTAGATGGATTGACTCATGGATGGGCCGTGTGTGATGGGCTTAGTGCTTTGAAGACCTTGGCTCTGAACCATCTCCAACTGCTAAAGACCCCAGAGTTGATCAGACAATACCTGACTCAAGAAATATAACACAAGGAAATCAGGTACCACAACCGCTTTTGCTAGTTCCTAGTTTACCCCTCCTTGCCTTTCTAATTCTAGTGTTTTATCTTCATACATAAGAAGCTTTAGCTGTACTGACACCATTGTATTCAGAGAAGTGCTTCATAATAACACAATCCTGGAACGGCTTTAGCTTACTTCATTGTAGATCCGAAGCAGCAGGAAATATATCATTCTATGGAGGAAGATGCAGTACACTGGATATGCCTCTACCTTCACAGAGACCTTAAAATAAGAGAGTCCAAACCTCAAAGTTCTGCACCTACTCAGCCATCAATCATCAGAGGATGTGAGGAAGGCAGAGATCAGACCAATAAAAATCCAATGGTTGCTCCTCAAGGGTTGGAGTCTTGCCTAGGCTTTCCATTGTCACTCATCGTGTTGCTATAGCAGGCCACACAAGCAGCACCAAAAAAGTAGAGGGAGTCTACATGTTCATATCCTTATCTGATGGAGCAGGTGATGACACAAACAACTGTATGAACATTTATTTTATTTGCAAAATGACTTACATTATATACTATTGTTTGTATAATGTCAGTTAAACCTCGGATTGTGAAAGTCCACTGATTAACTTATTTGGGCCCTTGCAGAATGTCAATTTGTTTGAGTTGCTAGGCAAATAACAGCAAGGGGTTGTTTGGGACTTTTATCAAAAGATTCACAACATTATAATTCAATTGTTCAATTATTGTATTCATTGTGTTATTTTAGTCTCCATGGCAAATGCTAATATTAGTTTAGAAAGATTGTGGCTGAATAAATACTCAATACTCAATACTCATAAATGACTCTTAAAGAACCACATGAAGCTCTGCTGAATGCACTTCTCTTCCAGCGTCTTATAACACCTGACTATCGCTGAACATTGGGTCCATTGATGTTCATTCAGCCATTCACCCTTCATTCAACATCTTTGTACAGCGCTCCACCATAACATGTAAATGTACTCCCTCCAATCCATACATACTACCATCACACCACTAATGTACTTACGTATATAAACTATACATTACCTGGTTCCTGATTGATGTTATATCTCTACTGCTGGGTGATCTCTGAGCAACATGGAGGTCTTCATCTTAAAGAAACACAAACAGTCATTATTACGCCACAAAACCAGCACAGGGAGAGAGTTGCTGCTTATACAGAAGACAATATGTACATAGGTGTTCTCAAGATACATAAGATGACAGTTAACAGAGATAAATGCACTACCTTTTCTTCTGCAGCGGAGGTATATAACCAAGGAGGAGAGGAGGGAGAGGAGGAGAGCAGAGGATGGACACAGGATGACCAGCAGCATCCAGCACTGTCCACAGCCTGGACCAGCAGAGCTTCCAGCACCTGCATCTATAGGCGTAACTGAAAGATGTATTTATTTACAACATACATTATAGTATTACACCATCAACATAATCGTTGATTTACCGTCTCAAATCAAACTATTGAACACTGCTTAAGTGTGTCTCCCTTGTTACACCCTTCTGAGGCGACTCTATAGGAAGCAGCTACTCTTGACTCTTAAAGAACCACATGAAGCTCTGCTGAATGCACTTCTCTTCCAGCGTCTTATAACACCTGACTATCGCTGAACATTGGGTCCATTGATGTTCATTCAGCCATTCACCCTTCATTCAACATCTTTGTACAGCGCTCCACCATAACATGTAAATGTACTCCCTCCAGTCCATACATACTACCATCACACCACTAATGTACTTACGTATATAAACTATACATTCTAGATTAGATTAAAACAAATATTGATTTCAGCGATTCCAAACTTAAAAATCATGGTTGTAGCAACGGACCAGATATAATTTTTTTTTTTTAATAACTTCTACTTTAAGAAATGCTCATTTTTTGCAAATGCAAATATAATGATGGATTTAAAAATGTGATGTAAAAATGTTTGGTAATTATTGAAGTTGTTTTTGTTGCATCAGGTCTTTCCAAACCACCAAGTATAAAGAAATGTTCTGTTAGTATTTACTATTGTTCCATTATATTCAATTTAATCTTTTACCAAACCGTCTTACAAAATAGTGTTTTCATATGTTCTTAGCATGGGCGGCCCCAGAGGGAATCAATCCCCTATCCTGTCAGGTTTGGCAAGGTGCGAAACTGGAATTCATATTGTTGTGGCTCACCAACCCAGTGCAGTAAACCCTGGATCCTTAGTGTCATAGATAAATTGAATAAAAACGACGATTTTGTACTCAGATACATTTGTTCAGGTTTAGTTATGTCTTGTGTGTGTGTGTGTGTGTGTGTGTGTGTGTGTGTGTGTGTGTGTGTGTGTGTGTGTGATCAGACAACTGTGGCAGCATCTGACAATATTTGGGCCCTTGTATTTGGTAGTTTATATTGTCGACCTTAATCAATAATAAAAATGTGTGTGTGTGCGTTCGTGAATGCCAGTGTGTGTGTGATTTTGTGTGTGTGTGTGTGAATATTTAATGGTGTTATAGCCTCAGCCTGTCTATAAGTAGCATTGCGGGTTGGACTGTGTGCAGAAACCACATCTGATTCCGCTGGCTGTCATTGGTGGTATAGTTTCATTTTGGGGTTTCTGGGTAAACGCCTATAGAAGCAGGAAACAACAAACAACACACTCTGTCCTTCCTGTCTGATAGTCTATCTCATCACAACTTCAAAGCATAAGAAGAGACATGAAATGACAAAGAAAATGTAATTTTTCAACAAGCTATTTGTTTTGCAAGCAAATGTCGTCTAACTAAAATCACTGAGGTGTGCTTCGATGTAAACCATCATTAACATCGTTTGTGATATAGTTATAGGAATGAACGAATAATAACTAATCAAGATGGAGAGCACTCTAGCCATAGCCTACGCTGCATGTGGAGATACCTCTCAGACACAAGAAAGCAGAGTTATTGTATTTAGTGTGAGTCCTATAGGCATATATTGTACAATTTGAGAGACATATACGTTTCAAAGACATTTAATACAGTTGGTACATGTCCTACTTAATATAATGTATATAGACAAAGCATACAGTATTTCACATTGGTGCTATAAAGACTGATCTCCTTTGTTTTGAGCAAAGCACTTCTATCGGGTGAAGTTGGTTTTGGATGGCGGTTTGAACCACAGCCTTCGAGGGCATTTCATCTCGTGTCTTTATTATCTTGCACAGATAGGGGCTTTTGTATTTTTATCTTAAACAAAGGTCACGCATGTCCTTTGTCCTACGATATATGTTTTGCCACATCTTAACTCTGAATAGTCTCCAACTACTAAAGACCCCAGAGATTGCCAGACAACACATGACTCAATAAATATAACACAAGTATATCAGGTACCAGAACTGCTTTTGCTAGTTCCTAGTTTTCCCCTCCTTACCTCCCTAGTTCTAGTGTTTTATCTTCATACATGCAAGATTCATCCATGGTAAGAAGCTTTAGCTGTACTGACACCATTGTATTCAGAGAAGTGCTTCAGAATAACACAATCCTGGAAAGGCTTTAGCTTACTTCATTGTAGATCCAAAGCAGCAGGAAATATATCATTCTATGGAGGAAGATGCAGTACACTGGATATCCCTCTACCTTCACTGAGACCTTAAAATAAGAGAGTCCAAACCTCAAAGTTCTGCACCTGCTCAGCCATCAATCATCAGAGGATGTGAGGAAGGAAGAGCTCAGACCAAGAACAACCCAGTGGTTGCTCCTCAATGGTTGTAATCTTTCCGACACTTTCCATTGTCGCTCATCATATTGCTATAGCGGGCCACACAAGCAGCTCCTTAAAAGTAGAGGGAGTCTACATGTTCACCTTATCTGCTGGAGCAGGTGATGACACAAACAACTGCATGAACATTTATTTTATTTGCCAAATGACTTACACATTAAATACTATTGTTTGTATATGCCAGTTAAACCTCGGATTGTGAATGTCCACTGATTAACTTATTTGGGCCCTTGCAGAATGTCAAGATGTTTGAGTTGCTAGGCAAATAACAGCAAGGGGTTGTTTGGGACTTTAATCAAAGATATTCACAACATTATAATGCAATTGTTCAATTATTGCATTCAATGTTATTTTAGTCTCCATGGCAAATGTTAATATTAGTTTGAAAATATTGTGGCTGAATTAAACATCTCTTTTCATGCCATTACACTCTATATATACCAATGTGGTACACAAAATGGATTGAACATGCTGAAAATAAACTGACAAGAAGTACACAGGAAAACCACAATGGCATCCTGTAGCTGAAAAACACAAACCACTGGTGGTCTTAACACTTGCTGCAATTTTGTAACAGGTCATGTAATCACGTATCAGCATACACTGTGCTCTTGGGCTCAGAGTTTGCACCTCACACTTAATGAGCTAAGGTTGTGCAGCCAATAGAAAACAACCGCTCTGTAAAATCACACTGAAATGTTCACCAACTCTCCTTAAGACCCAAACAGAACGGTTTTCAACTGAAAATAGTGATTTGGGGATTTAGTCTTTCATGAACATAAAGACAGGCGCCTCTTGGTTCACATATTATCTTCATCATTGAAAACTAAAGATATAACATGAATGTAAAAACTGTTAGTTTCCATGTTGTTCGGCAAAAGGAAGTTTCATACCAAGCATCGTGGGTCAGCAGGCCACATACACACAAAGAAGAGGAGTGTAACTCAGTCTGCATGGGAGGATCCCCTCATACACACATAGAGGCCCTGACATTATGGAGGTCCACACAGAGATGATGTCATCATGTTAGCAGGCCTCTGTACATCCGTGGTCTCCATGTGGTAGTGAACACAGTTTAATAAAGTAGTTTGGTTGTAATGACGTGTTCTTGGGATATTTAAGGTGCCACCACAGTCCTACATGTAAGACAAGGAGTTGCCCTGAAAGTGCGACAAATTAACCATCTAAATCATTCTCTGAGTTTCGTTGTAATTAACAAGCATACATTTCAGAAAAGAAAGCTTCATAGCCAGTTCAAGGTTACTTAACCTGATACACACAGAGACTAAGAGGGCTTTGTAAATGTCCATTCACTCAGTATAGCTATTTAGTAATCAATGTAACAAACAATATCTCATAATGTAGAGAGTAAACATTGCCAAAAAAAACGTAATATCTCACTCATACTATTGACAAACAATATGCAAACAGTATATGGTTTCGCAAATGTACACACAGTATTTGATTATATGATATCCTACGAAAAAGTAAACTGCAGTTATTGATGAAAACACTTTTTGCAGTCATTTTATATATGGTTACATT
Source organism: Lota lota (assembly GCA_026745465.1). Classification (NCBI taxonomy): domain Eukaryota; kingdom Metazoa; phylum Chordata; class Actinopteri; order Gadiformes; family Lotidae; genus Lota; species Lota lota. The sequence goes on along the minus strand of JACYXH010000312.1, from coordinate 2,780,653 downwards.
TTTATCCATGAACATTTGAGTGCCAATGTGAGAGAAAGTTTTATAATCATAAAAATGCATTACTTTATCATATGTTTGCATTTTCTTGAAACTGAAGAATAGAGACTGAAAATAACTATTAATTAAATTATAAAATGATTTACACTCTGCCTTACCATGACATCATAAACTGACTTTATACTATGCTATACTATTACATCAACAGCATATTTATTGTTGCGAGAAGGTTTCGAAATCTCTCATATGCAGATATAGTTTATGACTATTTACTTGTATTCAGTTTAATTACATTTAAGCTATTGCTGAACAAAGACTACACATATATTAAACAAGTGAACAAGTTAAAAAGTCATAAGATTGACTATACTGCAATTTTACATTAAATTAAATGAAACAACAATGATACACATTCCCCAGGTGCTGGAGACCCTTGTCCTGTTGCTCCAGGCTGTGGACAGTGCTGGATGCTGCTGGTCATCCTGTGTCCATCCTCTGCTCTTCTCCTCTCCCTCCTCTCATCCTCAGTCGTTTAACTGCGCTGCACAAAAACACATAGCGCAACACCTCATTCTCTGTTTAGCTCTTATTTTTACCACTATGTACCTGTCTACATTTTTTACTTTCCATTAGTTCATCCTGCCCTGTTCATGATTCCCATTAGCAGCCTCTTGTGGGTTGAGTTAAAGCTACAGTTCAATGTCAGATCACAGTTACTGTCTGATTTTCCCACAGTAGTCGACCAGAGTGGAACTAAATAAAGTGTTTTTGGAGTGCAGACATCTCTAGATGGATTGACTCATGGATGGGCCGTGTGTGATGGGCTTAGTGCTTTGAAGACCTTGGCTCTGAACCATCTCCAACTGCTAAAGACCCCAGAGTTGATCAGACAATACCTGACTCAAGAAATATAACACAAGGAAATCAGGTACCACAACCGCTTTTGCTAGTTCCTAGTTTACCCCTCCTTGCCTTTCTAATTCTAGTGTTTTATCTTCATACATAAGAAGCTTTAGCTGTACTGACACCATTGTATTCAGAGAAGTGCTTCATAATAACACAATCCTGGAACGGCTTTAGCTTACTTCATTGTAGATCCGAAGCAGCAGGAAATATATCATTCTATGGAGGAAGATGCAGTACACTGGATATGCCTCTACCTTCACAGAGACCTTAAAATAAGAGAGTCCAAACCTCAAAGTTCTGCACCTACTCAGCCATCAATCATCAGAGGATGTGAGGAAGGCAGAGATCAGACCAATAAAAATCCAATGGTTGCTCCTCAAGGGTTGGAGTCTTGCCTAGGCTTTCCATTGTCACTCATCGTGTTGCTATAGCAGGCCACACAAGCAGCACCAAAAAAGTAGAGGGAGTCTACATGTTCATATCCTTATCTGATGGAGCAGGTGATGACACAAACAACTGTATGAACATTTATTTTATTTGCAAAATGACTTACATTATATACTATTGTTTGTATAATGTCAGTTAAACCTCGGATTGTGAAAGTCCACTGATTAACTTATTTGGGCCCTTGCAGAATGTCAATTTGTTTGAGTTGCTAGGCAAATAACAGCAAGGGGTTGTTTGGGACTTTTATCAAAAGATTCACAACATTATAATTCAATTGTTCAATTATTGTATTCATTGTGTTATTTTAGTCTCCATGGCAAATGCTAATATTAGTTTAGAAAGATTGTGGCTGAATAAACCTTATCTTTCCATGCCCCCACACTATATATACCAATGTGGTACAAAAAAATGGATTGAACATGCAAAAAGAAACTGACGAGAAGTACACAGGAAAACCACAATAACATCCTGTAGCTGAAAAACACAAACCACTGGTGGTCTTAACACTTGCTGCAGTCCATAGAAACAAGTCGTGTAATCACGTTGTAGTATAAACTGTGCTCTTGAGCTCAGAGTTTCAAACCGTGAAATAAATCAAATCTTTCATTTTAGTTTCAAATGTTTAATAATTTTAACAAATTGAATATAGGTTTTGCATACTGTTCTTTCATTATTAACAGGATTAACTGATCAAAATGCATTGAGGTCAAGAGGAATCCACTTGCATTGAGAATTTATAGGTTTAGGAACAAAAACATATTTTAAGGAGAACTTGAAGATTCCGGAGATTTAAGAAATGTGTTCAGAGACAAGAAAAAAAGGTTTAAAGGTTGAAGAAAAAATGGACAATGTATATATGAAGACAAAATACACAGAAACATATAGACAAAACGCTATGTGGACACGGGCCCTTAGCCAGTTCAAGGTTAAAACCTGAAACACATACAGAGAGCATTTCCCTTCACTCAATCTTGATACAGAATAAACAATTACAACAAACAATATCTAATAATGTAGATAGCAAACATAGCCAAAAACATAATATCAGCTTTACTTTATCAAATGTTTGCATTTTCTTGAGACTGATGTGGAAAATGATATTCTTCATCCCCTGGACAGTATAAAGATGAGGTCATATTGAGGAAGTAGAGCCCTTGTATTTCTATTAAAAAGACTTGGTCATGTTCACATCCTCTTACTATTGATGGCTGAGTAGGTGCTGAACTCTGAGGTTTGGACTCTCTTCTTTATAGGTCTCTGAGAACGTTGAGGGATATCCAGTGTAGCGTAACACAGGCCATCTTCATCCTAAAAGAGAGACAGATATAACTATTAATATTACTAATTCATCATTAACATACGTTTCTCTCTGCTATACCATTACATCATCAACATACTGTACACTCTGCTGTAACATTACACCATCAACATACTGTACACTCTGCTATAACATTACACCATCAACATACTGTACACTCTGCTATAACATTACACCATCAACATACATTATAGTATTACACCATCAACATAATCGTTGATTTACCGTCTCAAATCAAACTATTGAACACTGCTTAAGTGTGTCTCCCTTGTTACACCCTTCTGAGGCGACTCTATAGGAAGCAGCTACTCTTGACTCTTAAAGAACCACATGAAGCTCTGCTGAATGCACTTCTCTTCCAGCGTCTTATAACACCTGACTATCGCTGAACATTGGGTCCATTGATGTTCATTCAGCCATTCACCCTTCATTCAACATCTTTGTACAGCGCTCCACCATAACATGTAAATGTACTCCCTCCAGTCCATACATACTACCATCACACCACTAATGTACTTACGTATATAAACTATACATTACCTGGTTCCTGATTGATGTTATATCTCTACTGCTGGGTGATCTCTGAGCAACATGGAGGTCTTCATCTTAAAGAAACACAAACAGTCATTATTACGCCACAAAACCAGCACAGGGAGAGAGTTGCTGCTTATACAGAAGACAATATGTACATAGGTGTTCTCAAGATACATAAGATGACAGTTAACAGAGATAAATGCACTACCTTTTCTTCTGCAGCGGAGGTATATAACCAAGGAGGAGAGGAGGGAGAGGAGGAGAGCAGAGGATGGACACAGGATGACCAGCAGCATCCAGCACTGTCCACAGCCTGGACCAGCAGAGCTTCCAGCACCTGCATCTATAGGCGTAACTGAAAGATGTATTTATTTATATTAAAAAAGTATATATATATATATATATATATATATATATATATATATATATATATATATATATATATATATATATATATAATAAAAAAACTGGGCTCTAATTTTTACCCTTTCACAATGTAATATATACTATTGCTGCATGTTCTCATAAATAACTAAATGTAAATTTCTAATGTTATAGAAGCATGTATTAAATAATCAATGATACATATTAAAGGAATCTATAGGCTTTCTAGCCTCTACAATGAACAACATCTGATAATTAGCTGTAAATGAAACAATACGTTTCATGTACAGGGAGGGAGGTGAGCTTTTTATATCTGCAGATATCTTAGATCTGCGGATCTCCAGAAAGCGGAGGATATGTATAGTAATGTAATGTTTGTAATGTGATTGTCTAGTTAGTGGCACAAATATCTAGGATGAGCATATCGACCCATCTTGAAAACATTTTGACTTGATTTTCTTGATAAAATAAAATGCTATTTCTTTCCCCCAATTATTTTTAAGAATGTGTATTAAAGTAATTATAGCACAGATACATATTGTCCCTACATAGAATTGATTTCAATAGTAAAAAGCATTCATGGAGCATTTTCACATTGCTACACACATCTACACAAAGTCAACTTACCGAATGAAATCCTTGTGATCACATTTCCATATCTGTAGATATATGTTCGAACAATCTTGTCTCCATCTATCACAGCCATTTTTTCAGTTCCACAGTAGTAGAGACCGAGGTGAGAATCAGTGATGTTCGTAATCAGTAAAGTGTATGATTTTGAAGAGTTGTTCAGCATCACATTTAGATGGAATGAATCTTTCTTCTCATTCCATCTCAGAATACATGTGGTCTGATTTTCATGAGAACAGTTCCTGTACCAAACAATACTTTCACCAGATGAGGGTTGACAGTCACAGTGTAGAGTAACATTATCTCCTGGTCTCACAGTCAGCTCCACTACTGTGTTAAAAGACACAACAGCACCTTGAATTAAAAATATAAAATAAGAGTCAGAATGAAGAAATACGCAGCAACATGGAGCTATATATGGAGACTATTGATGTGATGTAAAACACCATGTACTAATCAATCATTAAAAGTTGTTGTTGATCAAGACAATATGCCAAATGCACAACATATAAAACTCATGTATTATTGAAGTAGGAATAAAAACATGAATATTTTACCCCAGGCGATGGGTAGAAAGACATACATCCAGCGCATGATGATCTGTTGAGGAGTAAAGACATATGACACTTTTCTGACGCACATTTGACCGACAGGCGGAAAGATGATAAACAACTTGTGATTGGCTGGCCTTGTGGAAAATGTTGAGGTTATTTCTCTCTGCGTACCAGGTGAGGTTTGATTGTCAGAACATAAAAACATTCTCATGGGCTTAGGTGACCTGCATTTCATTGTTTCTAGATTCTATTATATTTAATTTTCATGAATTTCATAGATTCCAAACTTCAAAATCGCAGTTATAGCAACAAACCAGCAACATTTTTCAGAATAACTTTTTTAACATGTGCAAATATAATTATGGATTTAAAAATGTGATGTAAAAATGTTTGTTTGGTCATTATTTAACTTGTTTTTCTAGCATTATTATCCAAACCACCAACAACACAGAAATATTTTGTAAGCATTTACTCAATATTATTCAATCTAATCTTTAATCCAAACAGTCTTACAATACCCTCTTGCATATGTTATTAGCATGGGCAGCCCCAGGGGGAATCAACCACCAACCCTATGTCAGTTTGGCAAGCTGTGAAACTAGAATAAATATTGTCCCCATTGCTTTAAACCCTGGATCCTTAGTGTAGGCATGTCTCTTCTAATGCTTGTAGGTAGTAAGCATGAGAAGAGACAAACAACCATCCCAGACCAAGCTTCTGCTTTTCTCCCTCTTTTCTTATTTGTCGGCCATTAAGCCATTCTTAACCAACCAGCTTCTGACGAGATATAATAAATATAAACAGTGATTGAGCTGGAGTAAATTTAAATATACAAAGCGAAATTACTTTTGACTGTGCTTTTTTTATGAGAGTCATGACAGTCTGAGATACTGTAAGTCATTGTGCTTTTCATACAGAACCTTTGTTGGACCAGAGCAAGACAAAGTCTTATTGTCATTAGTGGTGATATAAGTAGTAGTAGTAGTAGAGGTAGTAGCATCATCATTCATATTATTTAAAAAAGAAAATCATATAACTTGTAGTTTGCTGGAACAAATAATATATTTCCCTATCTTTTAGGGGCCCCTATTTAACCACCAGGTGTGAGTGTATTTAGCCATTACAAGCCGTTTCAAAATCTGCCCTGCGCTGTGACTTAGTGACAGCACGAGTGGGAGTGTCCACTCGATGCATTTTGGATAGATCAGTCTACCAGCCTACCCAGTGGACTGTAGCAACTGGTAGGCTTATCTATCCATCATACATCAAGGTGGACACGCCCACTTGTGATATCAATAAGGATCCGTTCACACTGCAAGCCTTAATGCTGAATTCAGATTTGATGCTCAGATCCGATTTTTTTGTTTGGCTGTTCACGTTATTTTTGACATGTGGTCAATATCACCATCCAAACGGACCTGCAATGCGCAATGTAACAATAATATAGATGCCACACGCAGCACGCACGGACGTCAGCATTTACGGTTTAATTTATAAGTTAATGTGCAGTGGTGTTGACACTGTGTGGACATTTTCACATGTTCTTTTTTATCAACTTTCCTTTACATTTCTAAAGCGGTTCAATTCGTTGAAACAAATGTGTTCTTTTAGTGACGCAAAAAGCAAAACTACAATATCACATAGGATTGCTGCGTGGACGTCAATGGCGTTCGGGTCCACCCATTGGTCCGAGTCCAACTCTGTGACAGCAGAGCTTCAATGTAGCCTAAACGTTTCCAAAGACACGCGGCTTCCACAGAATCAAATAGCAAACAAATAAGGTGGTTTAAATATTGTGCAAAGTTTAGATGAAATTGCACAGCAGGACTAGTGCTACTCAAGAGAAAGCACACAGGCGGATCACCAGAAAAGGAGAAAAACTAATCATTATTACCATCCCACATCATTCCATTTAACTACCATGTCCACTGTCCCTCCACTGTGAACCTCCATCACAGCTGTCTATCATGTTCGTATTCACTCTCAAGTCCCATGAAGTTCAATATGACCGTTCACATTGAGGTCGCGTTACAAAAATCTGACCTGAATCTGTTAAGGATCACATGTGAAAGTGGCCCAAATCAGAAGTGAAAGATCAGATTCCATGTGACTTTTGCCCACTTTTGCCTGCAGGGTTAGCGAGGCAGTCACAGGGCAGGTTTATTTTGAAAGGGCTTGTATGGCTAATCACACTTTAACCCTAACACTGGTAGTTAAGCCCTTTAAGCCATTGCTGTACAAACTGGCCTCCTAAATAAACCTGACATCTAGTGGATAGCTGCAGTGATGCAACAGCAACACAGACACAACCAGGGCCTTATGCTGTGTGGGGCTTAAATAATCTTTGTGTTTCTTCCTAAGGATTCATACATTAAATTCAATACCACAAAATTATTTGCACACTTGCAACACAATTGTAACAAAAGTACAGTAGCTTTTTATTCCAAGGAGACCTTTTTTAAGTGACTGTGTATTGCTAGTTATTGGTAGTTGTGTTTAGAAAAACAGAAAGATAGTGAAGATCAGGTCTGTTCTGAAAATATGAGTATGACGCATTACTGCAGTAAGCCTGTGCCATTCCTTTTACCAACAAAACCTTTTCTTACATATTGCATATTATAAACATATGACCAAACATTCATAATAAATACATTACAAAATAAAATCTAACAGCTGAAAATTCAACATAACTGAGTTGTATTTAAATGTAATCGGCATTGAACCTGTACACAGTCAAAGTAATAAAAGTAGGAGTGAGTAGGAGTGAACATACTAAAATAAACTGACGAGAAGTACACAGAAAACCACGGCGGCATCCTGTAGCTGAAAAACACAAACCACTGGGGGTCTTATCACTTGCTGCAGTCCAGAGAAATGGGTCATGCAGTGATTCTAATCTTTCATTTTGTTTTCTGTTTCTATTTCTGTTCTGTTAATTCTGACGAATTGGAAATAGGTTCCCTTTTTTTTTGTTCTTAACATGATTAACAGATCAAATTGTATTGAGGTCAAGATGAATCCACTTGCATTGAGATTATATAGGTTTCAGAACAAAGACATATCTTTAGGGGTAAGTATAAGAGTACGTCCTGACAGGACACAACTGTACCTTGAATTAAAAATATAACTTGGAACAATGTATGAAGCTGTATCAATGTGATGATAAAACCTAACATAACAATCAGTTTGTTTTACAATAGGCCTACTGTGCATAATATTCAAGTGAAAATGCACATCTGTATTTCCTTTCCCCAGATTACGGGTAGAAAGATATGCATCCAGCTCATGATGATGATATGTTGAGGAGTAAAGACTATACTAGGAGTATACTATTTCTTCACATGCATTTGACGAAAGGTGGAAAGATGAAAAACATTTGCATTAAAGGATGAACAGTTTGTGATTTGCTGTCATTGTGGAAAATATTGAGGTTATTCTCTCTGTGAGATTTTCTCATTCTAGATTAGATTAGATCAGATAAGAATAGATTCAACATCCTTTTCATTGATCATTGAGTTTGGCATCTAACCAGATAATACTTTCAACACAATACTTTCTCCTTAAATGCTTCTCCTTAAATGATTCAAATATGAAGGAACAAGACAATGCGATGTAGTCTCACAAATCAGATTTTAGATTAACATCTAAAGTGTGAGTGTGGCAGACGAGCTCAAATCTGGGTGAACTGTGCATTTCACTTACAGTCAGCTTCAAATGAGTTTTGACCAACCTTGTTGCTGGGTTGCAGGGATCTGTAGGTGCTCGTTAACGTTGAATGGATCTCTGCTGGAAACAACCAGACCGGTTGAACCACAGCAAATGTGACGTGGCTGACCATTAATCTCGGATTCAGAAGAGAACTGAAAAATGGCAGCATTATCTTCCCATTGTCGTATCTTTCCTTGGCCAACAGCGAACACAAAGTCGGCCAGCAGTGGTAAACAACATTTTTCCTGTGGCAGGGTCAAAACATCCAACCAGTGTAGTAGACTGGGCCTGGTAGAAATACATTTGTTAAAATCTTCTTCTGAAACCTTATGGCCAGTGGAGAAATAAGGTGGTCATAGAACCCTAGGTGCCACAAGGCCCACACGCACACACTCGGGGCACACTGGTACACACACACACACACACACACACACACACACACACACATGAGACAGCCTTTACTATAAACAGCAATGCGAATTTGAAGTAGCTGCCGCATCCACGTATTTTTGTGGACCGACCAACCAACCGACCAACCAACCGATCCAGAGCTGGTGGTCGCAGCTAACAAGACATTCTCTGTGCATCTGCAAGCTGGAAACAGCTTTTAGCTTTCTATTCCAAGAGGTACAACATCTGCAGCAGTACAGAACACCCTATTTTACTGAGGCAAAACCAACAACCTTACAGACACACAAATCGAACCGCTGTGCATTACTCAAATAAAACAAAGCCATAAAAATACAATAAACACAGCAGCAGCACATAATAACAGCAATAATAATGCAACAGCAGCACAAATCACAAATACATATTCTTACCTTTAGAAGTGTTCACATTTTCACAGTTTTTTCATTAAAAAGTGTCTTGGTCTCAAGGCAGCAGTTAACACTGTTAATCCCCACAAAGATGTAGTGTGTGTGCAGCGCAGGTACCCACTCGACCAAAGGCTTAATTAGTTTGATGCATGCTTGCAGGCCGTTGTAAATACCGGATATGTTGGCTGCATTATCATAACACTGGCCTCTGCCATCATTGACATCATTGCCCATCTCTTGTAAAACTCCAAGAACAGACTGGCAAAATTACTCTCCTCAATGACTCCTCATTGACCGAAACTTGACAAAGCGCTCCGCGATGCTGCCTTCAGGTCACACATCTCGCATAATGCATTTGACCTGGTCTGTGTGTGTAACATCTGGAGTGACACTGATCGAAAGTACTTTGCAACTTTTATTTGACTGACTATCTCTGAGAACCCGTTCTCCCATCAGTTCAATCAATTCTAAACATGTCGTTGATGAGAGCTACGGTTCCCTTGCCAGCATTGCCATATTTTTCTATACGCGTTTTCAAGAATGGATCAACTCTGCTAAACAAAAAAAACTTCACCACCGCAACCACCCTCTGTCCAATATTCACTTTTTAGTCCTGAATCTTTAGGCACAGCATCCGCACAGCGCATAACATAAGCAACCACCACCTGTCTGTGGCTCTCCGATCCTTCCCCAGCAAACACGGATGGACCCGGACGAATCAGTGAGAGACTGATAGGAGCCAGGTCAAGTCATACTATGACTAGCCGGATCAGGCCCAGAGTATCACCCTACTTCAACTAACAAACCCTTGAGAAAAAATAATTTACCACTTAAATCTCCCAGAGGATAACTCAATGTTGGTATCCAGGTCGAATCACCTATTTTTCATTCTGGTCCGTACTTATCCAAAATCGGACTATCTGACGAGCATTGTCATGGATATCGGAACCATAACTTGTGCTGATTTGAAAGCTGTTTTCGTTGGAAGGTTTCTTGGAGACGGAAAACAATGGTAACATAGGAGGTTTTAATGCTTTTGGGGGATTGTTGGGCTCTGCCTACGACGAGCCACACAGCAATCTCTCCAGTCTGCAGCAGCTACACGAAGACGGACGGTGACGCGTCAGAGCACTAAGTACTGCTGCCTTATTTTCATCAAATTAACGTTTGAATCATGCAAAACCTCAACTGGCAAGGACGTGTACGTACTTTATTTAAAGTAACTCATAGACAACACGTTAAAGATCCGCGTTAGCAAGGCTCATGACTAAGCGAATCTGTGTTGATCGGATTCTCACAGCGAGCAAACTGCTCATCGGCTAAGATATAGCCGGCTTGTAGCGCTGTTGCTGGTGAGCACATCATGCTCCCAGCTGCACATCATGCTCCCAGCTACACATCCACATCATGCTCCCAGCTGCACATCATGCTCCCAGCTGCACATCATGCTCCCAGCTACACATCCACATCATGCTCCCAGCAGCACATCATGCTCCCAGCTACACATCATGCTCCCAGCAGCACATCATGCTCCCAGCTACACATCCACATCATGCTCCCAGCTACACATCATGCTCCCAGCTGCACATCATGCTCCCAGCTACACATCATGCTCCCAGCTGCACATCATGCTCCCAGCTGCACATCATGCTCCCAGCTGCACATCATGAAAGCGCCCAGTTTACAGAGTTAACTTTCAGCTGGGTCCACTAATGCCGAGGTGGAAGAAACAGCGTGTGCTTAATCAAAACGACTGTGTTGATTGTTGACTCATAAGCTCCCAATAGCAGACACGAATAGCGTCTGTGCATTAAATGTTTAAGTGTTTGTTAATTTCGAACAATATGTTCATTATTTTCAATTTTCAGAAGCCCAAGCGCAGACACCGACAATGCAGGTTGGATGACAATCCGAGGTTTATTGCAAGAAGTATGACGGCAGTAGGTGAAGGAATGGAAGGTGGACAGGCAGGGACGGATGACAGAGCAGGGCTGAGTTGGAGGACGAAAGAGATGGACGAGCAGGCGGATGAGCGCGCAGGTGGGAAGGCAGCCAGGCAGGCAGATGAGCGCGCAGGTGGGAAGGCAGCCAGGCAGGCAGGTAAGTTGGCGATCATGGAGCAAAAAGGGCACGGAGTTTAAACACACAAAAACCATGGCACATGAAAGGTATGTGGAAATACGAAATTCAGAAGAGCCGTGACTTGTTATCGACCACTGTGGTTGAAACAACAATCTGGCGATAAGTGGGTGAAGAACCGGGGTTTAAGTGCAGCAGAGATGATGAGCCAGAGATGGATGACAAAGTGTGCATAATAGGGCAGGTGAACAGCCGGGGAACAATCAATGAACTGCCTCGCCCATTCCACCGACACACAAACACCATGAGGGGGAGACAAAGTGAAGGAACGCTGGGTGACGGCCATGGCCGTAACAACCACAATGTCACCATCATGGTGACATGTGACTCGATTATCTTTCAATAAAAACGTAGATTTTCAAATGACCCAGGGATGACACATTTATTCTTCTTCTTTGGGACGGACTAGGCCTACATGTTATTACTTTTTTTTGTAGGCCAACCCAGAAGTTTATGTCTGCCAAAAAGTCAGTCTAAAGGTACGTTTTATACATAGTTTGTTTAACATCATTGTTTGGTTTTTGAAGCGTGTGTTTCGTATGAAGGAGGTTATTAAAGACTAATAAAATCATCAATTTAGAGCCTCTAGCCTTGTCAAGGACACCTGGGTGTGAGCTAGAGACCTGGGGTATTTTTTATATGTAAGAGGGTGTAGCAAAGCCTGTGCTACACGCCACCTAGGTGGCTGCCACACTCCATGTAGGTGGCTTTTCTGGGCTCCTCCAAAGGCAGGATGCAGGGTGGTGATGTTGAATCCTGGTTTAGTGTTGTGGTAAACTATACATGGCCTGGTGTTACATGTTGCCATCTAGGAGAGCTCTCTCTGAGTGTGTGCGGTGATGGCTGGTTTAACCTGTGCACACTGATTGCTCAATGTGCAACAGGTGTGCAGCCTCACCCAGCTCCAGACTCCAATCAGTCTGACTCGGGCCAGGTGAGGCTGCTTCAACCAGCCATCATCCACACACACTCCCACATACCCCCCAACGCCAAATTGAGGCTGGCGAGAATACCCAGCCGAATTCATCCCCGGTCTCCATCTGGTATCAAACACGGTTAGTAAAATATTTTGGTAGCACTTTACAATAAGGGTACATTAATTAACCATTAATTAACAGACGTTAGTGCATTCATGTGCATAATTATATAACATTAGCACAGGAGTTAACTTAATTCACCAACCTTTACCATAATGGAAAACGTTGAGATCTTTCAACCTAAACCCTATTTTCGGATACTTTTAGGTCGAAGGGAGAAATGCGGACAACAGTTTTTGAAAGAGGTCCAGTATTGAGCGAGAACGCTTCAGCTGTAATCTGCGAGACGGGCTGCAATGTAATCCTTTGGGGCAACACCGCCGTCAATGTATATTCCCTAAAAGGGCTTGTTTTTGCCATTGCCATGCTCAGATTGCTATCCGTGTCTGACAACATTATGGAAAGTATCCCTACATAGAGATCAAATATTTTTCTTTACCTTTTACACTTGATCCGGTCTGTTAGTTAACGTGTCCAACCAAGTCTCGCTCAAGTAGAACTCCTGCTCTGAAATCTTGTTGTTGCGGGTAATTCCTTCATTGTCATTACCATCTCAACTCAAATATTTTAGAAAACACTAATCTACAATTTCTGTAGTCCAACACAACCAGGTATCTTCTCTCCAGCTCACCAAAATGATTGCCAGGTAGGGTCCAGGTTGAAAAATCCCATAGTTTTCCTTTAACACTATATTTATAGATTAAATAATGTATAAATGAAGACCTTAGTAAACATGGAGACCATTACCTTGGATACCATAAACACCATTAGTAAACATGAATACCATTAGTAAATGATTACTAGATTAGTTAACTAATTGTTAATTAACTGTAAGTTAATTCATATTACTGCATTAACTAATGTTAATTAATGTATCATTAATGTAGCCTTATTGTAAAATGTTGCCAGTATTTATGTTGTAATGACGTGTTCTTGGGATATTTAAGCTGCCATCAGTGTCCTACTTGTATGACAAGGAGTAGAGACTGCCAAGAAAACATTACAACCTATGCAGAATAGCCAGCTTTAGCCAGTTCAAGATTATAACCTGAATCACACAGAGGCCTTTGTACATTTCCCTTCACTCAATCTTACTACATAGTAAACAATGAACAGCAAACAATATCTAATAACGTTGGGGGTGTAAACATAGCCAAAAATGTAATATCTGATTTATACTATTCACATGTTTGCATTTGTGGAAAGTGGAAAATATAGATATTCTTCCTCCTCTGGACAACATAAAGATGAAGTGATAATGAGGAAGTAGAGCCCTTGTATTTGTATTAAAAAGACTTGGTCATGGTCACATCCTCTTAGTATTGATGGCTGAGTAGGTGCACAACTCTGAGGTTTGGACTCTCTTCTTTTTAGGTTTCACTGAACGTAGAGGGTACCAATGTAGCATAACACAGGCCATCTTCATCAGAGATGAAATATTGCTGTGAATTCCCTCTGTGCTGCTGAGGAACACTGCCCCTAGAGGGCTTAGAGACAATTTACATTATATAACCCTTCTGATTGGAGAAAGTGACTCCAGGTGTGCTCAGGTGTAGACTGATCACTCTGCCAGTTAAATGCAGACAGACCAGGCATTCAGGTGACTCCAGTATAACGATTAATATTCCTATGACATCATTAACATACTTTACTCTCTGCTATACCTTTACATCATCAACATAATGCACACTTTGCTATACCATTACATCATCATCATATATCATAGTCATCATGATGTATCATCAACATAATAGTTGGTTTCCCGTCTGAAATCAAACTATTGAACACTGCTTAAGTATGTCTCCCTTGTTACACCCTTATGAGGCGACTCTACAGGAAGCAGCTACTCTTGACTCTTAAAGAACCACATGAAGCTCTACTGAATGTACTTCTCTTCAGGTGTCTTATAACACCTGACTATCTCTGAACATTGGGTCCATTGATGTTCATTCAGCCATTTACCCTTCATTCAACATCTTTGTACAGCACACCACCATAACATGTTAATGTACTCCATACTGTCCTCTACCATTATGTCAAAAATGTACCTAAGTATATAAACGATATGTTACCTGGTTCCTGATTGATGTTATAGCTCTACTGCTGGGTGATCTCTGAGCAACATGGAGGTCTTCATCTTAAAGAAACACAAACAGTCATTATTACGCCACAAAACCAGCACAGGGAGACAGTTGCTGCTTATACAGAAGACAATATGTACATAGGTGTTCTCAAGATACAGAAGATGACAGTTAACAGAGATAAATGCACTACCTTTTCTTCTGCAGCGGAGGTATATAACCAAGGAGGAGAGGAGGGAGAGGAGAAGAGCAGAGGATGGACACAGGATGGCCAGCAGCATTCAAATATAAATATTGAAAGACATGACTTTCGACTGTGCTAGTTTGTGAGAGTCGTGATATTCTTACATAAATCAGTGAGGTTTTCATTCCGAGTTTAACGTGTTTGAACAGAGAAAGACTTCTCTACTGAAATCATTTTGTATATGGTTGAATTATGAAGTATTATTGCCATTAGCGGTAGTAGTTAAGTTAGCGGTAGTTGCATCATTCATATTATTTCAAAGAAAAACATCAAGAAAATCGAAGTTGTAGTTTGCTACAACTTCTATTTCTTAAAGCTATTGTACAACCTGGCCTCCTAAAGAAAACCTGACCTCTAGTGGAAAGATGTAGTGATACAACAGCCTCACAGACACAACCAGGGCCTTATGCTGTCTGGGGCTTATTTGAGCTTTGTGTTCTTTCCTAGTACAGGAATTCATATATTTCATCAAAATATTCAGTGAAAATGTAAAAAAGAAAGCAAAAAAGGCAACCAGGTACCTTATGATCTTATTTTGGATTTTTATTCCAAGGAGACATATTTTACATGGCTGGGTATTGATAGTTGCTGGTAGTTGTGTTTAGAAAACCAGAAAGATAGTGAAGAGCAAGTATGTTATGAAAAAATGAGTATAACGCATTACTGCCCCAATGTGTTTACGGTTATTAAATAATATGACGGTACCATTAAACTTCTCCAGAGTAACCCTGTTTCATACATTTTACCAACGCTGCCCAAATAAAACCTTTTCCCTACATATGGCCCAAACACTCTTGAAATACATTACAAAAGAAATTCTAAAATGTAAACATAAGTGTGTTGTATTTAAATCTAGTCAGCGTTGACCTGTAAACAATCAAAGAAATAAAAGCTGCAAGCAGCACTTGTAGCCATCCAAGCATTTTAAAAGAATGAAAACAAATCAACACAGCAATACTTTTCATATACTATGAATAAACAATTCATAGCATATGAATTGTTACAATACTATTTGTTTCATAAGGACTCAAATGCATGTTACCATGCTGTCACCTGGAAAGTTTGAGCAAGACATGTAGATGTTCCATCTTTTTTTGACATATTAACAATGTTATTATGGTACAATTATAGAGTAAAATATTTATAAAATTATATATTTTGGGCTGAAATCTGTTGAAGAACCTCTTTCATCATTGTGGGGTTTCGAGTGGGTGTGTGTTTTTGAGCTTCGGACACAAAGAAGAAGTGGAAGCACAGAAAGGAACAGAAGAAGAGGAAAGAGCATATAATGAAGAACAAAACAAACTTCAACAAAAGGTAAAAAAATACCTATGTTCAATTGTTTAAGTCAATGATCAGCTGTCGTTTACAGCTATATATGGATGCCTCTTAAACAAAAGCATAGTGTTTTTGCAAAGGATTGCCAATAAAATTTACATTAATAACGTTTTGTAAAATACATTTCATTGTTTCAGTGAAACTAAAGCTTTCCAATTTTCTTTCCATTTTCTCACATTACTTCCAAATTAAAATTGTACAAATAATCACAAAAATATATTATATCCTCTGTTAAACATAAATCACCTTCCAGTGACACCCTGGATTATGGATTTATGATCAAGTTATTTATATCCTGTGTATCAAATAATTTATTACAATACAAAAAGTTAAGAAATGTATATTAAATTATTTAATGTCTTTGCAGACACTTTTTAACCTGAGCATCATACTGTGATTTATTTGCCAAAAGTCTTGGTTTCCTGTAGACAATGTATTCAAATGCAAAATAATAAGAATGCCTTGCTTTGTCCATGCAACAGAATTTGTAACATTTTCAAATAAAGATATATTGTGGACATAGCTTTAATTGTTTGATTATTGTTTTTGTGGTAGGATCCTTGGCACCCAAGCACAGATCAATAAGCATACTATCTTGTTGTAGCTTATACAGGATTTACACTGACAGGCTAGAGCCTGTGATCATAACCTTATGGACAATATAATCACCTGTAGATATCTGCTATCATACAGGATTCACACCACATGATCACAACAATACTTTCCTGGGCCAGCGGTAACAATATCAACGCATTAGCTTACTGCGTGTAGCTCAATGGCATACGTAAGCACACCCCCACCAATACAGTTCTATGATTCAGATTCTCCCATCACTCACACACACACACACACTCACACACACACACACACACACACACACACACACACACACACACAGCGATCGATTTATACTGTTCAGCGTACAGACACATAGCAAATAATTATATATGTAAGAAGAACTTCCGATCATACAGGATTTCCACCATATTCACATCCTGGCATAGAGATGCAATGATACAATAGCCTAATGTTTTCCAAAAAAACCCAATGACAACTACTTATGCATAAGCAAAACACCTTGTAGACAAGAACATGTACCTTAAATTCGGATGGTTTATATATGCTCATGACTCTTGTGATGCGTTCTGAGTGTTTGAAGTCGCTAAATCCTTGTACAAAATGATGATGATTATTTGAGAAAAGCTTACATGGAAAACAATAAATATTTCCATTTGATAAGGCGTGCATGATCAGAGGCCCCTGGGCCTTACTTAAAATTATTCAGCAAAAGTTAACGTGGTCTATTCTGTCTTAGCTCAGTTAACGTTAGTGAAACCTTCACACCCTTGCCGTTATCGTCACCATCATGATATTTGTCTTATTTGCAAATAAGTGAACTCTGCATTCATTGGTTTGTGTTTCAACACACACACACACACACACACACACACACACACACACACACACACACACACACACACACACACACACAGAGTCAATTAGAACAGAGGTCCCAGGGCCACCGGACCAAGCTGGATAATCTTGGACTAAAAGAAAGAGCCAACTAATATTATTCAGATGAAGTTCTAAACGTCAAGTTTCACAAAATAAATATAAAAACAGAGAGTTATAGTTTCTGCAGGCCACCCTCCAGTCTTTCTGAAGTGCCTTCCTTTTTCTTTTTAAAGAGGTTCTTCAGCTTTGAGGACTTCTTGCCTTTGTCTCTATCCTTGCTCCGGTCCTCTCCTTCAGGGACATGCCTGGTAAGAGCAGAGTGGGCGGCCCTTGGTGGCACCGGTGGTGGTGCTGGTGGTGCTGGAGCTGGTGGTGCTGCCACCTCTCCTGCCTGTGTGCTCTGGGGCAGGTTGGGTGTCGACGCCGAGAGTTCCCCAAGGCCGGGCCCCATCGAGGGGCAGGATTTCTCCAGGATGCCGTCGTACACAAGCTGGCACAATGGGCCGGTGGACATAAGGTCGGAGGGTTGTTGTTTCCATGGAGACGTTATGGTCAGGTCCGGCTGCCCCATCCTACCTGGACATGTGTTGGCTTCAGGGTGTACCATGAACTCCTCCCTAAGCGTTTGTTGCTTTGCCGTTTCAACATCAGCTTTATCCCCGAAAACCTTTCCTGTGGGTGCATCTATAGCAGTGTCCATCTTTTCTCGAGGTGTCCTTCGCATTAGAGAGCCGACAGACATCTCAAATTCATCTCTCGCCGTCCTCCTCCCTGCTGGAGGATCCAAAGCATCCTCATGCTGTTCTCTGATCAGTGCTTCCAGCTTGTCCCTGGGTAAGAACATACAGGAGGTGTTGTCTGCACAATACTCCAGCTCCTCCCTGGATATCTTTCTGGCGGGGATGCCGATGTTCTCAGGCATTTTCTCTTTTGGCACGGCTCTCACAAGAGACTCAAACTGAAACATGTCTTCCTTGTTCCAAGCCAACCTCCTACATCCTGTGTCCATGGACATCCCCATTGAGTCCCTGGTTAATTTTCTGGGATGGGAGTTACGTGTTTGCTCGGCCCCTTCCCTCTGCAGTTTTTTGGAGCCACTGTCCATTGAAGATCCCATCATATTTCTTGTTAGCCTCCTAGCTGCCACATCCACCAATGCATCCGGTTGACTCCAAAGCGTCTTTCTATTTGGAGCATCATATGATAAATCACTTCTATCTTTGTAAATGTTCCTCGAAGCAGAGTCTAGTATGTCTGTTTTGCGAGTTGCAAATTCTACATCGGCTTCTGGGTCATTAGAAGGTACCTTTCTCACATGGCTCTCCAGTGAATCTTCAGTCCTCTCGTTGGCTTTCCTCCTAAAGCCACTGTCCATTGCAGATTCAGTAGCCTCCTCAGGCATCTGCAACCCAGGAGTCTCCATGGGTTTCTCTTTCACTTTTCTTTGGGCAAGTTCAACACATGCCTCAACCTCCCCCACAGAGATCTTGTGGACTGGAGGCTCAATGGAATTCTCCTGTTCTGTACCGCTGGTCTTCCTGATGGAGGCGTCTGCAAATGGCTCCATAGCTTCATCCCGATAATGCTTTCTGGAGGAATCCATGGAGGAGGAGCTGGGAAAGGTTCTGCTTCCCGGAGCCATGTAGTCTGTGTCTGGATACAACTCAAGTGAACTTCTGTTAGTGAGGGGAGGAAGGAAGGAATTAAGGATGTGAGATGAGGAAGGAAGGAAGGAAGCAGGAAGTGAAATGAGGAAAGAAGGAAGGAAGGACAAAAGAAAGGAAGGGAGTGAAATAAGGAGGGAAGTGAGTTGAGGGAGGAAGAAGGAAGTGAGATGGGGTAGGAAGGAAGAAGGTGATATGAGAAAGTATGGAAGTGAGATGAGGAAGGAATAAAGGAAGAGAGATGAGGGAGGAAGAAAGGAAGGAAGGCAGATGAGATGAGGAAAAGAGAAAGTGAGAAGAGGAATGAAAGCAGTGAGATGAGCGAGGAAGGAAGGAAGGAAGGAATATTTTTTTTGTCAGATTCCCAATTTTTACCAAAGTACATTTACTAAGGACAACCATGTAAACATTTATTTTGAAAGTGAAGTTTGGGAAGACATACTGTTTCATGTGTGGTGGTCTGTTCATGAAGCGGCCCTCTTCGTCTTCTGAACGGGGCATCGGCGCTCGGATGGGGATGAGGAGGTCAGGGTCTGAGGAGATCATGGTTGATTGGGGCGGGACTATGACACCGGGCCGACGCACTCGACAGATGACGGAACCCCGAGTCCGAGGTGAGCGCTTCAGGGACCCTCCTGGGGGAAAGTTGAATTTCAACAAATATACCATTTACAATTCCACCCATCATTGAAATACAAAGGCTGTCAAAAGGTATGCCACACAAACAAAAAAGGTTACTCATTACTGGCCCCTTTGGCCGGTATATGAACTGCAGCCTGCTCGAGCTCGTGCATTAAGAGAACTGGAGTGCGAGCTCCGTGGGTTGAGACAATAACAATCATAAACGTCTGTTATAATTAGAAATAAACGTACACCTTAACAAGTTATGAAAGAACAACCATGTTTGCCATTAAGAGCGCTTAGACGTCTCTTCCTTCCTTTTCCACAGAATATTCTGCGTATGGAGAAAATCTTGCCAGGTCTCATTTTTAGGTTAAATTACCACATGTTCATACATTGGCAATTTAAAGCGATTTATGCATGTCAAAATTGTCTTTACGTAGACAAAATGACCATAAAGGTTGTGTATAGAAACAATGTGTGTCAATGAAAACCCTTAAGCCTCCCACAACAAATGTCAGCACCACATAAGTCCACAAGCATCCGCACTGCTACCCACCTGGCATCTGGGACATCATGGAGGCTGAGGGCTCTTCCAGCAGGTCCTCCATGGAGCCATGCAGAGAGCTCTGGCAGGAGTATGAGGCCTGGCAACGGCCCACGGGCCCGGGGTCCGAGTACAGCATGGCGGTGAGGTGGGCTAGGCCGGCGTTCCTGAAGATGGGAAAGCCGCACAGACGCTCGATCTGCTGCCAGCGGTGGAGGCGTTCCCGCAGGCAGGCCGTCACATCGGAGAGGGCGTTCCTATGGCGACGGACGGAGACGTTACGGCCATGTTGCTACTGTGTCTACGTGTGTGTTGGCGTGTCCCGCGGATGAGGCCCTAAGGCTGGGAATATCATGATAATCAGAGGGAATACATGAGGCAGGATGGAGCAGTGGCTGGGGTGTTCCATTCCCAGGCAAAACGGTAGTTGGTTCGATTCCCGTGCCCACCTGTGTCTACTTGTAAGGCATCCTTGAGCAAGATGCCCATATGCCCATTGAGCATACAGTGTGTGTATATATATAGGCTTACTATATTGAAGTATATTTAGTTTGCTCTAAAGATATTTAAAGTAGATCTAATAAAGAATACTACAAATACACCTACAGTCCACCCGCCTGAACACACACACAGATGAAGTCATGGTTGGTCACCAGCGTGTACACACACACACACACACACACACACACACACACACACACACACAGATGAAGTCATGGTTAGTCACCAGCGTGTACACACACACACACACACAGATGAAGTCATGGTTAGTCACCAGCGTGTACACACACACACACACACACATGAAAGTCATGGTTAGCAAAGGGGACTCACTTGGCCTCCAGTATCTTGTGGTCGACCTGGTCCAGCGAGGAGCTGTGAGCTACATGAAGAGTCCCCAGCAAAGAGCTCCTTTTCTTCTTGATCTTCTCCGCCTTCAGGGAGAGGAGGAGGGCGTTTAGCAGACAGACAGACCAACAAACAGACAGACAGACAGACGTGCGATGGCGATACCTCTTCCTTGGCAGAGACTAGCTGCAGTTCTGCGCTGTGCCTCTTGACGCTGTAGTACTGGACCTCCACCTCGTGGGTCAGCTGGAGCCACAGCTGCAGGCCCTCAGAGGCCGAACAGCTGATCTGCATGTCCTTCTCAGCCTGCTTCAGCGCCCCACGGACCTTCCATAGCAATCCCAGAGAGCGAATCGGCTCATTGGGTTACATCACTGGACCTGTCTGGAGCGCTTTCAGGCTTCCACATCTGGCCCAACAAACACTACAAACACTACGACTACGAGTAGGTCTACCGGATCCACCGGTGCTCTACCTTGTTCTAAACCCTCTTACCCTTAACACTGAGGCCCACTTTGGAGTGAAGGGTTTGCACACTTTCAGGTGCTTGGCTGTTTGATGTTTCGTAACCCTAAATCAAATCGAATCAAATCAAATGACGCATTATGCAACCCAGCGGGGGTCTTTCTGGTCAACGTACATTAAACATCCACACGTTAAATAACAGAGGCACAGAGGACAGAAGGGACAGGGCACGGATGGAATAAGGCCTGGGTAGATTGATGGAGGCTCTGGGGGGGGGCATGCATATGCAGGCTACCTGCTCCAGCTCCTCCTCGGCGTAGCGCAGGCGGCTGAGCTCCGTGACGGCGCCCTGCCTCAGCCGGTGGAGCCGGTGCGCCTCCTGCTGAGCCCCCATGATCTCGTCTCTCATCTTCTCCTCCAAGTGGTGCTTCTCCTCCGCCACGTTGCGCTTCTCCTCCTGTGCTCGCTCCAGTCTGAAAGACACACACACACATATATTACAAATGTTATGTAATATATGTATACAATAATACTTAACATGCATTGCACACTAGCGACACATACATTACATATTACACACACACACACTCTACTCACTGTTCCTGCAGCTCCTGGAGACTCAGCTCGGCGCGCTGCAGACTGTCCAGGTCCTTCATCATCTTGGAGATGTGGATCTTGCTCACTTTGTTCTGGGTCTGTGCAAACCAGCAGCCTCCGATTCCCATCACCACGGAAACAATCAGCAGCAGGTCCTTCATGTAATTGTGAGGAGGACCTGGACGGTATTATAGTCATCAGCGTGTGTCCTGCCCATCGAATAGGGCAATTCAATTATCTTGTTCACACGCACACACAGACTTGAATGTGTGCTGGTGTAGCCAGGCTGTGTCACCTCCAAGCACAATAGCATCTACATCGTGTGTGTGTGTGTGTGTGTTTCAGCGGGAGAGTGAGGGTTAGGGTTTCCATAGGGAGGGTCTGGTTTAGTTTTACTCTGTATACATTGGGCTAAATTGGGCCACACACCAGTTGAGAAGCACAGCGTAGTGTCAAGTGGCAGATAGGACGTGGTTTTGTTGTGGCCGCTGAATGTAAATATTTGTCTGCATTCGAAAACCAAAGCGTCTGGCGTTGCTGCTAATAATGGGTCTATGTGTGCTGGATAGTTACCCAGAACCTAGCCTGCAGGACCAGGCTGCCGGTCACCAGAACCCAGAACCCAGCCTGCAGGACCAGGCTGCCGGACCAGAACCCAGAACCTAGCTCGCAGGACCAGGCTGCCGGTCACCAGAACCCAGAACCCAGCCTGCAGGACCAGGCTGCCGGACCAGAACCCAGAACCTAGCCTGCAGGACCAGGCTGCCGGACCAGA
Source organism: Lota lota (assembly GCA_026745465.1). NCBI lineage: Eukaryota > Metazoa > Chordata > Actinopteri > Gadiformes > Lotidae > Lota > Lota lota. Next base: position 2,757,545 of record JACYXH010000312.1, on the reverse strand, counting down.
ACCCAGCCTGCAGGACCAGGCTGCCGGACCAGAACCCAGAACCCAGCCTGCAGGACCAGGCTGCCGGATCAGAACCCAGAACCCAGCCTGCAGCACCAGGCTGCCGGTCACCAGAACCCAGAACCCAGCCTGCAGGACCAGGCTGCCGGTCACCAGAATCCAGAACCCAGCCTGCAGGACCAGGCTGCCGGACCAGAACCCAGCCTGCAGGACCAGGCTGCCGGACCAGAACCCAGAACCTAGCTCGCAGGACCAGGCTGCCGGTCACCAGAACCCAGAACCCAGCCTGCAGGACCAGGCTGCCGGACCAGAACCCAGAACCCAGCCTGCAGGACCAGGCTGCCGGACCAGAACCCAGCCTGCAGGACCAGGCTGCCGGACCAGAACCCACAACCCAGCCTGCAGGACCAGGCTGCCGGACCAGAACCCAGAACCCAGCCTGCAGGACCAGGCTGCCGGTCACCATAACCCAGAACCCAGCCTGCAGGACCAGGCTGCCGGTCACCAGAACCCAGCCTGCAGGACCAGGCTGCCGGACCAGAACCCAGAACCCAGCCTGCAGGACCAGGCTGCCGGTCACCATAACCCAGAACCCAGCCTGCAGGACCAGGCTGCCGGTCACCAGAACCCAGCCTGCAGGACCAGGCTGCCGGAAACCAGAACTAAGAACCCAGAATCTAGCGCACAGCACCAGGCTGCCACGCACCAGAACCAGAACCAGGCTGTCAGGTGCCATTCTTTATTTTTTAGCGGTTAAAGCCCAAATCAACAAACCCAAAGAGCAAAGAAATGTTGGTGGTGCATATAGGGCTTACGCGTGGGTGGTCCAAACAGCACTACATCCAGAGCCTTGATGTTAAGTTTCTGCTTGTCTCTTTGGTCCTGGATTCTGAGGTGGCCGCTGAGGAAGGCTGGTTCATTGGCCGCGATCCTACACAGAAGAAGCCAATCAGTAACTGGAAGGGAGTCTATAATACTGCGCTGGTATTGTAGCGAATATATAACAAAAGCTATTCTGCAACAAAAGTGTGCCTTTGTAAATAAATAAAATGGTATTCATTTATTTAGTTCCATACTGGATAATCATATGGCAAAATCAATTAATCTCATAACATGTTCATTAGATATGGGTAGCATTCACAATTGAACATAAGAGCATTATTGACGTGATGTTAATCCTGGATCCAGCATTCAGACTACGTTTTATGGGGAGACGGCACAGAGCCTGGGCCGGAAACCAGAAACAACAAGGGGCGGAGTCACGCCTTGTTTCCTGTTTCGTTGCCAGATATTGTACCGAAGAGAAACTCATTCATGCGAGTGGATGAAGCTGTCAGGAGGGGATTTTAAGACGTGTATTCCTACAGTGGCTAGTCTACACGGTGTTGATTTAAAATCGTTACAGATGTTTTCAACGATTGTGTGTGTCCAGACAAGATGTTTTAGCTTGTCTATCCCACCAGGAAAGGTTTACTAGTGCTGGAGTTTCACCCAGATCTGAGGTAGTCTGCTATCAGACTTTATATTACTAATCAAAAGTGTAATTTGTGAGACTAATGTTAAGAAACAGTCGCCTAGATTGAAAGTTGGTTTATAAACAGACCAAACCCTGTTTATGAACCTAACCCTGTGAAATCGGACATGGCTCGGATTCAATTACAATCTGTTAGGGACAAGGCCACATTTCCTATGGTCCCACGTCGTACAGGATGGAGGGGGACACCGGTCACCCTCACCGGTTACCGGTTCTGGCAGTAACCCTCACCGGTTACCGGTTCTGGCAGTAACCCTCACCGGTTACCGGTTCTGGCAGTAACCCTCACAGGTTACCGGTTCTAGCAGTAACCCTCACAGGTTACCGGTTCTAGCAGTAACCCTCACAGGTTACCGGTTCTAGCAGTAACCCTCACAGGTTACCGGTTCTAGCAGTGGGTCTCACCTGGGGAGTGTGTTTCCGTTGACTTTGAAGTCCATGAAGTTCCTCTCGTACTGCGGCAACTCAACGAAGCCCTTCAGCCAGCGCAGAACAGCGTCTTGGGTCCAGTTGTGGACTGTGGACGGGGGAAACATACCATAATACATGGTATCACTATAAATAATGACATTTATTACAATGTCATGCAGAAGACGAAGAGGTTTACACAAGTCACAAGTGTATATTGTTAGACAGACACACAAACACACACACACACCCCTCCTCACCCACACGCACACATGCACACGCACACATACCCCTCCTCACCCACACGCACACACACACATGCACACTCATACACACACACACACACACGCGCGTATTCACACACACACACACACACACCCCTCCTCACCCACACGCACACATGCACATGCACACTCATACACACACACACACACACACACCCCTCCTCACCCACACGCACACATGCACAGGCACACATACCCCTCCTCACCCACACGCACACACACACACATGCACACTCATACACACACACACACACACGCGCGCGCGTATTCACACACACACACACACAACCACACACACACACACACACCTTCGGATGACTTCCACCCTCTCCAGAGCTCCTCCACTGTGATGTGCTGGTCCTCTCGGTGCAGATGGCTGTGTTTGTTGGTCTGCTGCTCTTTCATGTCCTCGATGATGAACTTTGGGAAAAACAGAACATAGTCAGCAAATGCTAAAAATAAGCTTCTCAGAAGGATCTTAACGTGCAACTATAAGGGCTAGGGGGGCAAAGGTCCGAGCTCAATCAAGCGGTCTAAAATGGTTGTGTTGCAAGAGCGGGCTGCAATGTGTTAGCAACTTAGGTTTCAGTTGGGGAATAGCAACTGAAGTATGATAATGCAAAGTATTTATTTAGAATGGACTTGAGGATCAGTGTGTATTCCAAATCTAAATGTGTGCGTGCGTGCGTGGGTGCGTGTGTGTGTGTGTACGTGCGTGTGTGTGTGTTTCCATGTGCATGCGTGTGTAATTATGATTGTGTGTGTGCTGTTGTGTGTGTGTCTATGTGTTTGGTGTTGGTGCTGTCTTGGAATGTGTCCTTGGCTGTAAATTGAGTCTTCGTGTGATGACTAGGTGGATCTTTTGAAGAGCCCTGGCCCCTCCCGCTGCCATCGCTATAGCAACCGCAACCCGAGCCCTGGGATACTGTGTCCAGGGACTACATTCTGAAACGTTGCACCATCCTGGAATTCTGGCTTTACTGCCATCCTACATGTCCCTACAGGCCAACCATTATCTCAGCAAAACACCCCTTCATGGGTAACTGTGAGATATTCCATTACACATTGATAACCAAGACTAAAGACATAGAGTTCAATAGATATGGACTTTTACAATGACCCCATGTATGTACACTCCAATGTTTATGCTGTAGCTTCAAAACAGCTGAAGGTCTGTTGGACTAAATGTGAAGGCTTTCATCTATGGCATGGGTTTATGTTTAGTTTTGGCTCGTTGTCAGTTTGCAGTATTAAAAAGCAAACTTGACTTTAACATCGTCCTGTAATGTTTGGCCTTGATGCTGAGCTGCTCTGTTTAGTTTGACATAATAACAAACGACTCAAATGAACGAAACAGTAAGCTTGCTTGGGAGTATTCAATAACGCATTTCAAAATAAACTGCTACTGAAGGAAGGAAGACACCAATGTATAAGCACACTAGGCATTGCTGAATTTAAACTTGCAGTATGCAATTATTCCCATTAGCTACCTATTTTGGCTTCAGTTGTTGCAACAGTTTTAGCTTTATTATTTGGACTAGAATAGTGGACCAGAATAAAATGGTTTGAAGAGAAACATTGCTTGGATGGATTGACTCATGGATGGCTGTGCTCTATTCTTGAGAACCTTTCTAGTTCAGATATGTTTTTAATGGAGTAAATAGCTGCAATACAAATGTAAAATAGTGCAGGTTTAATATTTGCAATCCTTACAAGAACTATAAAAATACATGTGCTTTAAATATATGACAATATATGTAAGGAACTTCACAATAGCTGTGAGAATTATACTTGTAATATTAATTTAATTAACACCTCCCTTAATTATATTTACTCTAATGTCAGTCAAGTAAGACCATATTACAGTGTGACTCCTCATACTCTAGTCAGAGAATTAGCTTGGCAACAATTGGACCGGAATTTACCTCCGCACCAAGTGCTGATGACGAGGAAATATCTTTAAGCACTTTAAAAACCGCGTTCCATTGTCCAACTAATGCCTAATAAGCATTTTAAAAGAATCGCGTGTTTTTTTCCTGTACACACAAATATGCAGCACTGAGATTGACTTTTTACCTCCACACTTTCCTCGACCTCGATGCCTCCATCCTGGTCGTCGTCCATCATCTGGTGGATGTTGCGCAGGGCCTCCAGGCTGTAGCGGTCTGCCTCGCTCACGCAGGGTGGGGATACCACCATGCACAGGTCTGCAATGACCAGGAACAATGGGGGAAAATTCAGTCCCTCAAGCAGCACTCTGGAGGTCAAAGTCCCCAACCAACAGAAAAGTCCCAAGAAAGGAATCACAACAGACTAAACAAAATAATAATAAATAATTTCTTTCTGTTCATCTTTATTGCCCAGCATATAAACAATGGGATGAATAGATTCTGGCTGCACCAGAACTATTTATCCAACTATTTATACCTTCAAGATTGCATAGCTATGCAACTAAAGAGACTAGCGATGATTCAATCAATAAATCAATCCGTCCAACCCATCTACAAAAGAATGTAATGAATGTATTATTATGTAATTAATACATTCATGGCTCTGCCATCTCAGTAAGCCCCATCAAGCCTTGTCCTAAAGGCGCTGAGTCGCATTCATCTGACGGTTAAAACAGGACACACATATACCCAGCGTCACAGTGACTAGCATTCCTAAGATATTCCTTGAAAAATACTTTTACTTGAACTTTTTGAAAATGTTTGTGGGTATAAAGCATTGAACACATTGACAGGGATTTGAAGCTTAGGTCCAGGAGGTATGGATGAATGCAAAAAGGTAGGCCTACTTCCTGTTCCTATAGGACAGGAAGAGGCCTAGAAATAACAAACAGGGAGGAAATGACGTGGAGCATTCCACTGGTGCACACGCAAGTATTAGGAGTTCTATCATGTCTGACACAAACGATTGGGAAACTATGAGAAACATGCAAAGGGTGGGGTCAGAGGTCAGGAGTGTAGTTTCTTTACCAAAGCCCACTATAAAAGGCACAGGATCCAGCATGGTCAATATATGTCATAATATGGATTATATACAGTAGCCCTACCATAGTATTACATAGATTAGCCGTAGGCTGTCTACTACACTTTCCATGTATGGGTTAGGGTTAGGGTTAACCTTAACCCTAACCCATAATATGGATTATATACAGTAGCCCTACCATAGTATTGCATAGATTAACCGTAGGCTGTCTACTACACTTTCCATGTATGGGTTAGGGTTAACCTTAACCCTAACCCATAATATGGATTATATACAGTAGCCCTACCATAGTATTACATAGATTAACCGTAGGCTGTCTACTACACTTTCCATGTATGGGTTAGGGTTAACCTTAACCCTAACCCATAATATGGATTATATACAGTAGCCCTACCATAGTATTACATACTACTACACTTTCCATGTATGACGATAGAGTGCTTTACGATGGTTGGGAGAGGAAAGCAGCCTGATTCAGATGCCAATTATATGATATTAAATGTACCTAAATTATAAATGGAATAAATACTATAATTGAACACAATAACATTAGGCCCTATATATTTTTTAGGATGACTGCAGATGTTACTCTAATTGATGTAGTATTGGTTTCATTGCTGCATTCAGTAGAAGATCAACGTACAAACACAGAGACGGCTGCTTTGTGTGCCCCTTATTTCACTTTGTGAAATATCTTCACAAGAAAGTTACTCAAAAATAAAACACGACCATTCAGGAGTCAATCCATCCAGGGAATATTCTCTATGCATGGTTTTAATCGGGTCGATTTTTGCCCACCCCATCATGGGACAATCTCAATCTCATGGGACGACACAAGTCACTTCAACTCAAGCCACTTCAATTCAAGCCACTTCAACTCAAGCAACTTCAACTAAAGCCACTTCAACTCAAGCCACTTCAACTCAAGCCACCAGAGGCTGCTAATGGGAAAACGTATATAGTACAGTTTTAAGTACATTTTCTTGTAGTGATTTCTTGTCATATATTAAAATGCATTTTCCAGATCTTTACTCAGTGAGATTGATGCTAATCTAGTCAGACAGTTAATGACAAACACAAGCACCAACACGTTGTCAAAGTCAAGTGTGTCCTCGTGCAACCCTTTCACCTGTCACGAAGCACATTAGTCATTAGGCCTACCTATGGGCTCGAAACCCGCACCCCCACTTCCACCGGGGAAGGCGAACCCACGGTGGTCTTCATTGTGCGCGCCGCCGACGTCCACACCACGCGTTGCGATCAAGAGCGCAGCGCGAAGGAAAAAGAAAAGCAGTGGGGATAGTAGCAACATCGCAGAGAAAGATGGGCCAAGAAAGCCCTAGAAATAAAACCCAAACCAACAAATGTGCAGCAGTGACACAAAATGTAGGACGTAGCGTCTGTGCCCGCAAGTGTTAAGCGATCTGTGTTGCTATTAACAGCATCTCCAAAACGGACATTCGATTCGGTTACCAATGATAAACTTTAGATAACCAGCGAAAACATTGTTCTGGTGTTTTACTAAGTCTTTTTATGAAAAACAGGCAGCAGAAGACAAACGAAAACAATTTGGAAACGCATGTATATACTACTTATGTCTGGCCTGGGCACAACTATCACTCAAGGTTCTGCGTTCACAGACGACTCCCTGAAGAGCTGTGCGTAAAATGGCTCGGGGATGGGTAGTCCATTTCCAGATTATAGTCATTCCTGCCCAGCGTTAAATCCATTTAAAAGGAAACCAAAAAAAAAAAAAAACGAACAGCGCAACCTAAAGGAAATCCAATAAATCCTTAAACCATGACACACAGCAGTTAAAGTTAATATCGTCGCTGGGCTCGGACGACGCGAGGTTCCGAGGGCGCACTGTAAACAACCTCTAAAGTCCAGCTGAAACTGTGTCTTTCTCTCACAGTGACGTCGACGCTTCCCTCTTGTCCATCATACAGCATACCATCGTTTTCTTTCCATCCCTTCCCGGCCACGGTGTGTAACAGAAGTTGACACCGGTATAACACGTTCCTACGTGGAATTGACGCTCAGAAGAGACACGCCCACACCACACACAACCAATTTAAAGTTCCCTCTCCCTAATCATTATCAAGTTTCAAGTATTACACAATTAAGCATATAATTATACAGACTTGTTCATGCAGAGGGGTTCGCTCATTTACTCCTTGGGCTTGAGGTGACAATCATTTTCGCTGATTCCCAGCCAAGGACTTAGCTATTGTTTGTCCAAATGTTGTCTAAACCTGGCATGGGCTCTCTCTTCATCTTGCTGCTTTCTCTTCCCTTTCATCCCCATCTCTCTCTACCACACACACACACACTGCTTGTTTAAATGTTCTGTGCTATAGAGAAGTTTTCCCTACATCAGTATGACTTGATATTGTGGCTGTCAGAGTTGCACAAATGTACTTCAGTAACCCCCCACCCCCCACCCACACCCCCCCCACCCACAGTGTCAGCTTTCATTCCAGTGACCCTTCCAGTCTAAATATAAAACAGCTCTGTCTTGACTTACTCAATGAAGCATGCGCAGATGACAACTGTCCATCAAAGCCCCAACAGGAGTTCAGTGTTTGTTTGCCACCCCCCCCCCCCCCCCCCCCCCCCCCTCCCCACCCCACCCACACCACCCAATTGTGACAAGTTGGTAGTCCATACAGCTGGCGTTCTATGACCACTTTCTTGGTTAGTCTGACATTTTGCCAGCAGGTATTAAGAGGTGTACAAAGAAAAGCCACAAACACACACACACAGTGTTTTCGCCTAGGAAACACAAAACCACTAAACAATAAAAATTACAAAATAGAAAACCGTGCTAACCAATTATGACACGGATAGCCCAATCCTTAGCTAGTTTCGTTGTCATGCAAACACTGTAACCGGGTTTAGGTGGGTGAACTAATTGTGCGCATACACGAGAGCATGTTCATTGTTCCCACCATGCCCCCGGCGGTCTGATGCCCCCGGCGGTCTGATGCCCCCGGCGGTCTGATGCCCCCGGCGGTCTGATGCCCCCGCCGGTCTGATGCCCCCGCCGGTCTGATGCCCCCGGCGGTCTGATGCCCCCGGCGGTCTGATGCCCCCGGCGGTCTGATGCCCCCGGCGGTCTGATGCCCCCGGCGGTCTGATGCCCCCGCCGGTCTGATGCCCCCGGCGGTCTGATGCCCCCGGCGGTCTGATGCCCCCGCCGGTCTGATGCCCCCGCCGGTCTGATGCCCCCGCCGGTCTGATGCCCCCGGCGGTCTGATGCCCCCGCCGGTCTGATGCCCCCGGCGGTCTCATGCCCCCGGCGGTCTGGAGGTTTGCAGTGGAATTGCAATACTAGGCTAGTGTGTAAAAAAAAAAAAAGCTTAAGGATGCTCAATATACATAAACAAACAGATATAAGCCCCACATTTTGCACAAAGGAAACTGACCATGAGTAGTTAGTGTGCGAAAGCATAAGAACATTATTTAAAGAGAAATGTATGTTATGCTCTTTAAGCCATTTGTTCTGCTTAACAAGCTTGGCAAGCTGGAGAGGTCACCTCACACCCAGCACAAATACCTTTAGCACATAGCTCCATAAGATCATGACAGATTAATTTAGGAGTCACACCCTGTGCAGAAATAGTTTCCAACATCCCTGAACAGTTTCAATATGAACATAACAGACACCAAATACACGATACAAAATAAAGTGAAACATCAAATAACTAAAGTCAACTTCTTTGTTTTATTAATGACCTTTCACCGAGGAACACTGGCAGAGTGATTCCCCCTAGAGGGATTTACAGACAGAGGCATTGACAAAATGGAGGGGCAGATAGAGAAGGAAGATTATGAAAGGAACAAGCCCAGTAACAAAAAACAAAAACAAAAAGTTATCTTGATTTGTAGTCTAAGTAATAATAATAAATACCTGGCCCTATGGCTGCACTAACAGGAGAAAACAACCCTAACAAGACCCCGTTGGGAGAATTTAAATTGAACAAATTATTCTGACAATGACTCGTTTGGGCTGTTTTTGGAATCCTTTTAAACCTTTATAAAATGCATGTACTGTAGGATACAACTAAACCTTTACAAACTAGGTTAAACTATCAAAAGAAAGCATCCTCCCAGTGCATACAATCTGAGGGAAAAGTTGGTTTTGCAGTTCATGATTGACAGGTACAATGAAAGACGGACAGAAACTAAACCAGGCTGATTATTCCGTTGGTGAGCAGTGATGGTGTATCAAACCATTCCTATAGCAACAATAGTAACTATCCTTTTTAATATGTATTACAGCACCAATAAAACATGGGGGAGGAGCTTACAACTCACCCATCCATCTGTTGCTAGGACGCCAAACCAATCTGAGCTCGAACCACTAACAGTGTTGTAAACACAGCGATTCTCTCGTCCGGAGCAAAAGCTGGCCAACTACAAACAATTTGATGGTAAAATCGATGGTGTGGATGGTAAGCCAGCTACACCGAGTAGGCCTACACAGTGAAGGTAGGGGCTCAATTATAAAGCTAGTGGTTTTGTTTAAATGTGATGGAATCTAAACAACAACGGGAAGGAAGAAAGTGTGTGTGTTGGGGGGGGGGGGGGGGCTCATTGGCTTGATTTGTTAAACCAAACTTGATATGCACAGTGAATACAGGATATGAAAAGGGGCAACATAACATCTGGGCTCTGACAGAAGATGGATGTTGTCCACTGCAGGAGAGATCCCAACACTAAAAGTTGATTGATTGTAGAAAACATGATCTTTGTAGGAAATTGCTTTGTTTTTAAAATCCACACGGTGTTGAGCATCAACAGCAGCAAATGAATGGTGGGCAAGAGGAGCACTCTGTGCTACAAGGCAAAAGTGGTGTTAAAGCTGTTTGTTCAGCACTTTGGCCCCCGATTGGGAACCCACGGCCCCTTCTAAAGTTCCCCAGCAAAGCGCTCAGCACTAGATCATATAAAAACACAGTTTAAACTCAAATTATTTACACAATGTATTAGTTCTCATTACCAGCCTCTAAGGCTGAAACGCTTTTGGAGGTTGGTGGGGTGTTTCGTGGGGGAGGGGGTCACAGGACTACTAGTTCAACTTTAAGTTGGAGCATTCTGAAAGATAGATCCAACTAATTGGAAATCGAAGGCCTCATGACGGAGCACACTACTAGTGCATTAGAAGGCAACCTTCTGCACATAAACACAACTAATATATATAATTTATATTTAAAACAGGCCTGATCAGAAAGGGCCAGTGTTGTGGAAGATCTTAGGAAGCAAAATAAGCACAAATTTGGCTGTCAACCGTGTCTTCTTAAAAACTAGGCCATGATTATTTTGTTTATGTTATTTGAAGGTTATTGAAATGGCTGTTAGGATTGAGTTTCCAGCTCCAATAAACATGTAAAGCAAACCGCAGGCATCCCCCGTCTCCACCTGGCCCTCGCCATCTCACTAAAGTTAGCCGGCAAAAGAGTTATTCGTTTTGGTAACAAATGTGAACTTAATGCGATATCATACAAAAACAAAAACGTGAAAATGTACCTCAACTAAAGCTTATAAAATATAATACGAATAAAATAATATAATATTCCTTGGTCCGTAGAAACTATGTTACCATAAGAAAAACCCTCCCAATGAGTTCCCCCAGCCCCAGAGCCGTTCCCGTACACACAGATGCGTTCAGTACAAACTAAAGACACACTTGACACGAGTATTAAGTAAGCATGGGGAAGACCTCCTACAAAACAACAGCTACAAAAACAAGAGTTATTTTACATGAAAGGCTTCAGTGACTGTTTGGTGGCAGGGGGGAATTGTGTGCATCCCCGCTGTTGGCTATACCATGCGCTCCTTAGACTGGGACTCGTTCTCAAATCCACAACCATCCACAAGAGGGGGCTAAAGAGGAGTGAGGGGAGTAAAAAAATGAAAAAAGAAGATATTACACCCCACCTCTCCACACCGCCCAAAGTCTGTGTCTTTAAAAAAAAAAAAAAAAAAAATAGCACTGTCCATTTCCACAGAGGACAGTTACTCTCTTGATTAAGTTTGTGGCTTGGCGTGCTGTTCTGCCCGGGTCCATGCGCGTCTTCGGGGAAATACGCACCCACACACACACGCTCGCTCATCTGTCCCAAACACTCACACACACACGCTCGCTCATCTGTCCCAAACACGCGCACACACACGCTCGCTCATCTGTCCCAAACACGCACACACACCACGCGTCAGTACTATGACAGCACGGACATGGCCGACGTCATGCTGGCGGCAGAGTCGCTGGTGGGGTACGCCCCCTGGGCCTCGCCCACGCCCCCCAGCGAGGAGGAGGAGGAGGGGGAGGAGGAGGAGAGCGGGGAGGAGGAGGAGGTGCTGTGGGAGCGCAGGATGGCCCCCGCCGCGCTGCAGTGGGGCCGGGGGCCCGGCTCCGGCGTGTAGGTGAAGGTGAGGGCCGTGGCGTAGATGATGCCGTCGTTGCGCACCAGCGTCACGGGCACCTGCACGGGCTGCCGCACCCAGCGCCAGCCCTCCCGGAAGGCCGAGATGTCGGGCACCACGCACAGCACGCTCTCGCCGCACCTGGGGGGCACGGAGGAGCGGGATTGGTCGGGTCGTTTGGGGAGGGGCATGGACAACTGCTCTCCTGTTGTTGTTTTTACACGTGACATTTCTTTAATTGACAGTTTAAATGATAGTTGACTTTGGTGCCATCGGTTTAGTGTTGGTAGTAGGATATTTTGTGCGTCACACCCCCACCGGGGCTCCCCTGCCCACGCAGGACTTAACCTGCACTTCTAGACAGCTATTTCAATCCATTGGGAACATTTCGAAATGTGAGACGTCTCTGGTTTAATTTAATTTCAGTCAGGCTATTGTTTAGGGAAGGATACTTTATATATAAGGATATAAGGATACTGTAATTCACCTATTGGGTCGAGCGCTGCTGCCCGACCTGTCTCCTCGGCAGGTATACAGCCCTAGACACACACACTCATACAGGTGATCCCGTCTTCCCCTCGTAACATCGGTGTAATTCAGAGCATGACTATCTGATTCATTTCCAATGTCTTTGTAAAAAGAAAAATAACATTTCAATAAAACCTTTTCAACCCCCAAATACCTCAGCTACCACATCTAGGGGGTAGGGAAATCCACCTAGGGGTACGGTAATGTTATAAAGCTACAATAACGTTCAACATGCTCATAAGGTTATCTTTAGTATGATTGTTTTGACTAAGGATAACAGCACTGGGCTACCCTGACTAACATTACCTAGAGCTGTAGACTAGCCCACATAACATGATCTACAGCTGTTTGGGTTAGTCGACTCAGCTACTGGTAAGTTAGCTAGTTAACGTAATGTTACTTGCAGCAATTGCATAAGAATGAAATGACATAACGTGAATAAACGTAATGTGAATAAAACTTGAATACAATAACTGCCTGAGTCACGTCAGATAGATTTTCACCGGCAATGGTGGTGAAGACAACAACTCCCATGTTCCCACGCTACTTCACGACGTCATCAAATGACGTCCTTGGTAATCGTTTTGATTGAGAGACCCCTAGCAGCAATAATAACGTATTAAACCTTTAACCTAGAGCCCTGTAGCATTAACGTTAGCGTCTACATGGCCAAATGTGTTTTAGAGCACATTTAACAAATATATACATAGTGCCTTTTTATTGCATTTGGCACACGGAGTGCTACAGTACATTCACTGGTGCAACAACTACAACAAGATCTACATTTCTGAGGATTGAGAGTGCCGCTTTCGGATTGCTGATCACTTGTCTGAAAGGAACAATTGTAACACTTTATAGACCGTATGACAATTATTTAAACATACAAGCAACAGTGCAAATTAAAAATAAAAACTTACATTACATTACAAACATTAGTGCACACACACACACACCTGTACATGGTGTCCGCCTCCACGTCTCCAAACCACACTCGGAGGTCAGGGGTGAAGTTCTGGCCCGTAAGCTCCAACATGGCCACATCTCCACCTCCATTCAACTAGACATGGGTTCCAGGGAACGGTGTGTTAGAGGAAAACCAAACACCGGGTTTGATCTAGTCCCGCCCACTATCCAAAGTGTTGAAAACCTATACTGCTTTTCAGCTTTTACACAAGGCACTCCCACTCGCTGCAATCAGACTTGGGAGGTGCAGCCAGAATGTTTGATTGATGTTACAAGGTAACCGGCCAATAGCTCCCTAATGCATGCTTTTAATGTATAGAGGGCCATTTGAGAGTTAGACCAGGATCAATCCGGAACCCACCATTTCACTTACACTTTACCTTCGCTATAACGCGCATCAATATAACGCAACCTTCGCTATAACGCGCATGAATATAACGCAACCTTCGCTATAACGCGCGTCAATATAACGCAACCTTCGCTATAACGCGCGTCAATATAACGCAACCTTCGCTATAACGCGCATGAATATAACGCAACCTTCGCTATAACGCGCGTCAATATAACGCAACCTTCGCTATAACGCGCACGAATATAACGCAACCTTCGCTATAACGCGCGTCAATATAACGCAACCTTCGCTATAACGCGCGTCAATATAACGCAACCTTCGCTATAACGCGCGTCAATATAACGCAACCTTCGCTATAACGCGCATCAATATAACGCAACCTTCGCTATAACGCGCGTCAATATAACGCAACCTTCGCTATAACGCGCATCAATATAACGCAACCTTCGCTATAACGCGCATGAATATAACGCAACCTTCGCTATAACGCGCGTCAATATAACGCAACCTTCGCTATAACGCGCGTCAATATAACGCAACCTTCGCTATAACGCGCATCAATATAACGCAACCTTCGCTATAACGCGCATCAATATAACGCAACCTTCGCTATAACGCGCATCAATATAACGCAACCTTCGCTATAACGCGCATCAATATAACGCAACCTCCAAAATAACGCAGTGCTTGCTTGGACACCAATTTTGCAGCACAGTATAATTTCCCGCCATGTTTTAGTTGATTTTGCCAAGAGTAAATGCAACAGCAGTGTAAAACAGATGAGCATAACGTGTTTTCTTTGTTAGGTTTACGATATGAGGACACAATTGTCAAGTCAGTTGTACTTTAGAAAGAAATGAATGTCCACGCTTATTTCATTTAGTTGTGTCGTACCTCCTATAATGACATTGCTTCTGTATACAATGTAATTAAAACTAAATAAATATGAACGTTGTTTTTTTTTCTTCTTAACAATGTGAAATAATAAGCTTCTCGCTATAAAGCAATCTCAGGAATGACTCGACGTCAGTCATTTAGGGTGACCACATTAAAGCAACGGTAAAGTGTACTAGGGTGGTTTTCCTATAACAGAAAATACCATTTGACTACAGAATCTACGGTTGACGACTTTAGGTCCCATCTCACAGCGAGGGGGTCGAGCACTCAAATAAAACCAGGCTGGTGGCGCAGAGTGTGTGGTGTCTTTGCTACGGCGGCCATGTTTGTACCTGCAGGCTGTCCACCACAGGGACGGGGGTGACGGGCTTGGGCACGGGGCCCATGCCCTCGTAGAAGGTGTACTCTGCCTTGTCCGTGCTGATGATGGTCCAGGAGGCCCCGTCGTTGATCATCTCCTTGTTGGACTCTTTGGGACAGGGCGTGGCCTGCACACAGAGGTTACATGTAAACTAGACCCATGTGGACAATATAGTTGCTAAAGACTATGGATTTCAATTCAGAGGTTTTATACGTGTGAGAAGTTTTGGCGAGGCGTAAGACAAAAGCAGAGAAGAATAATGTTGTTTCTGTGAATAACGCAACAATAAACTGTATGATGGATGAGTTGCAACTCATTAATGATAAGGATTGTTACAGGGTTATGTAGGAAAACGTGACCATCACATATTGCCTTCTGCAAAAGTGGTCGAGAAAAAACCATCTATATATAGAGAACAATTCCCTGGATGGATTGATTGTGGAAACGTTCTAGTTCTGATATTTTTTTAATGAGTAAATAGCTGCAATAGAAAAGTAAAATAGTGCATTTTTAAGCACAAATGTACCTCGGTGTCATTTGGTTTTTTATTTTACCTCACAAAATGTGCAATTGTAGTGATTAAAACAGTTTGAAGAATTTATACACTAAGTGTATTAATCAATTCACACTTGAGGCTAAACAGCCTAAACAGAGCCTAACACTTGAGCCATCATTTAGAAGAAGTAAAAACAAAAGAGGGGAACATGAGGCAGTGCCAAAATAAACCTAGCTGTGTGTTTACTCTGCCGACAAGCCAAGATAACCTGCCACCCCTCCAAAGGACAACACTACACTAAAGATTACAATACAGAATCAATGACGGGAGATGTACAGGACGTGAAATACATTTGCTTTGCATTCTCACATTATTTAGACTATGCTTTCAACGTCCAGCAAGACGTTGGATGCACAGCAGCTCTACCAACCGCCAGAAACTCCATTCAATTCAAACGCTTTGGAGAAAAGAGTGCCTAGGGGCCTTTCGGGTGTGTGTGTGTGTGTGTGTGTGTGTGTGTGTGTGTGTGTGTGTGTGTGTGTGTGTGTGTGTGTGTGTGTGTGTGTGTGTGTGTGTGTGTGTGTGTGTGTGTGTGTGTGTGTGTGTACCTGGAACTGGATGATCCGTTCCTGTGACAGGCAGAGGTACATCCTGTCCGTGTCCTTCAGGTAGAAGGCACACTTGTGGAGCTGGGACACAGGGTCGTCGGCATCCATCAGGGCCGTTTGTTTGTCCACTTTACGGATGACCTGAACGCAGGGGACCGCCGCGGGAAATCAAACACTTGGTCCAACGCAAACGCCGAAGAGCACACAGACCATAAATGTTCCCCCGGGTCAACGGGGACACGCCAATGCTTTAGTCACTATGAACACGTTTCTGTAAGACATGTTTGTACGCAGTGTATGCCCCCGCCCACCCGACACACACACACACACACACACACACACACACACACACACACACACACACACACACACACACACACACACACACACACACACACACACACACACACACACACACACACACACACACACACACACACACACACACATACCAGTCTAGGCAGCGCCATGCCAGTCACAGAGCAGACCAGTTTGACCGTCTGACCATAGTGGACGTAGCCGTCCCGGACCGCAAACTCCTCCCCTTCAGACTCCTCGTCGTCCACTGCACAATACAGCACATAGAAACGCATGCTTTTGTTCACCATTCACTTCTTTGGTTTTGATCGAAGTGACAGTGAACAGATACATGTCATCATAGCGCAGGTAGGGGTGACGCATCTTCTTCTAGGATGCCTATGGGCTGCGGGCAATTAGGATCGAACCCAGAACCATTCAGTCAAACACAAGAACACTATCCTGCCCCCATGATCTTCATTATAAATACAGAAGTATGTAAGAACTATATTACATTAGGACTTATTATAAAGTTACTGCTAACATGACACATTGTCCATTTGAAGCGGCATTAAGAAAAGATGGTCAGGATGCAGAAGAGAGAGTGAATAAGTGGGCCCCAGAGGAGTGACGTACAGAGGTGGATGTAGAAGGCCCCCCACTGCTGGGAGCTGGCGTGGAAGTTCCCCCCCTCCACGTGCAGGTACCTGGTGCTGACAGTCTGGGAGCGCAGGCGGTTGAACAAAGCCACCTTCGTCCCCGACGCTATACACACTGGGGAGACAGAGGAACCATCATCAACACACACACACACACACACACACACACTAACGCTCACCACACACTGGAGAGAAGAGACTGTCATCAACACACACTGATGCTATACACACTGGGGAGACAGAGGAACCATCATCAACACACACACACACACACTAACGCTCACCACACACTGGAGAGAGACTGTCATCAACACACACTAAAGCTTTACACACTGGAGAGACAGACAGATGGTCATCAACACACACTAAAGCTATACACACTGGAGAAACAGATAGTCATCAACACACACTGATGCTATACACACACACACTGGAGAGAAGGTCATCAACACACACACACTAAAGCTATACACACACACACTGGAGAGAAGGTCATCAACACACACTGATGCTATACACACTGGAGACAGGCAAAGGGTCATCTACACATGCTATATACACAGAGCATCGTTCACTGTAGAGGCGATCACCAAACACACTGATCACACACACTTTCACATGGACTATACAACCACCCACACACACACAGACTGTGATAAAAAAGACATGTGTATGTGTATGTGTGTGGATGACAGATGTTTTTATGTCAGATATTCATTCATGTCAGATGTTCTTGTTTGTCAGATATTCTTTTATGTTGTTGATTGTAGGAGCTTGTGATGCAAGACACATTTTTGTGTGAACAGACAATAAAGTTGTATCTAATCTCATTTCTCTCTCACAACACACACTGGAGGATCACCAACACACACTATCCACAGTGGAGACCTCACATACACACAAAACACTGGAGAAACCGTCACCAACACACAGGAGAGACCTTGACCAACACACACTGGAGAGACCGTCATCAACACATACTACCCACTGGAGACAGAGACCATCACCCACACACACTACACACTGGAGACAGAGAGACCACCACCCACACATACTACCCACTGGAGACAGAGAGACCATCACCCACACACACTACACACTGGAGACAGAGACCATCACCCACACATACTACCCACTGGAGACAGAGAGACCATCACCCACACACACTACACACTGGAGACAGAGAGACCACCACCCACACATACTACCCACTGGAGACAGAGAGACCATCACCCACACACACTACACACTGGAGACAGAGAGACCATCACCCACACACACTACACACTGGAGACAGAGAGACCATCACCCACACACACTACACACTGGAGACAGAGAGACCATCACCCACACACACTACACACTGGAGACCATCACCCACACACACTACACACTGGAGACACAGAGACCATCACCCACACACACTACACACTTGAGACAGAGAGACCATCACCAACACACACTGGAGAGACCATCACCAACACACACTGGAGAGACCGTCACTAACACACACTACACACTTGAGACAGAGAGACCATCACCAACACACACTGGAGAGACCGTCACCAACACACACTGGAGAGACCGTCACTAACACACATTGGAGAGACCGTCACTAACACACATTGGAGAGACTGTCACTAACACACACTACACTTGAGACAGAGAGACCATCACCAACACACACTGGAGACCATCACTAACACACATTGGAGAGACCGTCACTAACACACACTACACACTTGAGACAGAGAGACCATCACCAACACACACTGGAGACCATCACCAACACACACTACACATTGGAGACCAAGAGACCATCACCAAAACACACCATACACACCGGAGACTGTGTGTGTGTGTGTGTGTGTGTGTGTGTGTGTGCGAGTGCGTGTGTGCGAGTGTGTGTGAGAGTGTGTGTGGACACGCACATGTTGTTCTCCACTTACAGTCAGCGTTCTTAAGAGACTGCTTCTTCTTGGAGGGCTTGGAGATCACCTTGATGCGCTTGCTGAGGAAGACTCCGATGTCTGCGCTGTTGCCGTAGAACATCTGCACTGACAGCATGAAGTGTTTGCGCTTGTCCGAGTCGCTGATGTACAGTGTCTTAGCGGTGCAGAAGTGCTGTGAGGAAGTGAAGGGAAGTGCAAAAAACATCAGTGGCTCTCTTGACTGCTGAATCACTGTGAGAGGTGAGGGGTTGAAAATAATTGTTATTTTAAAAATACCCACTCAATATAGCAAATCAACTTTTTTCATTAGCAGGTCAATCTTCATGGCAATTTGTTACAATTCAAACGACTTTATCTAATGTACAGCACTTCAGATGTTCTTACAACAAAATATGTATTCCACATAAGTTACCAGAGGCAAAGGGAGCCAGTGTTAAGAGGAAATTAAGATAAATCATTATGGGGGGAATGTTTTATAGTTAATGTATGCCAACCTTGCCCTCAAGATTGAGTTGTTGCATCTCCTGCTCACTGTTGCCTATTCCAATAAAAGCGCAGGGCTGGGCCTCTTGTTCCGTGCACCCTTCCCTCTCCATACTCTCCAGCTTCTTCTGCCAGCCACTCCCCATCAGATACACACATGGCGGAGGGCAAAAGAACCTGTGACGAGTGAGCGATTGGAAAGGTAAATACAACGGCAACCACGCTATTATTATGATGATTAGTAGGTGTGCTAGCTAGACGACAAATCCACAATCCCACCACTTGGCCAAATGAACTCACTCGCTCACTCACTCAACCAAGCAATTACTTCCAACTGCGGATGTACCGACTGCAATACCACACAGAGTGCAAATCCACCAACCTTTTTTCATTCCCGTAGGACTTTTGTGCAACCTTGGCGTGTAGAATGAGGACCGTTTGATCGTCTTTGTCTTTCAAGTAATTCCTCATAGCCTCCCTAAGGAGAAAGAGTGCATGTAAGACATCGGAGCAGCGGCACACAGCGCATACGCATTGCAAAGCACACCGCGGCGCGCACTGTTTCTAAATCACTTCTCCGTCGTTTGAAGTGCAGCTTTGGTTCGTGGTTTACCTTGTCAAACGCTGAGGTTGAGGTCGCTCACCAAACTTCCTGCAAAGGCAAAAAAAATAAATAACATGACCTTGTTTAGCATTGTGAAGGCAACCTTCTCGTAGCACAAATGCAACTTGTGTGAAAACCGTGGTAGACCTCTTGCGGTCTTGGTGTTATGGGGCTATCTAACGGAGGAGACTTGGGTCAGTGGCACTGGGAATGGGCTCCCAGCGTAGTACTACGACTGATTCGATTAATGTGATGCTTCAACGGCACTTTCCCGACACGATTGTCTTCGTTAGCTGCAAAGTAACTCAAAAGCGAAGTGGAGCATAGGGAATGTGACAACGGGGTTTTGCGTCACTTCCAATGAACCATTATACTGGCGTTTCTCCAACGGAATCCCATGTTAGTGATTCTACTTAGGGTGGCGAGTTTTAGAGAAGTGGCCCAACACTGAGCCACAGACAAAGTAGCATGTAGTTAGAGGCCACTTTAGACAACGCGGGCAAAGTGATCCACTGTAAACAGCGTTCTGCAAAAACTCCACAAAAGAGCAGTCATTTGGCGAAACCAACAAGTGCAACTTTTTAACAATTTTAAATTCGTTTTGTTCTGAAATTCAACACTTACCCCGTCACAACGGGCGCCATCTTCCAATAACTCTCTCTCTCTCTAAAAAAAAAAAAAGTCCCAACAATCGCGAGATCCCTCCCCCAGCCCCTTACCGAGGCGAGTCGGACAACAGAAGAAGCAGACTGGAAGAAAAAAAGGGAGAAGCGGGAGGTGTGACGGGGTGAAAAGAGAAGGCGGGGGCGACGGGCAGAGGGTAGACGACACAACAACAGGCGTGGGAAAGTTCGAATGTCGCGCGAGAACAAAAAAACTCTCATAATAGACAATAATGAAAAATGGCCAAAACTATCGCGAGATTCGGTGATAGCCCTATAACCTGCCTGAGCCGCTTTCACAAGGTAGCATACTGTAATTCGATTCCCACGCCTTATTGAGCAATAAACCAACCACACATCCCCTACAGCAGAGGGCTAGAAAGCGCAACTTGGGGATAAAGTATGTATGAACTCAGCCAATATAATGGAGAATGTGTATTGCGCTTGACAAGAGATAAGAAAACATCAGAGAAGTGACCCACTTATTCATGGGAAAATACGCCTTGGCTCTCAATCTCATGAGGTGATAGTAAATAAATAAACAATCAGAATTAATGTACATGATAACAGTAGTTGTCTTAAAAGGCACATTTAATTTATTTCTTTATGGTATAAATATATATTTATTAACGAATAATTATAATGTATTGGATTTATGTGGCACTTTTTTTTGCCAGGCACTCAAAGCACTTTACATAGTGTGTGTGGGGGGATATATGACACTCATCCACTTGCATCTTCATGGGAGGTTCTTCATGTAGCCAGTACAGAATGAGCTAAACCTTTAATTATTCATGACAGAATCAAGTGAATATGTGTACAGTGTGTGCATTATTGATAAAATGTGAATCCATCAGCACACTATTATAAACTAAACTGTTGTTTTTGGAAGTAACAGCCTTTGGCAAAATTCTGAAAAGGTCCCATATTTCTATTTGCGTAGTGTCAAAAAGTATGAAAAATATGATGCCTGTATACCAAATTTAAAAATAGTAAAAAAAAATGAATACGCTCATTTGGCAAAACAAATTGCAATGAATGGAATCAGAAAACACAATTCTAGACATTCAAATATAAAACAGAAATAACCATCGGACCACCATGCAAATGACCCTCTGCTGTAGAACAGGGATTTGTCTGTCACTTCATGGAGACCAAGATCACACATAACATAGGCCAGTGTCATTCAAAAACATCCCCATTTAGTCCTGGTCTTTAATCATTTTCTAAAGTAAACATAAAAACATATATAGAGTTTATATACACAGCGGAATTTATAAAAATAAATTCATTTTTCTTTATTTTTGAGGAAGAAGTCCATCGATTTTTCTATTGCAAGTGAGTAAATCTCACAAAAATCCAAGTTGCGTGAATTCTATCTGTTGTCCATCATCTGTCTGATCAGCACCGTGTTGGGCTTTAAATCTTTAAATCTTCCAGAAGACTCTTTTCTTGTACAGCAGGTAGGAGATGAGGACCCAACAGGAAGTAGCCACCAGGTTCTGGGCTAAGTGCTCAGCGTGTGATTGGCTGTTGGCCATGCGCCAGCGGAAGGGGAAGTACTCCTCAAACACTTCGTGGCCGACGTAGACCAAGATGGAGTTCATACCTGGAAGGGAGTGCAAGCGCAGCAGTGCTATGTGAGATGGAAGCAATGACGAGACTCAACAAGTACAAAAATACCTGAAACCAGCGTCACAACAACAGTCATATACGATTTATTTAATATGATCTGGCCTTAAGGGATTCACAGAATATTAGCATTCATTAGCAAGTACAGGGAACAGACTAAGACAACGTTTTTCTTGAAATGTGTTTTGTAAACTGTGACCCAATTTAAATCAGAGCTGTAAATTGGCTCTACTAGCTCAAATTGACAAACGTACCTTATACTTTTAGGAATGAATAATGAAAGAACAAAAAAGTGTTTGTTGTATACGTTGGCTGTACACAAATACAAGAGACTTAAGCCCATTCTCAGGCAGTATATTCATATTCAATAATATATGTAGCTATTACAATCATATTTCTCCAGGGTAACATGACATCAAACCAACAACTGTGATAATAGATAATAAACACTAAATATGAAAGTGGCATCTCGTTTTTATAGTGGGATAGGTTCTCTTGGACAGCATAATATGACATACTAGCATCCTCCATGCTCAATCCCTTACAATGGAGAGTGTGAGCAGAAACTAGGAGGTAGAAGTGTGAGGCTGTAGCTCACCAGGGTAGTAGAAGGGGGCTCCGCTCCACCACCTCTTCACATCCACGATGTAGTAGACCAGCACCAACACCACAAAGGCAAAGCAGGCCAGTGTGGTCACGTAGGAAAGGGACCTGCATTACCATGGACGGACAGACACACAGACACACATCTTTAAAATGTACATCTGGAGAGGCCCGCGCTACATACTTTATGTAAAGAACAAACACAAACCTAACGTTGTAGAAGACCATTCTTGGAAAATATGCAATAATAACATTTCTTTAATGGAGTCTTAATTTCTCTCAACATTTAATGTTTGTGATAGTGTACATGACAGTGTGTTATGTGTCTTATATTAAACCACATTCATCCTTGGTGACCAAAACATTGCTCAATGTTGCCTCACTAATTAAATTGCAGACAAATGCAGTCTAAACGATGGTAAGAGTTGGTTCAATTTCATTGCGCCAGACTCCGTGCCACTGAGGCGACCGGTGACCAAACAAGGTGCTCTTACCAAAGGTTCTTGTTGACAGGAATGAATCCTTGGTTTCTGGAACATTTGGTGAGGACTGCTGATAAAATGCCCTGTTTGAGACCAGCGGAATGTTTAACAAAGTAAAGAGGTGTGTGCAGCCCGTTTAGTGACATTAGCATAAACATTAACCAAATTTGACTCCAAGATTAGCCTATGCTCACTCTCAGAGAAGGTACATTGTAAAAATCGTAGTATTGACTATCCACCTTGTCAAAGTCAATAGACACCATGCTAGAGAATAGTACTCCGTGATCCTTTATCTAAACAAATGAAAGACCATCATAATTACAATCTTACCAATATGAGAGCCCATATGAGGAACCGTGTTATTATCTTGCTGTGCAGGTCTTTATAGTGCAAGAGGATTTTTCCTGCCTGGTAAACCCCACCCCGCCCAAAAAACACACACACACAATTAAAAACACTTAATGATTCTGAGCTCATGAATAGGATCGTTATAATGCATGGTTAACACTTCACACCTGTAATCCAAAGAAAGCCATGAGGACAGTGTTGATGCTACCAAGAATACCTTCAGGGTCATACGCTGTCTGAGTCAGGTATATCACCTTGAATGAGATGAGAAAATATCATTACATTACACAAATTAAATATTATGCATTTATATAATAACATAATAGTCAAATTAAAAGGAGAAAATGCAAAACTGATGTGGGTGATAAGATGACCATCCTCTGAGAAAAACATAGAAATCTAAAATGCAAACTTGAAATCTGAATGGAAACCTTTTCAACCGCAGATTATGTTCCAACCTCCAATCCCGTTTGCAATGGACTAATCAATTAGCAACTCATTTACATGTGATCGCGCTATTATAGCTAAACAGCTATTATAGTTACGAAAATACATATGAAAATGATAGAGTAGGATTGATATGGCTAGCAAGCCTGCTATTTATTGTTTGTCTGCAACATTTTATGTAACATCATGAAAAATACAAAAGACAGAATTATTTACAATTTTGGGTGAAAATGTAGACCTAATCTGACTCTCTTTCATACATTAGACACAACTCATTAATAGTTGTACTGTTGAGAAGTGACAGACAAATTCAGTCATGCAAAAGATAAGCGAGATGGAGCCCTCACGCCTTAATGACCAAAAGAGACCCCTTGTGTATGATGTGTATTATGAATGCCGGTTCCTGACCCGTGAGGAGGGGTTCTGGTAGATGTGGTTCTTCCCCAGCAGCCAACGGTCTACGTATCCAGCCGCCCCACCAGTGCAGTTAGAGTACAGACCCATGTCCCCGATTCCACCTGGACCCAAATAACCCCTGCACACAGACAGACAGGCAGACACACAGACAGACAGGCAAACTTAAAGACTTGACGGCAGCTACGGAGTGGTGCATGTATTCATACTCAAAACATTGATATATTTTATAAAATCACCCTATAGACATACATTTATAGTGAATAAAAACACCCTATATACATATATATATGTAGGGACTAAACATGAATGGTCCATGCAAACGAACAAGCATGACAACTTCCCGTCCCCACTCACGTCGGGCAACCAGGGACAGGAAGAAGGAAGGTGATGCACAGCCAGACTGCTTCCAAGCAGAGCACGCAAAGCCAGGCCGGCCAGTAGAGCAAGATATCACGAACAGGATACCACCAAACATCCTGAGGGAGAGAACGAAAACACATGCACCAAGAGAGGCCTATATATAGTCAACAAAAATAAGAACTATGGTCAGTGATTCTGGGAATACCGGCAAAACCTTTGGGAAACCCGTCTTGATGCAGTTTTAATCCTGGTAAAAACAGGGTATGAGCACGTTATGACTGACCACAATGGGATTGTCGATGGGAACTCTGGCCACCAATAAATCCAGCATGGCTACCAGGAGGTAGGAGACGGCCAGCCGCTGCAGCACCCCTGGGATCCGCAGGCCGTCCCAGGACACTGCAGGGGAAGGGGGAAGCAAGCACACATGGTGGAAGTAGTACGGTTATTTGGGCATACTTTGAATGGGCTGGAAGGGGATTTGAAAGAAAGTCATTCAGTGAATATACAAGCATGCTTACAAAGATCTGTTCTAATGATCCATGTTCCATGTATAGTGGTAGTATGGGGAGTGTCTACTCAATACATTCAAACACCTATACATAGACACTGTTGCACCACAAAGGAGTACAGCTCTAAGTGTGATATAACACAAACATGTTATATGATCCTTCTGGGCCAGCAATGCCTCCACTACAGAGAGCTCATTGGCAGTGAATGTGATTTGAGATGTAATAATTAATCATGAGCCATACCTCTTAGTTTAAAATGTATACTAGGCCCCGTTATCTTTTAACTGTATTAGGCATCTTTGTACTAATTGTACTTATACAAATAATATTCATACTAATATTATCGATAGTGGATTATTGTACACATTTTCTGAAAATATGTAGTTAGTTTATTAGTAATCTCGGATCCAGCCTTCATATGTTATAGCAGAACTTCTGGGGGAAGATGGTTCAGAAAATACTGAGGTGCAAAGTATCCGGTTTCGTAACAGAGATATTCTACCGAAGAGGAACTGATTCCCGCAAGTAGACAAATATTCAGAATGACATTTAAGTTACATTATAGTCTACACAGTGTTTTTTACTGTTTACTAGTGCTGTTCGAGGTTGTGTTTGCTGTTAATTGCCAATTAAACGCTTACAGATCCTTGATCCAGCAACATGATTGGTCAAAACAAATATGAAGCGAAAGAAAGAGAGATGCAGTTCAACAATAATAACAATGCCACTAGACTTGTTTATTAGTCATTGGCGCTAAAAATACATCTGTAATTCAAAAATGTGTAGTAACTCTATGAAACCACAAGGATGCAGTGTCCTAATGGTTGAGGCTGGAGCCTGCGTGTGTGCGTGTGCGCGTGTGTGCGTGTGCGCGCGTGTGTGCTTGTGTGTGCGCGTGTGTGCATGCGCTTACAGGGGCCCAGGCAGTAGTTGGGGTTGATGATTAGGACTCCTATGAGGAAGAGCTGCAGGCTCCTCCAAACAGCTTTCAACAGCAGAGAACAGCGAGACCAGCCTGAACGGAGCAGGGAGTTGATGGACAAGGCTACAGACGTCCCCATTATAAATACAAACCTAGTGCCACAAAGGAGGGGAGAAATATTTAAAAAGAGAGTAAAGTATGGATAAGAGATTAAGAAGGACAGCATTTCGATTTTCATAATTTTTCCGAAATCTGAAAATGACTTGAATATGTATAAGCTTACCAGGGAAACACCAGATCAGCAACCGTCAGACCTGTAATGAAAAAATAAAAACACTCAACGCATCAAAGTGAAAGGAGAGATACTGAACATGAAGCTAGTTCGTTCAACAGTAACTTGCCATTCCAGCTCTCGTGCCTGAAGAACCAGTATCTCCCTCCGCCATAGTTCACAAACACCATGACGACCAAGGACATCCTAGGCGAGCAGATACAACACAGCATTGCTCAACAGCATTTGGTTTGGAATGTGAAGATGCATATGCAAACTAACCTACAAGCCATGCCTAGACTACTGCAGTACGTCTAATGTTCACCATAGCCGTGGTGTTTGTGAAAAAACAGGCAAGAAAATCACAATTTGAACAGACCAAAAATACCTGGGTTAATTGAGCTGTCGGGTTTTATTCTTTATAGCTAGATTGATATTTAGATCGTTTAAATAATTTTGGCGAAAAGGGTTAGGTGGCCGGCTGCAGTAAAATAGCTACAAATTAGTGACATGAGTTAAATACATCTAGAAAGATGATGACGACAATACACTGCAAGCCCATTCCTTAATTACACAACGGTCAGCAGATCATAACCACCATCAAGTGATGTTAAACAATAATGGCAATTATCAATTGGTGTGTTGGTGTGTTTTTGTTGCATGTGGCAGATGGGGGTACCCTCTAAATGTGTCCAGAGATCGTAGCCTTCTGCCGAGGACACTTGGTGGAGGCAGGATGTTGTCGTTGCTCGACTCCACCAGCCTGCCTGGTGATCCCAGCTCCTGGAGAGGGAACACGATACACATGAGACACAAGACTCTGGGGCCGCATTTACACATGGAAATGCATGATTAATCCATTCAGAGCATTAAGTCATGCGTGTCATGCACTTTTTCCATCGCAGTCATGCAAGAAGAAACGTGTAAGTTAGCCAGTGAACAATAGCAGATTTACAGAAATGTCCGTTCACCGTTTCATCAAATCACCGTTTCTGTGCTACTGAAGCCATCTGCATAAAATAATGCATCATTTTCATTCATTCGTTCTCATTCCTTAATTCCTTTTCCCCTTGAGCTACCAGCCATCCAATCAAAGCAAGTACACTGATAACCAATCATCAACCACAAGACACGCACAGACATACTCACCGAGTTGATGAGCCTCTCCGTTTCCATGGAATTGCTCAGCCTGAGAATCAAACCCCTGACCACATCTAGCCTGGGAAAAAATAAGTAAATGAGTTCCTTTGCCACTGCAATCACCAACACAGTGTCTAATGCACACTAGTACTAACTAATCACAACTGAATTCATGCAATGGAGGTTAATGCGTTCAAATGTGGCACATATGTTACGTTTCTCATGTTGGAATACTTTTACAGATAAAAATACCACAAGTTACCAAATGCAATACAGATAAATACTATAATAGAATGGATAATTAATTACTTTATTATTGCACCACCGATGGCCAACAGTATGCTTAGTCCAGCAAACAAGAAGAACGCTACCAGGATTGCTGTGGAGAGATTTCAGAATATATAGAATATCATATATACATATATCATACATCATAATTTAGAGTAATAATTTGAGTAATAAATAGACTTCACAAAACATACGCAGGTAACTGTTAACAGGGTCTGAGTGAGTGACCATGGAGCAGTTCACTACTGAGGAGTTATTCAGGTTCTTCACCCAGAGAGCGTAGTTGCCGTGCTCCCCAAAGGAGAATGGAACCCTGAGGAAGAGACGTCACGGTGCCCAGCCATTAAAAACAGCCTTTGGAGCAAATTCAACGTTATAGGACATTGAATTTGTTGAAACGTTGATATATGAAAACATAATTGTCTCAAATAATATGCAAATCAAACATTGAATGAAATACGTTGTATGTGCTATTCTTGGTATTTAAATAAATAACCTTTTATAAGCATTTTATTACAAAGAACTTGGTGGGCATGTATCTACATGTATTGAGCCTACCTGCAGAGCTCCACATTCACATCAGAGTTGTTCAGCTGCAGGGTGATGCCATGTTGCGTACCCACTATGAAGTCTCCAGAGCTGGACATGCCAGGTCCCGGACCTGCAGGAACCAGCCCCAAGGTCTGGTACAAGCACTGACAGAGACCAACAATAACAATAAATACACCAACATCATGATAATCGTGACAGCATTAATACTTGTGTAATGTAATTGTCCATATATGTGTAATTAATCTCAGTCAAAAACGAATCCATTCTTAGTCCTATGTGGGGCATTGAAAGGGAATAAGCCTACCTGATAGCAGTGGTTAGACATCCAGGACACCACCAATTTGGCCTCTAACTCATTGTTGACCGTGAGAAATGCCTCATCCATTTTCAGCGACATTGATTTACGATGTGGGAGAGAAGCTGAATACACGGAGAGACATGCATACAATGACAATCTGTTCCATTGACATCCGTTTGTTTACAACTGGATAACTCCACTGGAAAGATATCGTCTTCCAACCATCCTCATCAGACCACACCAATGTGTGAATCCACTGTGTTTTCAAAAGACACTGACACAGTCTGTCTTATCGAAGTTCAGTAAATACCAGTGAGGCTAGTTTGTCTGTTATATTAAAGAGGCAACCTTTACTATGGGGCAAGTTTTGAATGGCTGCTTTTGTATACAGAAAGCTGAACGTACCTCATCGATCTCAGGTGGTGAAGCATGTAGCCAGACAACTGAAACGAAGCTGTTAAGACTACGGGCTAGCCTGAAAGCTACTGTCCATAACCAGGCATGTGAAGCAAGGACCCGTGGTCACATGCTAGATCAATGGGGTTCTAAGAAGATTAACTATTCCTTTGGAGGGAAGTTCAAAAACGTAAGACCACTTCTCCACTTACTGCGCCCAATCATTCCAATCTTTCAATGTATAATTTAAGACTATTTGTGGTTGTTTGGTTGGTATTGTACACATGACATTCCTGAGCGATTACTGCGAGACTTTTCTAAGTTTAGTCGATCTTTCGTGTGTGAGGAACGGGACTTCCGAGATGGATTTGGTTGCTACTAATGTTAGCAAAAGGATTTAAATGTACGATACTTACGTGAAGATATGTCAGCTGTTAAAGGAACGACACAGAGGGCTACAACCAAAGCAATGCTTGAAATGAAATGCGACTCATGGTTCTGTGGTTGGGGCATTATCTTAACAACATCAGTTCTTTGATTGTCTCTTTCTCTTGTCTCTTTCTCGCAGTCCGCCGACTCAACTTGGCTCTTTTTTCTCCTTATCCCGAACATCAGCTTCTTCCGGTCTCTACTTGTTTTGACAGGGTAGTGGGAGAGAGGAGGTACAAAGTACCGTCAGGTCAAGCGTTTGTGTCTAAACTACACCTACACCTGCACCCATTTATGTGGTCAGTTTATCGGTGTTCCAATGAATAGTAGTAGTTTAATGACTTTGTTTGAGATAATATGCCAAGGAAATATGAAATAATAACAAAGTTAAAGCTTCAGCAAATATTCCTTTGAATTTACAGGGGGTGAAAGCTAACGCATGCGCACAAGCAACGATGTAGAGGATTATAAATCGATTTCCGAGCAAGAAGTGCTCCTCCCTGAATCGTTCACTATGACAGATAAACAAAACTTACAGAAAAGGTAACATATTCTCCATAACTATCCCTACACTTTATTTGTTGGCATACTTTTGACAGACCTCAAATTATAACATCGATTACCGTTGCTTTTCTTTGGGTAAAGTAACCTTAAGTTAGCTCCACTAGCTAAGTGTGCACCGGTAGCATTAGCAAAACCTTTCATAGTCTTTCATAATCTAACCCACACTATGTGTTTTTGTCTTCTATAGCGTCAAAATAGCTGCTGGAGCAGTTGTGTGTGTCGAAAGTGAAATCAAAGGAGATGTTACGATTGGTAATGGGCAGTGTTTAATGAGTAACATGTTCACCCATTTTATTTTAGTAATTATCTTGCTATATGATCCCTACCACAATTAATTAAAACGGTCTGGGACCTGTCTGTTTAGTACTGTTTACTCTACCACAGTGAGATGTATTGTTTTGTGCCCGTAGGGCCCAGGACAGTGGTCCACCCCAAAGCACGGATCATTGCAGAAGCAGGGCCCATCGTGATCGGGGAAGGGAATTTGATAGAGGAGCAGGCTCTCATTATTAATGGGTAATTTGTTGTATTTGTGTCGTCGACTTGTCTATAGCCAGTATTGATATGTTGCATGAATTTCGTCTTCGTTCTACATGCATTTCAATTCTTAATTGTCTGTCTGCTTTCCTTGATTGTCCATTAGTTACCCAGAAAATATCATGCCTGATTCTGAGGGAGTGGAACCAAAGACCATGACCATCGGTATTAACAATGTGTTTGAAGTGGGATGTGGTATCCTTTTATGTTATCATAGAGGGACCAAATCCTGGACCCAAAACCTTTTTGATTACACAATACCGGTACATGTTTAGGTTGTGCAGCCTTTAGAAATTGTGAGTTATCATAGATGAAGTTTACCTTAACCAATCACCCATAGTATCGCAAGCTCTGAAAATTGGGGACAACAACGTCATCGAATCTAAAGGTGTGTATTACAGTCTGTAAAATTGAAGGAAAAGTAAAACACAACTATTTGGATGTAAAATTCTACATAAACATATTCTTCTGTCCCGGTATCTAGCTGACGTGGGTAGAAATGTTATCCTTACCAGTGGATGCATCATTGGTGCCTTCTGCCAAGTGAACACCTGTGAGGTCATCCCTGATAACACGGTCCTCTATGGCTCTGGGTGTCTGAGGAGAGTTCAAACTGAGAGACCGCAGGTATGCCATCCTATGGTGCATCACCTTTTCTAGATTCTTCACATTTGTGCGGATGACTTAAGTCTTTAACATGCCTACTTAATAAATACCCTGCAAAGTAATATAAAGCCTAGGCACATATGTGCCTCCCCTGCGCTGTCTGATCATGTGAAGTCACTGTGGAGTCCCTCACGGTTCCCTGCGCGGAAGGCTGGGGACGAATCTCTGTACCTTTTAACCACTTTCCAATGTCTAACCAGTTATTTGAAGATGTCTGCTGTATGTGTATTTCCTCATGATAAACGCACTGATACGTTTTTTGAAACCAAGTACAAAGTAAATCCACTTCTTGTGTCGCCTTGTCGTTTTATTTGACAAAGTCATCCTGGGTTGTCTACGGTCTGAGCGCAGCACTCCAAACGTGTCCACACTCGTAAAAACCAATGAGGCACAAGAAGTGGATTTCAATGTTTGTTTTCGCAGCGAAACAACAAAAAGTGTGTTTTTCGTGAGCACACCTGCAACAACCAAAAATAGTTTGCAGACGTGTGGGGTTTCCGTTTGTTTTACTATGGATGTACGTGCTGTACGTCAACATTTTGTTCACATTTCCTCCTACAGCCCCAGACGCTCCAGCTGGACTTTTTGATGAAGATTCTGCCCAACTACCACCACTTAAAGAAAACCGTCAAGGCTAGCCACAACCCTAGCTAAAACAATCTACTAGGAATGTCCTATTTATAAAAGTACAGGCTTCTTTTATTCCTCAAAGTGCAAATGTATATAGTACTGAAAATTCAGGCTGCTTTGGTAGTTAATGCTCTCCTTTGTTAATGCTAAAACAAATATTTTCTACTCGTTTGACTAGAAATCTCTCTTATAGTGCTTTAGATTTTCTATATCTAATTAAATGCTTTAAAAATTGGTTTTTATTTCATGGAAATAAACTACTGCAGTATAAACTATGAAAAGGTTAATGAAAATGATTTTAAAGATCAAACAATCAAGATCCTATTTTCTCAAGGGTAAGCTTATGAAAGTTACATGTTGAATTTCTCCTGGTTTGTATGAGGGGAGTAAACAGTGTTGTATTGGGTTCTTCAACCAGGTCATGCAGTAAATTGACACACACAAACCCATATGAGTAGTTGCCTTTATCTGAACATCACTGGTATTGATAAAGCTGAAGCATTTAGGCATCAGCCTAATCAACACCTTAAAAAGTGAACAGACCGGTTCCAATACAGCGAAGAAATTCAAAAATGTATGAAAACAAATGGTCTGTACTTCAGTGTAGTATGCAGCATACTGAAACTATAGTTTTAATAACAAATTGGTCCCTGTGTCCTTTTGAACATTTGACTTTCTAGCCACTGCAGTGTCAACCACAATTCAACTCCGTAGTATTCTTGTTTGTGTTTTTAGTATCAAGTGATTTTAGTATCCCAATAAGGACAGTAGTTATGCAGTAAGTCTTGTGTAACAATACTTGTGAGTCCGTCCATTATCGACGATCACTGAAGCAATGATGGGATCGATAGTTTGTTTAATCGGGAACTTTGATAATTCAACATAAAGAATGAACTCAAAGTAACACAATAAAACCACCAGTAAACACTTAAGAACCATTCAACAGTCTGGGTTGTAGAGGCGTACAAGGCCAATGTCCCCTGGGCTAAAGCTCCTGCATCCTTGCTCTTAGGCCAGCCAGCATTAGTGTTGTCCCTTCTTGACCGGCACGCCCTCTGAGTAGTCCTCCAGCACCCCGGCCAAATGGTCATTGTGGGTCTTGAAGCGCCTCTTCTTCTGTCCACCGGGCTTTTTCCTCTTCTGCAGTGGTAACTGAACAGCGATGGAAACCACAACAATTTAGTGTCACATCACAACAACCAAAAGTTTAGACATGTAATTGCAATTGATTGTGATTGAGCATGCATTGATTTTATGTTATGTCATGGAGACGTGAATGCATGTTATGGAGAGGAACAGCTATATGGTATGGTAGACCGAAGGAACACTGACCACTTTCTTGGGTCCCGTCTCCTGCATTGAGGAGATGCCTTGTTTCTTCAGGTACTCCTCGATCTTCTCTTCATCGATGGAGTCAACAGGAACACTACGCCACAGCTTCTGAAACTCTTGAGATTGACAGAGGGAACGGCACAGGTGTGAATGCCGCTGTGTAGAAAGATCATATACAGTCTGAGATTTACCCCCACCCTTCGACAGTGTGTGTTGGGAAGGTTTCAGAAGCGCATGGTTTTATGATCTTCCTTAGGGCATGGCTAAATGTTGGAGGAATGTGTTTTGATTCTTCATGATTTCATTAGCTAGAAGACGCCTTGCCCATTTTAGTGGTTGCAATGTAAAGCACACTGGCTTGCTTTTTTGTGCCACAACCACAAGATGAAAGTCAATTAACATTTATGTAACGGTTAAGAAATAAAAGCAAGCAGATGCTCACCTTCATCGACCAGAAACTGGCAGTGTTTATCGTTGTAGAACAAGACCTTCTTCTTGTCTGGTCTTGTCACAAAGGTGATCATATCTCCCAATGCCTGTGGGACACAATGTATACATACTTTAAAAACGGGACCTGTTTTGAACGTTTATATAATTAAAGTAGCAATCTCAAAGACGTCCGTTTCGTTCTCTTTGGCAATAACGAGATCACTTCCCAGAGATCCAAACAGTATGACGTCAGTCAGTTGGAAGTTGGTTTACTGGCATCGCTAGCAGAGACCGTAAAGAATATGTACGCCGCTTCACACATAAGTGAGTTGAACAGAGAGTCTGTTGCGTTATTTATTGCCAGTAACAAAATAGTGTTACTCAGGGTACCTTTATGGCCTTGGCAGAGTTGGGGAGCCCCTCCTCCACATCGTCTAGCAGGATTCCTCCCAGGCCTAGCTGGTCATGTTTGTCCAGCAGCCTCAGCAGGGCCTTCTTGTCCTTGAGGTGGTACTTGGGCTTGAAGGCGTACTTCCCTTCTCGCGAGTCGATCTTTGGGTTGTTGGCTAAGGCCTAGCATTGGCATGGGAAACGGTGGGATGAGTCTCACAATCCAAAGTCACCGTGCTTAAGGGACCACGCAAATTACCTTGACATAATCTTGCCTTAACTTTGGGTATAATACGCAAGCATGGGAGTGTATAATGCACAAGATTAACAGCATTATGTTTCCATTTCACATTGGTGTAACCATGTTCTTGGTTTAAAATGAGAGTGATCTTTTCAACCTTTCAAACGCTGTTACTTTGTCATGTATGTTGTTGGTTTTCATGCCTACAGCAGCTTACCTCTTCCTGTTCTCACAAAAAAGTATGATGATTTATGGCACACATGCACGCACACACCTCAGACATGAGCCATTGTTTCTGCTTCATGCCAATGTCCAACAGCTTGGTCTCATCCAGGATTTCTTCTAGGGTGAGGAAGTGTGTGTCCCCCCTCTGATGCCTCGTCTAAGAGTGGACAGAAATACACACAGGGCTTTAGATTACAAAAACAAGGGCAACTTTAAAATCATGCATTTGGTGTTGGTGTTTAATGTGGTGGTTAGAGTAAGGGTTGAAAAAAAAAAGTTAAAAACAAGACAGGCCTTAGATTATCTTGACAGTAATTGACTACAGCTGTCAGAGAAATGTGCAACCTTGGCAAAAATGCATAAAATAAAACAGAAAGGGTGGGATATGTTTTGCAAAGAGCATATAAGGGAGGGCTGTCAAAGTGAGTGCTGTAGTGGTAGCAGGAGAGGATGAGTCAGCCAGTGTGGTTCGGGGAGATCACTTCAAACAGAGCATCAGAGCGATGCACAAGCTGTGGACATGCACCAAATGTTACAAAGAGGACAGGAGTGACTCATTCACTTGACACAACAAGAGAAAACAAGTTTGTTTTGATTATCAAACATCGAAGATGACGTGATGTAAAATATTCAGGATCAGGTAAAGGCAAAAATATCGATTAAGCATAACAAAATTATGTGTATTAAAATATACTATGTGTAAGAATGTGTAAGAATCATTAAGTCCTACTCATTACTGGCCC
Source organism: Lota lota (assembly GCA_026745465.1). Lineage (NCBI taxonomy): Eukaryota > Metazoa > Chordata > Actinopteri > Gadiformes > Lotidae > Lota > Lota lota. The sequence continues at coordinate 2,722,183 of JACYXH010000312.1, read as the reverse complement.
CTTTGGCCGGAAAGTGAACTGCAGCCTGTATTAAAGGAAAACGTTAGGGATTTCTTTTTTAAACTGGAGCCTATTTTCCTGTCATTTGGGTCTTATGGACTAATGCGGACAACAATCTTTGACATTGGTCCAGTGTTGAGCGAGAACGTTGAAGCCGCAATTTGCAAAACTGGATGCAATGTAATCCTTTTGGGCAACGCATCCCGTAAATGTAGGTCTTCCATTAGTGCTTGTTTTGCCACTGACATGCTCCAATTTGCGTTAAAGTGTCTGACAATATGACAGAACGGATCCCTACTGCGGAATACAGCGTTTGCTTATCTCTGGCTTGACCAGGTGTGTTTGTTATGGTGCATAACCAAGTCTCGATCACGGCGAAGTCTCGCTCTGAAATCCCGAGAGAGACGCGACTAGTCTGTTCAGCTTCACTACTGTTTGATCCTTGATGTATGTTTAGCAAGTAAATCTGCCTTTTCAGGCCTTTGAACAGGAGCGATGTTATAGTCTTTGACGTGGTTGACCACAGGGCTGACCCTTTACCTGCAACACCTCTGGTCGCGTGATCTCGGGATTTCAGAGCGAGACTTGGTTGCCGTGATCGAAACTTGGTTATGCACCATAACAAACACACCGGATCAAGCCAGAGATAAGCACACGTTGTATTCCACTGTAGGGATCCGTTGGGTAATGTTGTCAGACACTTTAATGCAAAACAAGCACTAATGGAAGACCTACATTTACGGGATGCGTTGCCCAAAAGATTACATTGCATCCGATTTCGCGAATTGCGGCTTCACCGTTCTCGCTCAACACTGGACCAATGTCAAAGATTGTTGTCCGCATTAGTCCATAAGACCCCAAGTGACAGGAAAATAGGCTTCAGGTTAAAAATCCCAAAGCTTTCCTTTAAGAGAAATGGAGGTAAGGGAATTATGTATTGAAAATCCTGCATGGTCCCTTTAATGTGAACTCAAAATGTGTACAATAAACGGATGATCACAAAAGTATGCATTTTAAGTGTTAAAAATATGACCTTCATGTAGTTGACGATCTTGGCCAGGCAGCCAAACTTGTACCCAGAACTTCCACTGAGAGCTTTGAGGTTAAAGCTGCCATTACTGGAATCTATAAAAGACAGGAGATCATGCAAGAGATTTAAAATTTGGTATGTAGCAAATCGTTTTTTTAAATTATTTACATTTTTGTAGACTTAGAATTACAGCTGGACTCGTTCTAGTAATGCAATGTGCACATTGAAGAAAATGAAGGCAAGACAAATGCTAGAGCGAAATTGTAATGGCAAGTAGAATCGCAATGTCGAGAAGGCCTCGAGGCCAATTAAACATTGATTCATCTTTCCATGGCACACTTGGTCCTCTATAGTTTGCCGTTTCCTTGGACATAAAATATTATAAAGAAATGATGGGGCTGCAGCGGCCCAACCTTACTGTTAGTAAGAGGATTTTCCACCACAACGCTCGACATTACCATTCTAATTGCCATTACCTTTGGCTGCAGCTTGCCTTCAGTTATGTTAGTTTGTGGTCTGCGTGTCAACGTGTCATTACAAAAGTGAGGCTAGCTGTAATTCCAAGTCTAAATAATGAAAATCATGCTTTTTCGATATGCTACATAACCCCCCCCCCCCCCCCCCCCCCCCCACAGATTAACTAACTGGGGGTTACAACCTGTGATGTTTAATGCACATTTGCATAGGAAATGTTGCATGCATTTATTAATACATTTCAATGATTTTGCAGATCAACCTGTGTCACGACTGTAAAATTCCCCAAGATTGTGACAATACAATCTTGAGTTAACAAAGTCATGTATAATGTAACTATTAAATGCAAATGCATTTTCTTGGAATAAGGGATGGATAACAAGCTAAGAAATTATTGGGCATAGCAAATAATTATGTTTGTATCTTTTACATTGTACAGACAGACCCACACACAGACACACACACATAGCAAGCACATAACAATCACATCCAAGCCTAAGAATTTTACTCTTGCGTACTTGTACGTTAAGATGTAATAAAAGCAACTCTGACTCTGACATACAGCTGGTCTGTACCAAAACAAGCCAATCACATGCCACTTATGTCATCCTAGTCGCTACTAGAGTCCAAATCAAGATGCTGCCCTCCTGCAGATTATGTGCTTTGCCTCCGGCCAATCATACCTGCCGATTGGCACAGACTACTGAATGATTCATGTATGTGTGGGCGGGAGCTTCTGTTAGCTTCAGGGGCTTAAGGGGCGGGACATGGAATTTGAGCGAAAGGGCAGCTGGCTAATGATGCAGAAGCAGCTCTTAACAATAACCAATGATAGAGCAGGGAGCATCTGCTCCGTTAGGTTGAGATGCAGAGAGCTGCAAGGAGTGGCAGCGCGAGCCAGAGAGTGCCTGAGAGCGGGAGGAGAGTGTGTCTGGGGGTGAGCAGAATATAAGAGCAAAAGGTGGAGCAAACGAGAGGAGAGATCATCCTTTCTGAGATAGAGGCACCGACTCACAGGTGAGTCTGTATGTTTGGTGCATTGTCAGTGTCTGCGGATATGATACGATTAGTGTAAACGGAATACATAAATGATTCAGGCTGAATTCAATCTGTGAGTAGACGTCACGCCTCTTACACAGCTCTTCTTACAAGTCACATCATTTCAAATCAGTAAATTAGCACAATCCATCACTCACTATATTACTCGACTTGGGAAAAGACTAAACGTAGCCACTATGTTTATCTATACACTGACTCAAAATAACAAGCCTGGTCATCTGCGTTTAAGTGTATGTGTGTGTGTGCGCGCGTTTCCAGAAGGATGCTTCCTAGCTAGATCAATACAGGGCTGACCACTGCACGCAGCCCAACCTAGACACATAGCCCTGTGTGTGTGTATGTTTAGGGAAAGCCCCCCTGTGCAGTCCGAACGAGCTGCGGTGCCATTCCACCTTAAGGAGTAGAGCTGAGGCGGGGCTTCATTAGGCCAGGGATAGCAGATGCTGCAGAAAGCCCCCAATCTGTCCTTGTGTTTTGTGAAGCTCACCAAGAGAGCAGGGAGGGAGGGTTGATGGGTAACGGGGGAAAGCCTGGCGAGACAGACTAGGTGGGTGGAAGGGAGACTGTCGTCATGGTGATGACTTAAACTCAATTCAAAATGATGCACCAAGACATTTGTGTGCGCGCACATGCGCGCACGCGCACACACACACACACACACACACACACACACACACACACACACACACACACACACACACACACACACACACACACACACACACACACACACACACACACACACACACACACACACACACACACACACAGCTTAGAAAAGACAACAGGTAAAGATTGCCACCGTCGTTGCAGCTCATAAACCCTGGTATATTTCCTGTTCAAATGTGAAACTCAAACGGATTAATATGACTAAGACATGACTTTTATGATTATGATAAAGATATTACTAAGTAAAGACATAGACTGAAATGAGATAACATCAAATAGTACAAGAAACCAATACAATCTGGTGTTCTCTGCTTTTGACTGTATTACATGATGTAATGGTGTATTTAACAGTCTATAAAAGGTGTTAAGAAAACAAAAACATTTAAATTAAATTGTTGCTTTTGTGTCCCCCTGTAGACATTTGAAAAAGAGGTAGCCCAATACAAACAATTAGTTGCATCGAATTACACAGTACCCAGTGAAGCTGATACCCCTCAGTACACGTGTGTGTGTGTGTGTGTGTGTGTGTGTGTGTGTGTGTGTGTGTGTGTGTGTGTGTGTGTGTGTGTGTGTGTGTGTGTGTGTGTGTGTGTGTGTGTGTGTGTGTGTGTGTGTGTGTGTGTGTGTGAGAGACACACAAACATACACACTTACTTTAAGGTTTACTGCAACATCTAATGCACATGATAGGAGTTGGTGCTACAGGCAAATTCTTAAGAGAAAAAAACTAACCCACTTCACTAACTGGTCCTCCCCCATCGTCGTGCGACGTGGGTCAGTTGACTAGGCTAGGCACTTCTTCTTAAGTGTGATGGTGTGTGTGACGTCAACGTGTCTCGGAGGTTAGCGTGCAAGTATCAGTTGGAATGGTGGGAGAGCAAGGGTGGGGGGGGGAATAAATATAATTCACACAAGAATCGCGATTCTCATCTTCTATGATTCTGAATCGATTCACAATTTCAATTCCCCGAATCGTTGTTGCTTCCATCCTTTTGTCTCAGGCTTGCCTCTGTGTGTTTACATTACTGAGAGAGAGTGAGAAGGTGCCATGTAGCTGTATTCTCCGCCGGCTGTGAAGAGGGTGTAGGAGCGGAGTGTGCATGGGGTGGGTGGGTGGATGGCTGTGAGGACTCAAGGGGGGGGGGGGGGGGGGGGGGGGCACCAAGACAGCCTTGCTGCTTTCTCACTTCAAGTCCAGACATCATTTATTTTCGCCAGAGACAGTGGCAGTGGATACAAAATAAATCAATCTAAATGCTTGATAATCAACGTTAAATGTTTCTCGAGGGTTTTCTTTGTGGTTTTTTTCTTGTGTGCTTTTGCAGATACAAGCTTCATGAACACAATTCAGAGAGCCAATCTGCAGCTACTATATATAAGAATGATTTGTAAGCCCTTCAGCTTTAGGATTGCAGTCCCATGTTGAGGAGGTGTTTGTTAAATCTCTTCTTGAAGGCATGAATTATTATTTTTTAAATCATGCCTATGGTATGATATGGCACGTTATGCATTTGATTCGTCATACAGCCTCATTACAGTTTACTTATAAACCAAAGCTCTTGAGTGACAGCTCTTGAGTCTCCGAAAGCCCAGCAGTTCCTTAAGCAAATTATTTATGCGTGGTTACTTTTTGTTGGTTACTTTTTGTTTGGTCATATCATTAATATAAAGTAAATCAATCATACTAAAATCTCCCTGCGATTAAAAGATCCATTTACGTCACTCAAAAAGACTAATTAGCACCCTGTTGACAGTAATTGTGCCACTCTCATAACCGCTTTTACTTTGAAGTTCTACCCTCCGGTGGCCAACCACAAACACATCACCTCACAGCTCAGTCAGTTCCCTCGTGCCATCACCTCCTGCCGCCCATCCAATTAAAACCCATCATGTCGCAAACTCCCGACGAGTAACAACCTGCACGCCTCTTCCCCCTACAGAGACCATGGTCAACATCACCACCGTCATCAGCAGCGCTGCCAGCAACACCACGGCCCTGCCCGGCAGCCTCCCCTGGCCGCCGGGGGTAGCCCTCCTCTCCCGGGTCTCCATGCAGGTGCAGGAGGTGTACCCGTTCCACGACAGCTGGAACGTGGCCTGCTTCGTCATCCTCCTGCTCTTCATCCTCACCGTCATCTCCCTGGCCGTCCTGGCCGTGCTCTATGAGCTGCTGGACTGTGGCTGCTGTGCCAAGGGCAAGACCCACCAGCAGCTCCGCGAGGAGGGCCTGGGGTCCTGCAGTGGCTGCCACTGCCCACGGTCCGTGTCCCAGACGGAGGTGGTGTAGGGTGCGGGGGATGGAAGCGGGGAGTTTGGGGGGGGGGGGGGGGGGGGGGTGGAGGCGGAAGCAGGATCTCTCAACTGTCCATTACTACAGCTTTCACGGCAGTCCCCAATGGATACGTGAAGCTGTTCATAGTACACTAAGAGCGCTTCGCTGACATGGGGTGCGATGCAAGCAAATGGGAGGATAAGACGGAGACTGGAGTCAATAGATATAAAGAGTGGATGACTATGTATTGTGCATGGTAATTTACCGGTTGTTATCTCCCTCAGAAGAAACTGCACCTCTGAACATCATGTCATGTCAGAATGTCAGCAGCAAGTGCAGCCCCAAAGAGCTATTTTACCTTTACACCATAATAACTATTATAAGCCATCAGATTGGTGTACTTGAAATACTAAAAATGAATACAAAGACTCCACCTCCGTTGCTTTAACACAATGAAGTCATTTTGTATAGATTCAAACAACAACTAAGCATTATTACACATCCATATCACGTGACGATAAATACCTTTTACTACACGCTAAACATTCTTTAGAGGACTTGGCACAGCTCCTGTCAAAGGGGAAGTGTGTGTGTGTTCAAGGCTCTACACTGAAGCCCATTTTCTTCACGTATATGCAACTAAAAATAGAGATGTGCTCGCAAAATACATTTAGGACGATTTATTTAATTGAGTGTTTAATTTGTTATTTATTATTATTTGTATTATTACAAAGAGACAAAAGTACTACTATGACTTGAAGGAATGGACATTTCAGTGATGAGCAAAGGGTCGATCCATTCAATGACACAAACATCTTGTGTGCCCCGTCATTTCTTCACGTGCCCCTAACTTTTTAGATTCAGGAGAACAGTGCTCCTTTGGGACTACTCTTAGAGAGCCCCTTGTGTGGATTAGGTGGTATCACTCATCCGTCTGTATTGACAACAACCATGACCAAGATAAGACCTTGTTTTTGTTAACAGAAGAAAAGTATTCAAATATAAGTATGGTTTTGTAGGTGTATTATGCTCAAGTCAAGAATAATTAGATGATTATAATTGTCTTGTTTATTCCAGTATTTTAATTATTAACTTGCCAATGTGGTACGTATTGATTTGCATCACCGTGTGCTGGCCAGTGAACCCATCTGCACAGTGATGCAAGCAGCTATTGTCCTTTCAAGCACACTGTGTTAATATGCCTTAACACAACATGTCCAATAAATGGTCACATGATCACGTTGTAAATGATTACCATTTAATTTTGTTCTTCCTAAATAATAAAAACATAATAATTATCCCCATAATGTCATAATAATGAGAACCAAGTGGGCTGGATAACTGATATACTGAACTGATATATTATAATGGAAAAAAGCAACACATTGAACCTTGTATACTCTGTACAACAGAATGCACCTGTGCCGATAGAGTGTCATGCTTTGACGTACACGCTCTATATAGACAACATGGTTCAATCATATTCCCAAGACCACGACTTGATGTTATTTGTGCAGCAGGACATATTTGTGTGATGTATTGTACGTCATCATACGCTATCTACCCGCTACCAAATATGTCCTGGCTATTAAAGGCATTTAGCTATTAAAGTAAGAGGGTCAGTTAATTGTAAGTTCTAAAACACAATGAGCATAATGGCTCAGTTGTATCCCCCTGCAGCGTAATGCACGCCTGTTGAATACCTAGTATACATAGCAGCATACAAAACTAGAGAATATTGAAATAAATAAGTCTGCCACAGCAGACATTCACTCTCTTAAAGACACAGACCAAGACATTTTCTGCCATGGTGGATGAACAGCACAAGGAAATAGGCTGTACCAAAACAGAAGCCAATTTTTTTTTTTTAAAGAAGCTAGAAATTACATTTGCTTACCTCCACCATGTTTGGAACCCGATGAACCCTCTTTATCAACTTTGGACTTCTTCTTCTTGTGTGAGCTGGACTCCGCGGCGTGTCTCTTCTCCACCGCCGGAGTGGAGAGAGCTCTCTTCTTGAACAGCTCCCTCTCTCTTAACAGAGATGGATCCATCTCCACTGTTAAAACACAATCACAATGCATAAGACTCGGGTGAAGGAGTCTTTTCATTGACTAGATAATAGCCCTACTTAAAGGGGTAACACTGCTCGGATATGAGATTAATACAGTGGCTATACTTACATACACTCCATAAGACCAGAATTATAAGTACAAAACTAGGACTGCAAGCAGTCACACAAGGTATTCACAGCCCACGCACCGCCTATCCCAGCGGCCGCCCTTTTCAAGCGAATCACGGGTGTAGCCATTACTCATTACTGCCATGTCTCGCAAAATGCATGGTCGAGGTCAGACTTGAACCTGCGACCCTATGTCCATGCCATGTCTCACAAAATGCATGGTCGAGGTCAGACTTGAACCGGCGACCCTATGTCCATGCCATGTCTCACAAAATGCATGGTCGAGGTCAGACTTGAACCGGCGACCCTATGTCCAAGTGCAAGTGTCTGCCCCCTTCTGAAGCTGACTTGTGGTTGATATAATAATGTACGATAATTTGCATATTTTGACTGGCCATAACTCAGCCAGATTTTATCCAAAAATCCCCTTTCAATTTAAGCTCAGACAAGCCCATAGATCATGAATATCAAATCCGCTTTTCATTTGAGGCTATGGGTCTGGAGAAGAAAATGTTTGACGCTTTCACGAAATTCTCACTGTACAGCATAATCTACCCTGACGGACATTATGGTCCCAGAGGCAAAGGTGTTCAGCATGTGAAATAAGGCATGTACACCAAGCTTCAGACATGTTCACCCACAGGGGCGGACGTACCGATCGTTTAAACCTTTTCGAGACCTGCTTACCGGGAATATGAACATATCCCCCAAACTGATTGAAAATGAAAACGTTTGACCAGCCCACCGCGGAGATATAGGCGTTACCCAATCCGGAATAATAATACTAATAATAATACCCAAACCCGACATTAACAATAGGTATCCACAGATACACTGTGAATACCTAATTAACTATGTAAAATAGCGTAACGTTCATCCAGTCAACAGTTTGGCCATCTCCTACTTGTTTAATTAGGTCTATGAATAGAGCTGTGCCCTAGCTCTATAAACGCCTAGAACTGACAGTATTTAGATTGTGTATTAGTGTAATACTACATCAGAACAGTACCAGTTGTATGTAGAGCTAAGAGCTACCTAGCTCTATAAAAGGCTAGAACTGACAGTATTTAGATTGTGTATTAGTGTGATACTACATCAGAACAGTACCAGTTGTATGTAGAGCTACCTAGCTCTATAAAAGGCTAGAACTGACAGTATGTTGACTGTGTATTAGTGTGATACTACATTACAATAGTACTAACATTACCAACAGAGCTAGGAGCTACCTAGCTCTATAAAAGGCTAGAACTGACAGTATTTAGATTGTGTATTAGTGTGATACTACATCAGAACAGTACCAGTTGTATGTAGAGCTAGGAGCTACCTAGCTCTATAAAAGGCTAGAACTGACAGTATGTTGATTGTGTATTAGTGTGACACTACATTACAATAGTACTAACATTACCAACAGAGCTAGGAGCTACCTAGCTTTATAAAAGCTTAGAACTGACAGTATGTTGACTGTGTATTAGTGTGATACTACATTACAATAGTACTAACATTACCAACAGAGCTAGGAGCTACCTAGCTCTATAAAAGCTTAGAACTGACAGTATGTTGATTGTGTATTAGTGTGATACTACATTACAATAGTACTAACATTACCAACAGAGCTAGGAGCTACCTAGCTCTATAAAAGGCTAGAACTGACCGTATGTTGACTGTGTATTAGTGTGATACTACATTACAATAGTACTAACATTACCAACAGAGCTAGGAGCTACCTAGCTCTATAAAAGGCTAGAACTGACAGTATTTAGATTGTGTATTAGTATAATACTACATCAGAATACTACCAGTTGTATGTAGAGCTAAGAGCTACCTAGCTCTCTTAAGCTTAGAACTGACAGTATGTTGATTGTGTATTAGTGTGATACTACATTACAATAGTACTAACATTATCAACAGAGCTAGGAGCTACCTAGCTCTATAAAAGGCTAGAACTGACAGTATTTAGATTGTGTATTAGTATAATACTACATCAGAATCCTACCAGTTGTATGTAGAGCTAAGAGCTACCTAGCTCTCTTAAGCTTAGAACTGACAGTATGTTGATTGTGTATTAGTGTGATACTACATTACAATAGTACTAACATTATCAACAGAGCTAGGAGCTACCTAGCTCTATAAAAGGCTAGAACTGACCGTATGTTGACTGTGTATTAGTGTGATACTACATTACAATAGTACTAACATTACCAACAGAGCTAGGAGCTACTTAGACCAGTACCAGGAGTCGCGAGCACGCCTCTCGCAGGGTTTAACCAGATGGTTGAGACACAACAGTGTCTCGCCACAACAGTGTCTCGCCACAACAGTGTCTCGCCACATAAGGCTTCATCTTGTCGCACGCTTTCTCATGACATCACTTCATCAACTCGATTGCCAAAAGTTGTGTCGACGGTGGGGTCGGCATGCTAGCTGCGTGGAGCTAACGAACGTTGTCATCCTTACTTTACCTTGTGTGTAGGTCACGCTCCGTTAGGCAAGAGAAACGTTGCTTAAATAGAAAACACAACGCGATGCTCTCCGTACAACAGAACGAATAGTGTAAACGACATCCGACAATCAATTTCTTCTTCCTTCTTCTTCTTCTTCTTTTGTATAATGGCGTATGACGTCTGGCATTATGGTGCATTACCGCCACCTACTATGCTGGCGATGTGGGCCAGACCTCCCTAACAACAAAACAAATCAACTAAATTCTCTTTATTAGCCCTCTTTCTTTTAAAAACTCAAACAAGGCCTCAATGCTGAATAAATTCTTGAGATGCAATACTCTTAACTCCACATTTCTTTATTTCATTATTTAACTTTTCTGTGTTTTATACTTCTGGCAGCGACTGATGACACATTCAACAGATTCTTCTTCTAAGCCACATGTTTCCCCATTAAATGCATTGTTTTATTTAACGCTGTATGTCCTAACCTCAATCTTGATATGATTGTTTGCTTTCTGGAGTTTTTTTCCTATTGTTTGCATTCATCCCACGTTTTGCTTTATTCTATATAGATGACACCCTTTCCTTCCTTCGTTCCATTTCAATGCCCCTATGAGCAGGTATCCACATAAACCTGACTGCTGTTTCTGTATGATGTAGTCAGTGTTTCAAATATTTCATAGAGCATATCTGGTCTGTTTTGGGAGGACATGGACTGCAATGATTCCAGCGCTGATAACGAGTCTGAGCATAATATTACCTTCTTTTTTTTTGGCTTACTTTGCTCTATCCACTGCAATGCAGTTACAATAGCTAACATCTCAACTGTAAATACTGTTAAGTGATCTGGTGTTCTTTCCTCAATGTTGATCTTCAAATCCGGTACAATAAAAGTAAACCCAGTATTTCCATTCTTAGGTTCCTTTGATATGTATATACTGAAATAAAAGTTGTATGTGTTGTTCTTAATCTTTCATCTACTACATCTGCCCAGTTTCTTTTTCCTTCATCTCTCTTTATTTTCTCTTGAATATAAAAATTGAAGTACACAGGGGGAAATAACCATATCGAAGTCACTGGGTAAGGTACTATGGAGCTGTATCTTTTCTCATGTTTTCCCATTTATTTTGCCATTTTACTTACTGCCCAAACATAACATTTTCCCTTCGCTTTCCCACTTTCCCAGCATGGACAGTTGCCTTCACAGTTGGATGATCTTCTTCCTTGTGCCATTGTAGACTTGCCCAATAATTCATCATTAGCTGCTTGTATCTTAGGTATTTCTCCCATCTCCAATTGGACTGCCATAGCTGGAGAAGTCTTAATGGCCTCACAGCATAATCTTAGTGCCTGACTTTGTATCCCTTCCAGCTTCTTCAACAATGTTTTTGCTGCTGACCTGTATACTACATTTCCATAATCAATCACTGATCTTTTGAAAGCAACATACATTTTCCTCACAGAACTACTACTTGCTCCCCTAGACATCTTATTACATTTAGGACTATATTGCATTTTCTCACTATCTTATTTATATGATCACTCCAGGTCAACTTTGTATCAAATAACCCCCCCCCCCCCCAAAAAAAAACAAACAAAAAATGCTTACCTGTTCTAATGGTTTCCCAAACATCTTTACATCAGCCCCTCTTACCTTCTTCCTAGCAAATACCATCACTTTAGTATTCTCAACTGAAAACCTAAATCCCCATGAGCGCGACCATTTCTCAACCACTCTTAACTGCTTCTTCATTCTTCCCTTCAGTTAATGTTAAATTCTTCCCCCTTTTCTATAAGTCCCCATCATTGACAAATAACAATCTTCCTATTTCACAATTTATGTTGGAATACACATCATTAATCACAACGAAAAAAACTATTGGGCCGATCACACTGCCCTGAGGAGTTCCGTTGTCAACCTTGTATCCATTAGACACTGCTATTCACATCTTAACCTGAAGAGATCTATCAAATAAAAAATATTTAATCCAATTAAAAGTTATTCCTGTTATTCCCCTTTTATCTAAGTGAATCATTAATCCTTCTTTCCAAACCATATCATATGCTTTCTCTACATCAAAAAACACTGCCATTATGGATTCTTTATTAATTTGGGCTAACCTCATTTCTGTCTCCAAACACATGACTGGATCCATTGTTCCCCTCTCTTTCCTACACCCACTCTGGTAAGGAGAAAACAATCCTCTACTTTCTATATAGAATGTCATTCTCTCTGTAATCATCCTTTCCATTATTTCCCCAACATGTAAAGTAAGTGCAATTGGTCTGTAGCTTGTTGGACTTGCTGGGTCCTTTCCTGGTTTTATTATAGGTATAATAACTGCATATTTCCAACTGATAAGTAACTTTCCTTCCTCCCATACTTTATTATATATTCCTAAAAGTCTGACCCCCTGAATGTTTTAACATTATATAACACATTTGGTCTTTCCCTGGAGATGTTAATCCAGATTTTGCTATAGCTCTCCTAATTTATTGAATAGTAAAAGGTACA